>OU343219.1:137257660-137381731 GCA_910596185.1 Chrysanthemum makinoi
CTTGATTACATGGATTTTTGCAAGTCGTACTTTGTTCAGCAACTCTTATATCGGAGACTAGCGCCTTCATTAAAGAATAAATGACAAATACGTAATGTTCGTTAGAATATATACCATTGTTAACGTATGTGTCCGGATGGACCAACATCCGGACGAACACATCCGCCGGACATTCATCCTGACGTCCGGCCAGGGAGTGACAATCGCCAACCATGTCAGCAGATTTCAAGGGATTTCCTACCACGTGGCTTACTAGGTTGAGTGGCTATAGGCCTGCGAGCAGGTAACATAGGCCTGCGGAATAGTAGCTGAACAGTAATAGAATAGTAACATGAATAAGAAGTTGGAGTAGTATAAATACCCCAACACATTTCATATTTTGCATTAAGTTTTACACCTACATTCTTACCATATTTATCACCGCATTTATTACCCTTTACTCATCCTCGCCGGGCTGGTCTCGAGGATAACACCGGCGAGGCTACTTGCCGTCTGTACATTGTGCAGAAGTCTCCACCCTTCACCGGACGTTGGAACTAGCCGGACAAGAATTTACTTCAACAAATTGACGCCATCCATGGGACCCTGATTCATTCTACCAGAGAATCGAATGACAGGTCCGGAGTTACCGCCTCCGCCCGAACCCACCTCCCCACCGGAACACATAGGTGGGAGCGGGGTCTTCAATACTCAAACCTCGGAATACCGAACGGTACAAGCCGGATGGCGTCTTTAGAGCCCTCCTTAGAAAGTACAATGCAACGGATCGGTTGCCATCAAACGGTTCGACTCACTCACAGGCGAAGATGGCGGGAGGAAGATGCGCACAAACCCCAGAGATGATCTCAGCAAACCTCATAAGGAAGTGGCCCGGTCACCCTTCACAAGAAGGATAGTAGAGTTCGCTGGTCCCAAGTGCACCATGCCTACTAACTTGAAGCTATATGACGGTTCGGCTGATCCGGATGATCACATCAACCGCTTTATTGGAGCAGCAAATCAAGGAGAATGGCCGATGCCGGTGTGGTGCAGGATGTTCCAACAGACCATGGATGGAGCAGCACAAGGGTGGTTCAACAATTTGGAACCAGGGAGCATTGACAGTTGGGATGAGCTGAGAGAACAATTCACTACAAGGTTTGCTCTACGACAAAAGAACCTGAAGGATCCCACAGAAATCACCCGGATTGTTAGGCAGGCAAATGAAACACTACCGTATTCAAAGAATGGCGATGGACCGACGAGGCTAGCTCGGATACGGGAGTTCCGGAGCTCCATGAAGATATCGCTTCATGAGTGCTCACCGCCCTCGACTTGTCTAAAAATTTTTCTCGTCGGGTCCCAAATCCGCGGAAAGAAATGATGACTAGAGTAGACGATTATATTCGAGCCGAAAAGGCTTATAAGAACACCGAAGCGCCAAGGGAGAAACAGCGAACTAACCCCGAGAGGAAACCTCCGTTCGAGAGATAGGAACCTCAGGGGGCTGGACAGGAGAAGGAATGATAGGAGAGCCTGGGAAAGAGGCGATTCCAGGCACAGAGAGGTATTCTCTCCGTACGTTCCCCGAAAGTGGACGCTTGGCCCCGAAACGATTTCCGACGCAATGATTTTAGCAAGCCTGATAATCACAGAGCCATGCTCTCTAGTCCTATCTAAACAGCCTAAGGAAATATTGGCTACCGAACACCATTTGAATCTACCTCCACCACCACCATTGCAGGGAAAACCGAGCAAGGAGAATGAGGACAGATTCTGTGAGTACCATGGAGAGAAAGGCCACTTGACCAACGATTGTTACCACCTAAAAAAGCAATTGGAAACGGCCCTGGAATCGGGAAAATTGGATCATCTAGTGAAAACGCCCAAAGAAAAGGGACGGAAAGGCAAGAGAGGCAACAACGGAAAGGAAAAAGTGATCAACATGGTTAACTATTATGTTGAAGACCGCAAGAGGAAAGCTCGGTACTACGATGAGGATTGGATGAACGTCCCCATAACCTTCCCACGATAGCCACGCGAGGACCTATCGGAAGAACCATTGATTCCGGAGGCGGAAATCGAAGGATATTTCGTTCGGAGGAGGTTTGTTGACGAGGGTGCATCAGTCCAGGTGATGTATGAGCATTGTTTTAATAACTTTAGCCCATCCATTCCGCCTAGGTTACAAGAAAGTAGTGCACCGCTAGTGGGATTCTCGGAGAAGTTATCCAACCTTGGGGAAGATTGAACTGAAGTATGCTTCGAGATCATGGTTTATTCAGACGGTCATGATGAAATTCACGAGTGCGATCGCCTCTTCACCTTACAATGTAATCCCGGACGTACGGGTGCTGGAGTTAAGAGCCGGTCGGCCTCATCTATGCCATGATGAAGTTTCCCACTCCCGGAGGCATCGCCACCTTGACCACCAAGAGGGCAGTAATCATGGAGTGCATGAGATTGGAGGAAAGGCAAGACCCCAGGGACAATTTCTCCGTAATATAAGGCAGAGACAACGAGCGAATAGAGACTGGGCGGTTAGGTCGACGAAGATATTTTGGTTAACGCGGCCTACCACGAACAACGCTGACGATAGGGACCGGTTTCTCCCGGGAGTGTAGGAGGCAACTCATCGAACTCCTGAGAAAAAATAAAGAAGTATTTGCTTGGGAACCGACGGACATGACCGGGGTGCCAAGACGTTTCATCCAACACTCCCTTAACGTGAACGTCTCGGACTCACCGATCGCCTAAAAAGAAGGATGTTTTCCCGAGAGAAAAACCAAGTGATTACAAGGGAAGTTGAAGAGTGGATTAAGGCTGGAATTGTTCGTCCGGTCAGGTACCCAACGAGGATTTCCAACCCGGTGCTTGTAAAGAAATGTGACGGAAGTTGGAGGATGTGCATTGATTTCAAAAATCTGAATTCTTCATGTCCGAAGGATTACTATCCTTTGCCAGAGATTGATTGGAAGATCGAATCCGTCATGGGATACAAGTATAAATGTTTTCTAGACGCTTACAAAGGATACCACCAAGTTCAAATGAACAGGGAGGACGAGGAGAAAACAACATTTTATACAGAACAAGGGACATACTGTTACACCAAAATGCCATTTGGATTGAAGAATGCCGGGGCAACATATCAGCGGCTGGTGGACTCGGCATTCCAATCACAGATAAGAAGAAACTTGGAGGCATATGTTGATGATAGGGTTATAAAAAGCCGTACGGAGAGAGATATGATTGCCGACATAGTGGAAACTTTTGATAACCTCAGAAGGATTAACATGAAGCTGAATCCGCGGAAATGTTCGTTCGGTGTGGAAGAAGGGAAGTTCCTAGGGTATATGGTAACATCCGAAGGCATAAGGGCAAACCCCCGGAAGACGAAGGCCATCATGGAAATGAAGTCTCCGGGGACATTGAAAGAAATGCAAAGTCTGAGCGGGAAACCGGCGGCCCTTACGGTAGGTTCTTGTCAAAGTCAAAGAAAGAGGTCCTTGCCTTTCTTTGAAACGTTAAAAAACATCACGAAGGAGAATAAGGACGAATACCGTTGGACACAGGAAGCCGAAGCAGCCTTTCAAGAAATGAAAGCTCTGATATTAGAATTACCTTCGTTGACCACTCCCAAGCTAAAAGAACAATTATCCATGTATTTAGCAGCGTCGAAAGGAGCCGTAAGTGCCGTTCTAGTGGTAGAAAGGGACGGAAGACAACTATCGATGCAATACGTAAGCCGAACCTTGCACGAAGCCAAAAGGAATTATACTCTGATGGAAAAATTAGCTCTATGTTTGCTACATGCATCACGAAGGTTAAGAAGATACTTCGAAGCCCACCCCATCCGGGTCATCACCGATCAACCCGTCAAACAGATACTGTATAGGCCGGAGGTTTTAGGAAAGCTTGCAAAATATGTCGTGGAACTAGGGGCTTACAACATTCTGTATGCTCCTAGAAATGCAGTCAAGGGCCAGGTGCTGGCAGATTTCCTCACAGAGGTGCCAGTGGAATCCGAACGACCGGACAATAACGGAAGAGATAGGGGTGTGATGGAAGTAGGAGGGAAAGAGAATGGTCATTGCATCGGCTGGCCCAATAGCAAAGGATCGCAGCCAGGACTAGTCCTCATCAACCCGGAGAAGGAAGAACTTACTTATGCTCTAATGACTCAACTTCCCCAAAGCACCAACAATGAGGGTGAGTATGAAGCTCTGCTAGCCAACCCGGATCGCAAAAGCTCAAGATCGGAGTCTGAATGTGCGAAGTTGACTCCAAACTAGTGGCTAGCCGTGATCAACGGAGAGTTCACAGCTACCAAAGAAAGCATGCAAAAATACTTGGCTCAGGCAAAGGAGCACATAGCGGATTCCCGCGTTTCAAAATCTGCAATATTCCAAGGGCTCAAAACTAAAAGGCATATATATTGAGCAAATTAGCATCGGTAGCTTTTGACCACCTCACTAAAAAGGTATTAGTAGAAGTCCTGGAGAAACCTTCGAGGGAGGAATGGAGGATTAACACCGTGGTGGAAGAAGAGGCGCATAACCGGATGGCCGATCATTAGATGTTTGGAAGAAGGGTTCGGGCCGAAGACCCCAACGAAGAGTCTACGATGAAAATTCCGCAATACGCGATGGAAGGAGGAGTTCTATTTAAAAAGGGCTACCTAGTGCCAATGTTGAGGTGTGTAGGTCCGTTGCAAGCAAATTACATAATACGGAGGTGCACGAGGGACAATGTCATGGGATGCATCTACCAAGAACCGTAGAGTGGCAAAGCTTATGAGGCAAGGGTATTATTGGCCCACTATGCACCGAGACGCACGAGAAGAAATTAGGAAGTGTGACTCTTGTCAGATACATGCTCCGGTACATCTAAACTCCCTAAAACATTTCACTTCCATTATGGCTCCATGGCCTTCTACTAGTGGGGAATGGATGTGTTAGGCCCCCTTCCTGAGGCACCGTGCCACTTCAAATATGTGATCGCGGGCAATCGACTACTTTACAAAATGGATAGAGGCGGTTACCGGTAAAACAACGGAAAAGACGCTTATAAAATTTGTCTATGAAAATATTGTATGCGGTATGGCTCTGTCGGGGATCATAGTCACCGATAATGGAACTAACTTTGTCAACGACCCGCTTAAAAATGGTGCGAGGGCTTGAAAATCAAACAGATAAATACGGCCGCTGCACATCCGCAGCCAATGGATTGGTGGAGCGAGCCAACAAAAGTTTGATGGAAGGAATAAAGACAAGATTAGGACGAGAAGAACCGATGGGTGGACGAGCCGCCTAACGCTTTATGGGCACATCGAACCACACTCAAGACAAGCAACGGTGAGACCCCGCTCGCTTTAACGACGGAGAGGCCGTGATACATGGCGGAAATAGGAATGCCTTCACACCGAACGATGATGTTCCGAGAAGATCAAAACGAAGAGGAACAACGTTTGAACTTGGACCTACTACAAGAAAGAAGGGAAAACGCCGCCATACGAGAAGCTAAGTACAAAACGCAGTCGAAAGCACTATAACCGAGGGTCGTAACCCATGAACTTCAAGGTGGGAGATTTTGTGTATCAAGGAACGGCTAGTAGGGTGGAAAACCAAGGAAAACTGGGACCCATTGGGAAGGGCCTCTACCGGGTGATAGGAGCAAATCGTAATGGCTCTTAGAAGTTACAAACAATGGAGGAGAAGGAGGTCCCTCGGACCTGGCATGCTACAAATCTCAGAAACTGGTTCTTATGATTGTTATTGTGATAAGAATCCTATGGTCACTGTATAACCCAACTTATCTATGTATGTTAACTCAATGATGAAAGTTTTCCTACGATAAGGAAAACGATTTTGCATGACAAACAATGTGTTGCATAGCTCGTATGGTGGTTGGCCCCGCCGAAAGTAATGACATTCTAGATATTTACCCGGGTAATACTACCGGATGCCCGAAAACCTTGCTCGGATGCCCAAATAATGGATGCCCAAAAGTAAAAAATAATACTATGGACGCCTGGTGGAATGCCCACTCAGATGCCCGAGCATCCTTGTCGGATGCCCGAATAATGGATGCCCTAAAATGGGTTTCCCGGATATCGATGCCTACTTACGCTGCCGGATGCCCCTTTAGAAAACCTAGGAGGTCCGGTCGACATAAAAAAGTAAAGAACCACAACAACGTGCATATACACAACACATGCAAAATTTTGCTAAGTAAAAATGCTTGGTTCCACCTCAAAAGATGACGAACATAAGTCACAAAAGGTGAATTGTTAAGTTATTACAATCATAGTTATTTGAATCATTGTTCACAAACATACAGCACAAGCCTAGCTTCAAATGTTGGTCACCGATTTTCTGTCGGGTTGCCACGAGTAGTAAGGACCGAGGTTTCGGGAAGTGGGGCCTGGGATCCTTGCTAGAGGAGCGCTCTGCTCTATGTTCAAGAAATACCTGGGGTAGCCGGTAATCCGATAGTTTTTATGTATGGGTACTCTACCGCGAAAAGTTTATTGTATTCGGCCTTCCATAGCTTCGGAGCATCCCTGTTGACTTTGGCAATACCCTTTAGAGTTGCGTCGATCTCCTCCTCTTTCCTACCCACACTTGCCCCAGTCACGAACCCAGTTTGGTATGTCAAGCTATAAACTTTAGCCATGCCCTTTTTATATTCCACATTGTTGAATAGCCGGGGAAATAAGCATTGTATGGGGTACTGGACGGCATTTTGTTCGATCACTTTCCGCTTTTGGGCTTCATTTTGTTAACTTTCATCAAGACAGATTCTCGGATGAGCGGCCAGAGGTTTCCATTCCTCTTTCCCAGACCCTATTTCATCCTCGATCTTAATTTTATTCTGATGATGTTTGGTTTTTCGCCTCTGACAACCTCTCAGGCTTAACCTATCACCAACCTGCATAACCCTTGATTTTGGCTTAACTCCCAATATGCAGACGAGATATCCTCAACCTTCTCAGCCGCCTCGTATATCACACTTTTTCCAAACTCTTCATAAGCCCAGTAAGCTCAATATTGTTCATCCGTTTCTAGAGCTTTTTCGCGGGCGAAGATTGTCAATAAGCTCTTGGTAAGACCGATAGGAGTTTATCCTAACGCCATCCCGGCGGCCCTAGGGATAAATACGCTCGCGGCCTCATCCGCATAACGATAGAGATTTAGGAAAACAATTGACGATAAAATAGAAATTGAGAAGTCGAAGGCTAGAACATACCTGAATCCAAGTTGATCTTATCGACCCGCTTATGGCCGCGGGAATGATGAGCCGAAAACCTGAGAGGCATGACATGATGGAATAATAAGCAAGGAGAAATCATGAATATGAGTTACCAAACACCGCGACGCATTCTCGAGTCTGGGGAAGTGAGTTAGCTGGCGTGATTGGCCACCTTTCATTAACCGAGGAGTGTGCATTTGTTGTAACCGCTCACCACCACCACCACCGCCACCGCCAGCATTGTCGCCCATCCCTTCACTAGCCACATTAACTCCTTCTTCAACCGCGAGATTTGGGGCCCTGACAAGCATTGGCATTCACATCTGTCTCCCGACATCTTCCGGCGAATTTGGTTCAGGGGGTCCGGATTCTCAATTGCTCGCCGGAAATATGCTCAACATACCGGCGCGGCTTTTTTTCTTCTTTGCCCTCATTCGAGGTGCCTTCTCCAAACGGGCGCTGCAGCATGAGCATCTCTTTCTTTCTTCTCCCTAAGGGCAACAACTTCAAGATCCGCCTCTTCGGCTCTTCTTGTTAGGCATCCTGGGAGGAATAGTCGCTCCCACGGCAAAGGACGGTGGTCCTTTTAGTTTCTCTTTAGTGGGGTCAACGGCCGGCCCTTGCTCACCACGGTTCCCTCCCAGCCCTGAAGCTCAAGGTAATCCTCGACATATCAATAACTAAAAAGAGAGAAAAATTTGTGGTCGAGACATTAAATGGATGGTCCGGAAACAAACATCAATCCTCGATAACAAACTAAACGAGTAATTACCATGACCCCGGGCATCTTTTAGAATGGGCTCGAATTCATGATTCTTGAAAACCGAAGAGAGATGGCACATCCATAAAAGACTCAATGATCGGGTGCGAACTTAATAATTGTCTGGCTAAGTCTCACGGCGCCCTTCTGGAAAGCCGACAGAAAAGTATCTGTGATTTTTGAATCCTTGTGTCTCCACGCCATGGCAAAAGGAATGGCTCGTCTGTCGATCAGGAAAAACTTCTCCTTCCAATGTTTCAAACCGGAAAGGACCTCTTTAAAACACTTATACGAGCCTTTCCCCGCACGCCTCAAAGAAAACCAATGTCCTTGCTTACAAATACCGGTAGAACGCCCTAACAAAGTGAAACCCTAGGTTGTATGTTGAGGTCAGAACATCTAATCTCAAAGAGGATCACCCTGTTCAATCCTAGTGGAACTAGCTCACAAAACATGCACCCTAAAGTGTTTAATCACGCCAAAGAAAAGGTGGAAAAGGAATTCTGACACCCCTCGCCTCTAACCGCTTAGGATAGATGCCTATCTTATCCTCCAGTAGTTGATCCATGGTCATATCATCCGGTAGCACCGGACGAGATCTAGAGGAATACCATACTCGACAACTATATTATCTAATTCTAATTGATTTAACTTAGAAGTGTATATGTGCATGTCAAACTTGGGAACTACAGGTTGAATGGTTTCTTCGTTAGTTTCTTCCGTCTGCCGGACGGACGTGTTTTCTAGGGCTGGAATGTTCCCCTCAGTTCCAAACTCGGCCATTTCTAAAAGATGCCGAAGACAATATACAAATATTAACAGGGAGAGGGCAAGACAAACCTTAATAAGGAGGAAGAGAACGTCTGGAGATGCGAAGTCAATCTATGTATGTGAAAAGTGAAAACCAAATGAGGTAAAAGAGGTATATATATATACTGAGAGAGAAACCCTAGCAGACCTTGAAAACGTCCCATCAGTCAGAAATAGGGGTGACGTGGGCTCACGACAGAAGATGAAATGATTTTGGGAGCGAAAAAGGCCCAAAATGCTACCAGGCCCATATAACCAGCCCATTCTCATGGACCCAGCCAGTTTGATCGACGCTATACGAACCCTCCTTTGACAGGCCGAATAATATTAAGTGCTGCATCATCGGCTTTCAGCCAATAATGCAACAATAGGGGGACATGTTGACGTATGTGTCCGGATGGACCAACATCCGGCTAAACACATCCGCCGGACGTTCCTCCTGACGTCCGGCCAAGGAGTAACGACTACCGACCATGTCAGCAGATTTTGGGGGATTTCCTACCACGTGCCCTACTAGGTAGAGTGGCTATAGGCCTGCGGAATAGTAGCTGAACAGTAATAGAATAGTCACATGAATAGGAAGTTGGGGTAGTATAAATACCCCAACACATTTAATACTTGGCATTAAGTTTTTACACCTACATTGTTACTACATTTATCACTGCATTTATTACCCTTTACTCATCCTCACGTCGGAGCCTGGTCTTGGGATAACACCCGAGGCGAGGCTAACGCGTCTGTACATTGTGCAGGAAATCTCCAACCCTTCAGCTGGACGCTGGAACTAGCCGGACAGGAAATTACTTCAACAGTGGTCATGAGCTATAGGCCTCTAATACACACACCTTAGATCACGATGCAAGGACCAGCTACTAAGTTGTGAGTTAATGAGCCTCTCAATGACAGTGCCTTTTTTTGTTTTGTAGACAAAAATCTATACGATGGAGCAATTTCTCAACCAAATTTGTTCAAAAACGCAAAGCAAAATGTATGATTATTCTCGCTGATGAGCAATATTTGGTAATTTAGCATAATTGGGGTGTTTAACTCGGTTAAGTTCTAGAATGGCTTAATTTTCCAGAATTGCGCCCAACATTTGGAAAGAAAATATCGGGTCACTTTCATAGGCATTCAACAATGGCAACCCGTTAGTATAAAATTAGTTGGAGGAGAGACTAATCTCCTTATCTGTACAATATATAGGCTTATAAATCTCTATAGTATTTAAGGATTTATCAACTGGCTTGTCGTTTTGAGCTTTATGAATTAGTTGTCACATATTTGCTGTAAACTTGTAAATTTATCAAACTTTAGGCATTTCAAGATATATATCATTGATTTCCCAACTCTAGATGTGAAGCGCGAAGTCCCAAAATTATTGCAAATAAACTTTAGCCAAGTGTGATGAACAAAGATGGTGATAATTATATTTTTGGCAATCAATAGGTACATTCAAGCTTTTATGATCTATGCATAATGCATGTCTAATACAAATATGTTAACGCAATCTTCAACTCAGCAAAATCGTAACATTTATGATGGTTCTATAGCTATATCAGGTGATGAGGACCTTTCTCAAACTCTTCATGTACTAAAACAACGTGGGTATACCGTGATCCTGGCTATACCGTCTGGGGTAGGTGGCTTGACTGCTTTAGAAAAATGCTGGCATATTTTTGTTTGAGTGGCCCGGTTCATATAAACAGAATGATTAAACCTGGGTTCAACCAAGTGATGTGAATCGTTTGATACGTTAGTTAGTGTTACTGTTGGAATCATCGGGTGGTCAGCTTCCTCTTGAACGTCTAGCTTATACATAACCATTCATTGTTAAGGATTAATTAAAAGCATCTGACCCTCATGAAATTGTTGGCAGACATGAGTGATGAAATTGAGATTAAAGGAGACGGCCGGAACAAATCGATGCATATTAAGTGTTATAAATATATGATCACAGAAATCTAAGAGTCGTGTAAACACTTTCAGATTGAACTATTTCGATGGTTCTATCTAAATCTCAAATAGGATAAAACTCATATTAAGAATTGAGAATAATTTTTTGTTGTTATAAAAAACAAACCAGAGATAGATAATATATATGACCAACAAAGCTGAACATCGGTTGTAACTGCCATAGCATTTAACTAACTACCGAATCAGCTAAATCAAAGTAGCAATACTAACTTGCTATAACCAGCAGTATTAATCTATAAAAGCAGTACTAACTCAGTTAAATCAAAGTAGCAGTACTAACTTGCTATAACCAGCCGTATTAATTTGTAAAAGCAGCACTAACTCAATTCATTATCATAATAATGTCATACAAGTGTACACTTCGCACAACCCCGACTTGTTGAACATTTATCACGATTACACATTGGTCAACTAAGTCAATCCATTACACTTAAATCATATTGGTGACACAAAATCACCAACATTAAGAAATGCTTGACCAACTTAGATAATGAGGATGCTTCGACTGATCAAAGACGCATGTCTTCCGAAATGAGCTTCCAGAGTTACTTGCAAGCTATTTTTGCAGAATTTCATTGACATGTTTTGAGAGAAGTTACCAGCAAAAGTATAACAGATCACTGGACTATCAGTCCTTAGGTGTGAGTGCTCTTAACGAGCTCCTTGTTAAGATGGGCAAGATGGTAGTGTTGGTTGAAGAGCGAGAAAGCAAGGAGAAATATGTGATGTGTGCTTGTATGTTCAAAATTGGGATCAAAATAGTCTATTTTTTTGCATCAAAATAATATATAATTATGTACACATAACTCATCTAGTTTATCATAGACTGGATTACTCGAATTTAAAATCATACAGTAGAAAACATCTTCATCTATCCAAAGATGGAATCCATACAATATAATATTTACACGGTCGATATCCATTTAATAAAGGAGATAATTTGTACACATTAAGGGGCCGTTTGTTTCTTGGGTTTTGATTTAAAGTAATGGAGTGATTCTATGTTTTGTTGTTTGGTACAATTTTAAAAGAAAATATTATAACATGATATCAAAAAGCCAATTCCTACCCAACATGAAGGGTTTTCTGCCACATTGTCAGTGGATTTCTCCATCCTTAATTATCAACCACACAAGTTCATACACTCTTTCATCTTTTTTTTTATTTGTTTATTTATTTATTTATTTATTTTTATTTAACAATAACATATAAATAATTTTAAAACTAATTTATAATACAAATTTATATTATATTTTATCTTCTCTACTTTTTATATTATATTATTTCTCTCTCCAAATCCAAATCCAAATCTTAATCCTTAACCCACTTACAAACTAAACGGGCCCTAATATTTAATTTGCACACTCAAATGTAAAACCAGCGAGATCACAATCGTTTAATTTGGTGTTAAGGAATGGTCTTAGAGAAATAATAATTGTTTGGTATGAATTCGTGGGTTATGGGTTATGGAACAGTTACTTATACCTTTATTGATGGGTATTTACGAAAGTCACTAAGGGTCTAAGGATTTCTGACATCTCTTTTATTTTGGTTGACTTTTTTCATTTATAAAGATTTTGGAAGCCTCTCAACCACATTTTTAAAGTAATTAACCCAATATATGAGGAATTTTCATTTGCTTACTTTTATTTTGGTATTTACCAAGGGACAAATCATCACCATCCATTTAGTTTAATCTAATGGTGTGGATTAACCTAAGATTTATTAGATAAACCTAAGTCCATGTTTTTTTTCTTGTCTTTTTGTCTTTCCTTTTTATTCATTTTTTTTTGTTTTTTTCTTTTAATTCACGTTCTTTTCTACTTACTGCTTTTTTTTCTTTTTTTTTTAGTTTAGTGTTTTTTTTCTTTTTTTTAATTCTAGTTATTCACGTTTTTTTCTTCACTTTCATACGTTTTCGTCCGTTTTCTTACGTTTTCGTTCATTACTCATAGGTTTTTGTCCGTTTTCATACTTGTTTTTACGCTTTCATACGTTTTCGTCCGTTTTCATACATATTTGTCAATTTTCTTAAATTTTCGTCCGTTTTCATACGTTTTCGCCCGTTTTGTTACGTTTTCGTTCATTATTCATACTTTTTCGTCCATTTTCGTATGTTTTCATCCGTTTTCATACTTGTTTTTACGCTTTCATACGTTTTCGTCCGTTTTCATACTTATTCGTCCATTTTCTTATGTTTTCGTCCGTTTTCATACGTTTTTAAATGTTTTCGGTCGTTTTCAAACGTTCTCATACATTTCTGAATATCACAAGTGATACTCTATGATATTCAGATGATCACAAGTGATATTTTGTGATATTCAGAATATAACTTGTGATTTTCTTAATATCACAAGTGATTTTCAACTAATGTTTTGTAACATGAAAATTGTAACCACCGGTAAATTTTCCACTTGTATGATATTCTAACAAAAGAATACTTATCCATTTTTCACGTCTAACTTTTTTTTAAACGTTATCAGTTTAACTAATCACATCAACCAACTAATGTGATTTATATTCCTAATAAACATGCTCACCAAAATGTCTTAAGTTTATTTTAAATAAACAGTCTTATATATCAAGTATAAAAGTTTTCACCTTTTATTTTCCACTTTACGTTATTTCCTTAACGAATGATTTATAAACGTTTAAACTAAACATTAGTCATTTATTCGAGTTTTCGTGAAAACGTAATTTATTATAACTACGATTTTACGAAACTAAATCATAAATACTAAAGTACAATAGTTTATACCTAGAGTACAAGTCATTAAAGCACGGAACCTAACTACACTTTAATTCCCGTTACAAGCCCCAATATAAAACTCTATGATTTTATGTGCATGATATATTTTCAAAATGCTAATGTACAAGTCTTTGAAGCACACTATACAAGTCTTTTATGCACCAACCTTAAAGATAGATTTCTTATACTTACTAAACTTAAGTACAAGTCCCTAAACCTAAGGTACAAGTGTGAAATGCCCAAAACCTAAAACTATACTTTTATTTAATTTAAACTTAACTAAACTAATTTATATTTATCTATACCTAACTAAAAACCCTAACAAAGTTTTCTACAATCCTAAACCCTATGTACAACATCCAAAAGCTCATGTACCACCACCTAAAGCCCATTTAGTTTCTTATTAATTCCCTAGTTCGATCCTAGCCAAAACCTAACCAAACTAATTTCAACCAATTACATGGTAAATTATAAACCACAAGACTCTCCTAGCCAATTCTTGCACCACCTCACCTTGTTTCCTTGAAGAGTTACCTAGTCAAAATTTGTAGGAAGAATGCTTGGCTAAACTATCACCACCTCACGCCATCTACATCACCATTACATACCACCATACAAGCTCCAATGCAACACATCACCTCACTTGGTCATAGTTATCAAGCCATCTACATGGTTCCTTCTAAACCTTTCAAACTATAAGGCCATAAATTAAACAAAGTGTACATCATGTTGCTTTTTTTTTAAACCATGCAATCTAACTAACAAGCTTGTGGGCTTCTTGCGAACACCTCATCATGTCCTCTAGATATTTCAACAATTCTTACAAAATGCTACAAGTGGTCACCTATTAGCCTTAGAATTCTCCTATAAATATCGACCCACACTCATTTCTTCTCACTCATTCCTCAATCGAAACACACAAACACTCTCTCACACACACATACTTACTGATTTCTAAGTCTAACAGAAGGAAGAAGGAAGGGTACATTAGAGCCTGGGAGGAGGGAAAGAGTCTTGTTCTATTTGAAAGTCAATCTAGTTCTAGTCGAATCCCAAGTTTGTAAGTCTATTAAACTCATTTCATTTCGTTATAACTTTTAATATCAAGTACATGTTAAAAAGGATTTTACAAGGAAAACGTAGCAATTTGAATCACCTAAAACGGGTACACAAGTGAAAAGATACGGTCTAACGAAGTTTACTAAAATCTGTCCAAAACTTTCTATGGACAGAAGGGCCGGGCACGCAATTCGAGGCTTTTTGATCCGTTTCATCAAAAAGTTAAAGCACGAAAGTTGTCCAGAACGACGTTTTATTCAAAAACTCAGGAGCACGGGTCCGAAAAGTGTAAATCGAAGTCTAATTTTAGTCAAAACCGTAACAGCTATCTTGTAAAACCAATCATCCCTTGTCAAAAACGCTCCAAACACCCGTTTTTAATAATTGTTTTTCTTCTAAACCGAGCATCCATAAAATAAACGGCTTATGCCATTTTAAAGAGGGTACAACTAAGTTTCTAAAACCCCAAGAACGTTGTAAAAATCTCTCATTGTCTCGTTTTTATTTAAGCCTCTTTTGGGCTTGTCGAGTTTAAAAACAAACACCCTCCTTATTGAAAAACGACCCAACCCCCTTACTTTGAAAAATTATTGCGACCAAACCATAAAAGCTTAGAACTTAGAATCTGCACCATTAGAAAGACCACCTAGCAAATATTTGAAAGGATCAAGAACGTTGTAAAAACTCGCAAGGCCTTGTCTTTATTAAATTTTCTTTTAGGCCTTTCGTGACAAAACCAAATGTACCCTTTTTAATTCTTTTAAAAGCCATAAGACAAAACATAAGCTAATAAGCTGTTTTCAACTTATTTTCAAACTTATAATAACTTATTTTAGTAAGTCGTAACCAGCCATGCCTTTTTCTAAATCGAAAACACAACAAAAATGAATAAAGGACTATGTATATAAAGTCGAATAGCGCTTAAGGGTAATTATTGTCAAAAAACGATATTTCTTTAATAACAAGGACTAAATTGTAATCAACATGAGACATAGGGGTATAAATTGTCCTTTTTAAAACTAAAGGGTAGAAACTGTCATTTCCCCAAAGTTGAGGGATAAAAGTTGTCATTTTATGAAAGTTCGAGAGTATAAATTGTCATTTTAAGAAAGTTCGATGGTATGAATTGTCAATACTTGAAACTATAAGGGTATAAAGTGTAACATTTTCATGTTTTCTCGAGAATATGTTTTTAACTCGTTTGGCTCTGGCTTTTGATAAAACTCAACACACCTAAATATTTTCACAAACACATTTGAACCAATTGAACTTATAAATACTAACGTTAGCATAATCAATCGGCTATAAACCTTATCTTTTATCCTTTCTCGTTAAACCTTCCGTATACTAATTACACTCAAAAGTTCAACACCTGATTACCAACAACACACATACGATATACCAGCGCACATAATAAAAACGAAACTTGACATATCAATTCAGGTCGCGTGTCGGAGCCAATTACCATTTCACTTTGAATTAACTGTTGACATCAATCAGAATTCAATCCAAGGTGAGTTCATGGCCCCTACCTTTACTTGCTTTTAAACTGTTTTCTGGGAGATACATGCTTAACTACTCATTTTTACTTTCACAAGTACTCTAAGGCTTTTACATACTACTATGAGTTCATAATCACACTTTATACGTTTTGCTACAAACCTGAACACAAGTACTATCTGTATGCGATCCTGATTGTTATTGCCTAAGTTATACAATATTGCCACTAAAAGTCCCTCTATCATGAGCCATTAATGACTTGCGAGTGAACGCGAATATAGTGAATAGATGTATTGGCAGTTGACGCCCCACTTGTGTTGCTAGATAAGTAGCTAAGTGCACTTTATTTGAGAACCCCATAGGGAGTTGGCAAACTCCTACCCGAGGGTCTTGTTACTTACATTATCTCTATGATGTCAGTAACTTACATCATTAGTTCATTACTATGATGTCGTACTATTAAGGTTTGCGTATCATGAGGCTTAGTGCAATAATACGGTACTGCAATGATACAAACGCTGCAGTACAACAACATGACCCAACCTTGAAACTTGTGATCAACTGATTACTAAACAAACGAGCTATGGGTGGATAACAACGTAACCCACTACTTATTTCATCGATATTTGTATTTATTACAATAATCGCTCAAACTTGAAACTATTGAACTCAACTGTTTTATCTATGAACTCACCAACCTTTGTGTTGACACTTTTAGCATGTTTATCTCAGGTCCATAATGAATGAGGGTGGCACGGAAGGGCACGGATACTCAAGAAGGCTATAATATATTTTATCATTCGAAAAATTATTTTATAAACTACGAAACTACTTGGACCTCATTTTGTAAACTCTGATATTTATATAAATCGAATGATAAATCTTTTAAAACGACTCAATTAGGGTTCGTTTTCTATTATGTTAATACAAATAAGCCGTAAAAACGTTTATTTATATTTTACGATCTTCTAATGTTTTTTCGATAACAAACGTAAAATCATTTTAACGAAACAAATAAAATACGTAAATGGTTTGAGCCAATAGTTTTCTAACACACTTACGTTTTCACATAAAACACTAAAACAAGCATAAGTGATTTTATGATTTAGTAATACATATGTACAACAACTAGTGTTTACATATTGGGCAAATATATACATAACTAGTATGTATTATAATGGGTAATACAATTGTGTAGAAACTTAAGTATTTGACCCATTGACCAAATACATTGAATGTAGTTGGGTATAACCCAAAGTCCATGACCCATACCCATGGAGCTTGACCCATAACCCATTGCATGACATCATGCTGATGTCATATATGGATAATATCCATGACCATTGGTTTTAATCCATGGCCCATAGTTTTAATCCATGAACCATGGACTAGATGCATTGCATCTTGTAGATACATTGTATCTACTTGGATACCCATGATCCATAACCCATGACCCATGACCCAAAACCCAAGGGCAAAAGGGACCGTCCCACGGATCCCCAGTAATATTACATGGACGGATCCTCAAGTGAGGGATTCGTGGGATCCGTGGAACAGTAGCCATTTTCTCTCTATAAATAGTGAGCCATTTCTTCATTGTTTCTCACCCCTCTTTCACATATTTTCTCTTTGAGTTATAAACTCTCTAATCTCATATCCAAGTGATCTATGTGTGTAGTTTTGTTTTTGTGTGATTCTCTAGGTTCCTCTTAAAGGCGAGATCACAATCTTTTGAAGACAAGCAAGCTCAAGTCCATGAGTTGCCATGCTTCGTTATCATCAAGACTACTGAGGTTCTATTGTTGATAGTTCTCTTCTTTTTCATAAGAAGTGTAGTGTTGAAGAAATTAGTGAAAGATGTCTAAAAGAGTCAAGACGAAGACATTAGTGAAGGGTGTCGATCGTCCGTATTGAAAGCACTAGTGAAGGGTGCTTAGAAGTCAAGGCTAAAGGCATTAGTGAAATGTGCCTTGAAGATCGAGTCAAAAGGCATTAGTGAAAGGTGCCTTGAAGATCGAGTCAAAGGCATTAGTAAAAGGTGCCTAAGGTGTAGATTCGATATGGTGTGATTCGATGTATAAGATAGATTAGTATTGGGTCAAAGGATATTGATATCCTTGTTGATGTTGTTAGAAGGAGTAGATCTCCTTTGAGGTTAGGTGTTTTGTAGTGTTTGGGTAGTAGTTCCTCCATTGTAATGGAACTCGGTATCTAGCCTAGTACCGATAAAGGGTAGCGACGCTAGATAGGTTTGGTTCTACATTGTGGAAGAACCCGATATCTAGCCTTGTACCGGATAAAGAGTAGGCAACGTTGTGAAGACTTCTCCGCCATAAGGAGTTGGTGTTGTGTAGTGTTTACGAACTCTCGAGTAGGTTACTCGGGGAGTGGAGTAGGGCAAGGAAGGTGTCCTTGTAGCCGAACCACTATAAATACTCGCGTTGTGGTTTTTTGCTTCTTACTCCTTATCTTTTCATTACATACTTAGATATGCTTGTCTATCAACATCCAACACACATGTTTAATAGATTGACATAAGTCGATCTAAATAGTTTAAAACCAAGTCTTAATCGGTTAAATTATTCAACCCCCTTCTAGTTTTCCACATATTGATATAACTGTTGTGCCATGAAGTAACACCCAGCTTGAATTCCGCTGCGTATCACGAAATTGGGGGTGTTACAGATTGGTATCAGAGCCTCAGTTATAGAGAAACGGGGTCTAATTGAGACCTAAACTTTAACTACTTTATCACAAAAACATTTTTATAGCCTTTCGCTCTCCGTGCCTTGCATCCTCCGGGTAATTATCTGACTTCTAAACAATTTATGCTATCCAAACATATTAGTATATTGATATATACGCACTCAACATACTTTCGATCACTTTATATAAACAACAGAATAAACATACTTGCATGTGTCTATTCTAAGGCATTATGACTCAATCTTTCCCCGAGCATGTGCCTACTTCTACATTTTTACAATTTACGAAACCTTCCCAAGACATTGTGTATTGCACAATTCTTACCCTATCTACGTTAAATATATACTCGCCAATTATTTTGAACTCTATGTCAACTTTCCTTGATAAATTTACTCCCATCTCTGAAGATGAGTGTAAATACTGCTTCCGTACTCTTGAATCACCTACGCACTAAATTTCCTTGTAACTCATCAGTTAAGTGAGAATGTTGAGTCAGAAATTCTTAAGTAGGATGATTTACAATGTCTTTATTTGAATGAATTGGAACGCCTATTTATTTAAATAAAGAAATTATAAATCACCGAACCATAAGTTTATATTTCCTTATTTACATTTTTTGTGAAGCCTCTCTATGTAAGTAATGAATTATAAATAAGTGGGCTTATTTGTATCTGAAATGATATAAGTACAAACTCGAGAATCACAAGAATTCACAAAGATATATGGAAAACACAAATAAATTTTTATTAGAATCCATGAATATTAATACATAATGATATAATTAGCATCGGTAGTGCTAATGTTACAAAAATCACCAAATAAGGTATGGTATCGCCAATTGGTTGACCCGCTAAGCCAATGAAAAACACCACTACACCTATGAGAGCGAGAATCATGACTGGATGCAGTATTTGACTATTCTGTATAACAAATATAAATGAGTTATTAAGCATGGTGAATGAAATAACAAGAGACGTAACTCTATATATATAAAAATATTGAAAAATCTATAAACAATATTAAACACTTCCTTTTTATAACAAAAAGTGGGCTTAAATCCGTTAGTAAAACAAACAAACAAAACCCACATTTAGATTAAAACGGGCCTCGACCCAGATTACATAAACAAACACACCATTAAGCGTATTGTGTTTCAACCCATCAACCAACACAAGACCGTAACTCAATAAATGCTAACGCATACGATTACACAATAACACAAATTAAACAAAATTTTATTTCAACATTCCGAACATAATGCTATTACCCCCATATTTTATCCACGCCAATAGCTAGAACCACGAGTGGTACAAGAAGCGCTAACACCATGGCCAAGAATTTGTAATCTTCATCTGGGACTTTGGCCAAATAGATAGCAGATATTACAACAAACACGATCGCAACAATGGTAATAATATGCGGCATTTTGAAGTGTGATAAGAGAAATGTAGGTGGAAAAGTTAGTATGAAAGAATGAGGATTAAAATTGGGTATTTATAAAAAGAAAAACTAGTCGTTGGGGGTTACTGTTCACGACTGTTGGGGGTCACTGTTCATGACCTTTAGAAATTACTGTTCACTTTACTAAGGAACAAACTAATTCATCATCTACAAAAGCTAAAGTTCAACAACTTTCTCTACATTCATCAATTTCTCATCCGTAATTTTACTTATTAAAAGACAGTTTTCGAAGTTAATAATTTGATTTTCACAAGCCATTATGAACCATGTTATTTTCAAAAGTAATTACTAAAATATGATAAACCTTATAAAATAACAATCTTCATTCAAAATAATTTTTTCTTAAGTTTATATGACCTTCGGAATAATGTTATTCACATGTAAAAACAATAAATTCTAACTTATAAGCTTTCACAAGTGAAACCACATTTCATCCTCATTACTTCAACACTTAACACGGACTGAATCTCGGGACTAGATTCCCTTTAAGGGGGTGAGACTGTAACCACCGGTAAATTTTCCACTTGTATGATATTCTAACTAAAGAATACTTATCCATTTTTCACGTCTAATTTTTTTTAAACGTTATCAGTTTAACTAATCACATCAACCAACTAATGTGATTTATATTCCTAATAAACATGCTCACCAGAATGTCTTAAGTTCATTTTAAATAAACATTCTTATATATCAAGTATAAAAGTTTTCACATTTTATTTTCCACTTTACGTTATTTCCTTAACGAATGATTTATAAACGTTTAAACTAAACATTAGCCATTTATTTGAGTTTTCGTGAAACCGTAATTTATTATAACTACAATTTTACGAAACTAAATCATAAATACTAAAGTACAACAGTTTATACCTAGAGTACAAGTTATTAAAGCACGAAACCTAACTACACTTTAATTCCCGTTACAAGCCCTAATATACAACTCTATGATTTTATGTGCATGATATATTTTCAAAATGCTAATGTACAAGTCTTTGAAGCACACTTTACAAGTATTTTATGCACCAACCTTAAAAATAGATTTCTTATACTTAGTAAACTTAAGTACAAGTCCCTAAACCTAAGGTACAACTGTGAAATGCCCAAAACCTAAAACTATACTTTTATTTAATTTAAACTTAACTAAACTAATTTATATTTATCTAAACCTAACTAAAAACCCTAACAAAGTTTTCTACACTCCTAAACCCTATGTACAACATCCAAAAGCTCATTTACCACCACCTAAAGCCCATTTGATTTCTTATTAATTCCCTAGTTCGATCCTAGCCAAAACCTAACCAAACTAATTTCAACCTATTACATGGTAAATTATAAACCACAAGACTCTCCTAGCCCATTCTTGCACCACCTCACCTTGTTTCCTTGAAGAGTTACCCTAGTCAAAATTTGTAGGAAGAATGCTTGGCTAAACTATGACCACCTCACGCCATCTACATCACCATTACATACCACCATACAAGCTCCAATGCAACACATCACCTCACTTGGTCATAGTTATCAAGCCATCTACATTGTTCCTTCTAAACCTTTCAAACTATAAGGCCATAAATTAAACTAAGTGTACATCATGTTGCTTTATGCAATCTAACAAACAAGCTTGTGGGCTTCTTGCGAACACCTCATCATGTCCCCTAGATATTTCAACAATTCTTACAAAATGCTACAAGTGGTCACCTATTAGCCATAGAATTCTCCTATAAATATCGACCCACACTCATTTCTTCTCACTCATTCCTCAATCGAAACACACAAACACTCTCACACACATATACTTACTGATTTCTAAGTCTAAGAGAAGGAAGAAGGAAAGGTACATTAGAGCCTGGGAGGAGGGAAAGAGTCTTGTTCCATTTGAAAGCCAATCTAGTTCTGGTCGAATCCCAAGTTTGTAAGTCTATTAAACTCATTCCATTTCGTTATAACTTTTAATATCAAGTATATACTGTTAAAAAAGATTTTACAAGGAAAACTTAGCAATTTGAATCACCTAAAACTGGTACACGAGTCAAAAGATACGGTCTAACGAAGTTTACTAAAATCTGTCCAAAACTTTTTGTGGACAGAAGGGTCGGGCACGCAATTCGAGGCATTTCTGGTCTGTTTCATCAAAAAGTTAAAGCACGAAGGTGCGGAAATACGTTTTATTCAAAAACTCGAGTGCACGGGTCCGAAAAGTGTAAAACGAACTCTAAACCGTAACAGCTATCTTATAAAACCAATCATCCCTTGTAAAAAACACTCCAAACACCCGTTTTTAATAATTGTTTTTCTTCTAAACCGAGCATCCATAAAATAAACGGCTTATGCCATTTTAAAGAGGGTACAACTAAGTTTCTAAAACCCCAAGAACGTTGTAAAAATGTCTCATTGTCTCGTTTTTATTTGAGCCTCTTTTGGGCATGTCGAGTTTAAAAACAAACACCCTCCTTATTGAAAAACGACCCAACCCCCTTACTTTGAAAAATTATTGCGACCAAACCATAAAAGCTTAGAACTTAGAATCTGAACCATTAGAAAGACCACATAGCAAATATTTGAAAGGATCAAGAACGTTGTAAAAATCTCGCAAGGCCTTGTCTTTATTAAATTTTCTTTTAGGCCTTTCGTGACAAAACCAAACGTACCCTTTTTAATTCTTTTAAAAGCCATAAGCCAAAACATAAGCTAATAAGCTGTTTTCAACTTATTTTCAAACTTATAATAACTTATTTCAGTAAGTCGTAACCAGCCATGCCTTTTTCTAAATCGAAAACACAACAAAAATGAATAAAGGACTATGTATATAAAGTCGAATAGCGCTTAAGGGTAATTATTGTCAAAACTCTATATTTCTTTAATAACAAGGACTAAATTGTAATCAACATGAGACATAGGGGTATAAATTGTCATTTTCAAAACTAAAGGGTAGAAACTGTCATTTCCCCAAAGTTGAGGGATAAAAGTTGTCATTTTATGAAAGTTCAAGGGTATAAATTGTCATTTTAAGAAAGTTCGATGGTATGAATTGTCAATACTTGAAACTATAAGGGTATAAAGTGTAACATTTTCATGTTTTCTCGAGAATATGTTTTTAACTCATTTTGGCTCGGTTTTGATAAAACTCAACACACGAAATATTTTCACAAACACATTTGAACCAATTGAACTTATAAATACTAACGTTAGCATAATCAATCGGCTATAAACCTTATCTTTTATCCTTTCTCGTTAAACCTTTCCGCGTTATACTAATTACACTCAAAAGTTCAACACCTGATTACCAACAACACACATACGATATACCAGCGCACATAATAAAAACTGAAACTTGACATATCAATTTAGGTCACGTGTCGGAGCCAATTATCATTTCACTTTGAATTAACTGTTGACATCAATCAGAATTCAATCTAAGGTGAGTTCATGGCCCCTACCTTTACTTGCTTTTAAACTTTTTTGGGGGAGATACATGCTTAACTATTCGTTTTTACTTTCACAAGTAATCTAACGCTTTTACATACTACTATGAGTTCATAATCACACTTTATACGTTTTGCTACAAACCCGAACACAAGTACTATCTGTATGCGATCCTGATTGTTATTGCCTAAGTTATACACTATTGCCACTAAAAGTCCCTCTATCATGAGCCATTAATCACTTGTGAGTGAACGTGAATATAGTGAATAGATCTATTGGCAGTTGACGCCCCACTTGTGTTGCTGGATAAGTAGCCAAGTGCACTTTATTTGAGAACCCCATAGGAAGTTGGCAAACTCCTACCCGAGGGCCTTGTTACTTACATAATCTCTATGATGTCAGTAACTTACATCATTAGTTCATTAATATGATGTCGTACTGTTAAGGTTTGCGTATCATGAGGCTTAGAGCAATAATACGGTAATGCAATGATACAAATGTTGTAGTACAACAACATGACCCAACCTTGAAACTTGTGTTGAACTGATTACTAAAAAAATGAACTATGGGTGGATAACAACGTAACCTACTACTTATTTCATCGATATTTGTATTTATTACAATAATCGCTCAAACTCGAAACTATTGAACTCAACTGTATTATCTATAAACTCTATGAACTCACCAACCTTTGTGTTGACACTTTTAGCATGTTTATCTCAGGTCCATAATGAATGAGGATGGCACGGAAGGGCACAGATACTCAAGAAGGGTATAATATATTTTATCATTAGAAAACTTATTTTATAAACTACGAAACTACTGGGATCTCATTTTGTAAACTCTGATATTTATATAAATCGAATGATAAATCTTTTAAAACGACTCAATTAGGGTTCGTTTTCTATTGATATAACTGTTGTGCCATGAAGTAACACCCAACTTGAATTCCGCTGCATATCACGAAATTGGGGGTGTTACAAAAATCACAATTAATATTTAGGATATCACAACCAGAAAATCACAAGTGATATTCATAATATCACTAAGTGATATTCAGAATATCACAAAGTTATATTCAGAAAATCACAAGTGATATTCAGAATATCACAAATATATAATTTGAATAGCAGCTACATAGTTTGGGGGTATTTGTTTAACCTTAATTTATTTGCTTATGAGCTTATGTGATTTCGGTTTATGTTTCACAAGCTTAATTTGCTTATTTTGAAACTTATAAAAATATGTAAGTTTATATTTACCACGTATAAAGAGAAAATGGTCAAATTTTGGTTAAGAGTTCATACATATTCGTCCGTTTTAGTCCATTTTCATACGTTTTTTGCCGTTTTCATATGTTTCTGAATATCACAAGTGATATTCAGTGATATTCTGAGTATCACTAATGATATTCTGAGTATCACAAGTGATATTCAGATGATCACAAGTGATATGCTGTGATATTCAGAAAATCACCATGTGATATTCTATTCATAATATCATAAGTGATTTTATGAATATTACAAGTGATTTTCAATTAATGTTTTGTGAAATGAAAATCACAAGTGATATTCAGAATATCACAAAGTGATATCCAGAAAATCAAAAGTGATATTCATGATATCACGAAGTGATATTCAGAATATCACAAAATGATTTCTGAATATCACAAAGTGATATTCAAAAAATCACAAGTAATATTTTGAATGTCACAGAAAATCACTTGTGATAGTCAGAAACGTAAGAAAACGGACGAAAACGTAATAAAATGGACGAATACGTATGAAAACGGACGAAAACGTATGAAAGCGTTAAAACATGTTTGAAAATGGAAGAAAAATGGACGAAAACGAAAGAAAACTGATGAAAACGGACGAAAACGTATGAAAATGAACGAATACAGACGAAAACGGGCGAAAACATATGAAAACGGGCGAAAACGTATGAAAGCGAAGAAAAAAACGCGAATTAAAAAAAAACGCGAATTTAAATTAAAAACGTGACTTTAAGAAAAAATACAAAAAAAATATGTAAATAAAAAAGAAAGACAAAAAGATAAGGAAAAAAAACGTGGACTTAGGTTTACCTTTAAATCTTAGGTTAATCCCCACCATTAAATCAAACTAGATGGATGGTGGGGATTTATCCCTTAGTAAGTGTGGATTTATGGGTAAGCAAAATAAATATATATCAAATAACATTTATTTTATTTTTATACATTTTCTCTCACTTACATCAAATCCTAATCCAAATTCAAATCCAGATCCAAATTTTAAACCCATCTACAAACCAAACGGACCTTTAATAAGGGTTGTGTTAAACAAACTCCCTGGCCCACCTAAAAAGTACAAAACATGATTTCTTGTCCTCCAGTTTAAACTATAACACAGTTTTTTATTAGTATTTTTTGACAGTTTAATACTTTTGACTTGTTAAACTTTCTATTTCTGCTACGTACTTTCAAGTTTATAGTTTTATAATATAAACAAAAATAAATAAATAAATAAAATAAACTGAAAAGATTAAAGGGGTGAGTGTAACATGTAAAAAAATAGGGTTTGTATATAATGCCCCATTTAATAATGGTAGCTTGATCACAAAGATGACTTTTGGATTATATGAGTCTCGTACTCAAAATAGTATGTACTTTGTGGTTGATATGCTCTTAAAACATTTACTTAATCTCACTTGACTTGTTTGGTCATTGTGTGCAATTTAATTCATAAGTTTAACAAGCTTAAAAACTGACTACCTTTTTCGGGTCGGGTGGGGATCTATTGCAAAGTGGATAAATTAAAAGGTGTAGAAAGCCATTGCCAGAGCGACACGTGTCCCCCACTCTATTTTATTTAAAAAATAATAATAAAAAAAACGTTCAGGGGTATAATGGTCTTTTGACCCATTTTTGCAATTTCACCTCATATTTCAAACGCACATATCTTTTAAACGACAAACTTTTAGAAAACCGAATTCACCATAATTTTTAAAATTTGATTCTCTTTAATTTGGAATAAATTTTGTTAATTATTTTGAAACTCTTTTTTGACATATTCATTGAGTTTTGATTTTCTTGATGTTTATTGCCATTTTCGACCCTATTTTTAACCTTCAAAATTGTCGAATCTGTTAATACAAATAAATTGAAAAAACGTTTATCTATATTTTACGATCTTTTAATGTTTTGCCGATAACAATCGTAAAATCATTTTAACGAAATAAATAAAATACGTAAAAGCTTTGAGCCAATAGTTTACTAACATAATTTTACTAAACATATAAAATCATTATAACATGTTTAGTTGGATAAGTTATATAAAAACAAAACTATTTTTATAAAACATTAATAAGTAATCTTGTTTACTTATATTTTATAAAAATATATATGTGCTTAGTATAACTTGTAATGGGTAAAAACCAAAGTCCATGACCAATACCCATGGAGCATGATCCATGACCCATGATCAATTGCATGGCATCATGCATGAATTCATGTTGGATATTATCCATGATCCATGACCCAAAGTCCATGACCCATTGACTAGGTATAATGTATCTTATTGGGTATCCATGATCCAAAGTCTATGACCCATGGTCCATAGCCCATAACCCATAACCCGGTTTGCAACCCAAAATCCGGACTAGCCTGACCCAGCTGCCGGATCTCTTAGATTGCACTGGCCGGATCCCATGGGTAAGGGATCCGCCGGATCCGGGTGAACAGTAGGCAGATTTCCTATAAATGGTGAGCCATTTATCTCTTGCTCCCAACCTCTTTTAGACATATCTTCTCTATATGTTCTAACCTCTCTAACCTCAGATTCAAAGGATCATTCTATGTAGTTTTCTATTTGTGTGATTCTCTAGGTTCCTCTTAAAGGCGAGATCACAACCTCTTGAAGACATGCAAGCTCAAGGTCATGAGTTGCTAAGCTGCGTTATCATCAAGACCACTGACGTGCATCTTGTTGATAGTTCTTCTCTCCCTACATTAGTGTGTCAAGTTGAAGGCATTGGTGTACAGTGCTGAAGGTGTACATTCGATATGGGGCGTCGATGTATATTTGTGTAGTTTGGGTAAAAGGGTATTGATATCATTTGAAGTGTGGTAAAAAGGAGTTTATCTCCTTTTGGTTGTAGTATTGGGTAGTAGTTCCTCTTTTGTAATGGAACTCAGTGTCTAGCCTAGTACCGGATAAAGTGTAGGCGACGTTGTGATAGGTTTAGTTTTACCTTGTGAAAAAACTCGGTGTCTAGCCTTGTGCCAGATAAAGTGTAGGCGACGTTGTGAAGGCTTCTCCGCCATATTAAGTAGGTTGTGTTGTGTAGTGCTTAGAAACTCTCGAGTTGGATACTCGGAGAATGGAGTAGGGCAAGGAAGGAGTCCTTGTAGCCAAACCACTATATATACTTGTGTCATGGTTTTGTGTTTCTTTACTCTTTATATCTTTGAATTATTTATTTATATGTCTATATACTAATATGCAACACACGATCTAAATGGATTGACACAAGTCGATTTAAATACTTTAAAACAAAGTTTTAATTGGCAAAACTATTCAAAACCCGCTTCTAGTTTTCTACGAAATTATAAAATACTTACAACATGAAAGTTGTAGACTTTGGTTCACTCTTTACACAGATTTTTGAATCACTCAAATCCAATGTCATATGAATAAGATATCACCTGTTAAAGATGACGTTTTACTCATATTTGTTGCACACAATGTGTTTGATGAAATGTCTAGCTTAGTTTTTTAGCGTTAAAATTGCGTTACTAGCTCTAATTTTTGTACCGCAATGCATTATTAATGATTTTATTAATATAAGATTCAAAAAGTAATGTTTTTTAATCGTTAATTTAAAAAAAAAATTATATTTTGTTTATCAGTTAGTCTTTATTCATCAGTTAATCATGTTCACCTGTTATTATTGTTCATCAATTAGTCTTTGTTCATTAATAATCTTGTTCAATACTGATGAGGTGATGAACAATATTAACTGATGAACAAGACATACTTCTTTTCATCAAAAAATATCGTTTATCTAAAAAGTATTGTTCATTAGTAAAAGAGTTGTTCATTTGTTCATCAATAAAAAGTATTGTTCATCTATAAAAAGAATTTTTCATTAGTTATCTTTAATTTTTTCGTCAGTTAAATCACAATATTCGTCAATAAAAAACATTGTTTATCGTATACTTTGGTCATTAGTACAAGTGTTGTTCATCAATAAAAAATGTTGTTCATCAAAAAATTATATTGTTCATCAGTTTATCAGTTTTTCAAAAAATATCATAGTGTTTATCAGTTGTCTAAATAAAATTACAATGTTCATCAGTTAAGGTCACAATATTCATCAGTTGATTTGTTCATTATTTAGTCTTTGTTCATCGGTTAAAAAAAGCTAAATGTAACAAAAATAACAAAAGATGTATTGTAATACACCAATTAGTGCATTTAAATGTACTTTTATAAGATAAATCTCTTTTAGGCATTTTATCAAACACTTTGTGTGCACTAAATATGGCTAAGACGTCATCTTTAACGTGCGATTCTCACTCATATGATATTGAATTTGGGTGACTTAAATTTCTGGGTAAAGAATGGCCAAAAAGCTACAACTTTCGTGTTTTAAGTTTTGCATAATTCGGTATTTAAACTAGCAAGATTAGAGCCGAAAATGACGAGAAAATCAACACCCACTTAAAAAGCTAAAAAAATTGCGATTCATATATTAAAATACATACCAAATTAAAGAGAATTAAATTTTATAAATTATGGTGAAATCGATTTTTTTGTAAAAGTTTGTCGTTTGAAAGTTATTTACGTTTGAAGTTTAGGGTGGAATTAAAAAAAGGGTCAAATGACCAAAATACTTTTTAACCAAAAATACTAACGCTATGTTCCCGATAAAACGGAAAGAAGACAGATGAACAGGGAAAAGAGAGAGAAGTAAAGAGGAGAGAAATAAGAAATAAATCTTTATCTTGTGTTCCTAAGTTGGAAAGAAAAGAGGAGGACGTAAGGAAAAAAAGGCTTTAATATCAACTTCACTTAATTTCATCCCAATTTGGGAAGAATATTAGGAGAGTAATTTTGGTGTAATTTATTATCATTTACTTTCTTCTCTTCTTTTAAAAAATCTCAGGAACACAATTTTTTTCCTTACCATCCCAAAGCTTTCCTTTTCACTCCAAAAAATAAACTGTGGAACAGAGTGTAAAGGAAAAAGGGAGGTAGTAGGTGGGGCTGAGTGGCTTTCTAAACGTTTTAAACTTTTCACTTTTATGCTATTATAAAAAGAAAAATGTTTGATATGCCTAAAATATAAGCCTAAAAATTAGCCTAACCCATTAACGACACATGGATCGCACTACTTTTCTCTTCCATTACATACCATTGATCTTGACATGTGTTTCAAGATCCTAGTTAGACATAAAATTAGACATGTGATTTAGGCATGCCTATCACTACTCTTATAAAAAAACATTATTTAAGTGTGCAAGTTAAGAACAATACTGTTTGGACCATAAAACTATATAAAAAGTCTTAATTCTTTTCTATTTAACTCCAAAAGTGATTTTAGGAACGATGAGCATCCGTATTATTTGACTTATACATAAAAAGCTGAAACTTTTCACATAAGAGCTCGAGGTATGGTAACATGGCAATTTTTTTTTTTTTTGTCACTTCACTGTCATCTTGGTATTCTTACTTTTAATAACTCAATGCAAAACACCTTTTTTAGGACTCATCATTTTATTTTATTTTCCATTTTTTTAAACAAAATAATGTTGTTGATTCGTTGTGAAGTGAGTGGTGAAAAACACAATATCAACGTATATCAAAATAACCGTAGAATCCGACAAATCGACCCTTTAGGAAAAAGGCTAACTTATCAAATCTTACGGGTGTGATAAATGTGATACCGGGAAGTGGTTTCCCCGGGTCGTGTCCCAACGAGGTGTGAAATTGACGGGATCGTTGAGTTTCGTGATTACGGACTTGAATTGGTTTAACAAATTTGGATTTTGATTTCGCTAATCTACAAATTAAAGAACGGGAATGAAAATAAAGCATGTAAAACTAAGTAAACTCTAAATAAATTATGACTAAGCCTAAGAAACAATAAAACAACACTAAATTACATCCTAGGGTGCTAAAATGCAAAAACGCTAAAAACCGGCAACCACCCGAGCCAAAACGTAAAACTTTTGCAATTTAAGGGCTACGGGTGTGATATCAATTTTCCTACATTCTAATTAACTAAAAATAATTTTAGAAAAAAGCCGGGAATTTTTTCGACTTTTATTTTATTTATTACGAATTAAAAACTAAATTTAACTAAATAATTAATTAAAAATACTAAACGATTTAAGAAAAATATGAAAAAATCACAAAAAGTACTTTAAATGTTACTGGATCTAATAAAAATCTGAAAACAGTGTATAGTTAAATAAGCTAACAAATAAGCAAAGTAGTACTTAAAACTAAAACTGCTAAGTCTATTTAAAGATTTGATTATGTAAGAAAATAATGAAAAAGACCCAAGGGCAAGTTGGGCATGAGTGGATGTGATGTGTCGTGGCTGTGTGCAGGAGGTCAGGGGGTCGAATCCCACCCCTGTCCTTTTTGGCTACCTATTTTTTTTCTTTGGAATTTCTCTCTTGGAACTTGTGAATAGCAATGAGATGAGCAATGTTTGCGAAAACTTTTTGTAAGACAATTTCTCAATAAGCTGTTATAAACAGCTTATTGTAGCAGTTTAGGACAGGCAACAAACAAACACCTCTGAATTAGATGTTAAGCATAAATTAAGCATAAAAAAGGCAATCTAAAAATAGAAATAAGCTAACAATCTGAGTAAACAACCATGATAAGCTGAAAGTACAACAAAAGAAACAAATGGGGTGGGAAATAAGCAGTTGGTAATGCTATTCTAAAGGGAGTCTTAAACTAAGAAAATGGAAAATAAGCGAGCATTAAGGTACAAATGAGCACTAATTAAGCTAAGGGTGAAACAACCTAATCTAAAGCACTGAAAGGAACCAGAACAAGACTAAATAAGCTGACATAAGACCTGATAAGCACTTGAAAATCATTCACTGACCCACTGTGCTGCTAACTGCAGGCTTAGAAACAGCTCCACTGGGCTGTTTTGAGGCTTATTTTTAAGCTGCTACAGCACTTCACAGCTAAAAAAAACAACTGAAATAACAAAGTAAGCATGGTACAAACCTAAATAAGCTAAATGGGAGGTGAGAAAGGCTTCATAGCAGCATAAGATTAAGCTTTTATCAGCTACTTTGGTTCATTACTCACCGAGACAGAACACAAAAAAAAAGATGCAAAGCAGATTTCTAGGGACACTTTAATCTATACTAAAACTAATCTAAGATGCAAATAAGCTAACACATATTGAGAATGGTGCATAAGGTTTAAAGAAAACCAGTTTTGGAAGAAGTTTGGGTAGAAATAAGCTACCAAAATAAAACTTTGGACAGCAGTTAATCTGCTGTTGGTCTGCTGATCCAAAAAAAACAGGTGACTCAAAAATTTTTTACTCAACTTTTGACTAAACTTGTGACACAACTTCTACTCTTTGAAAGCTATCTAAAACCTTAAAAGGGCTTTGACCTTGAAGGTCAAACGGGCAGAAAATGCTTTTAGGCCAATTACCAGCTTAAACCAAACACCCCTGAATGGGTGGAATACTTTTGAAAACTAATTTTTAAAAGCAGACCTGGAATTGTTTTTGTAAAAACTAATTTAGCACTTTGAATGAAACTTAAAAACAGATAATAAAGGGTAAGGGCAATAAGCACTAAGTGCTTATTTGCTAAATAAGCAAGAATAACACAACAGTAAAGAAGAACTTTCATTCATTAAAAAAAACAAGTTACAATAAAACTAAAAGCTATTTAAAACTAAAACTCCTCCTGCCATACATGGCTTACAATGCTACACTTTATACTAAAAATGTCTAGGTCTTCAAGTCTTCAACCTTGTGCTTCTTTGAACTAATCCAAGCCTTCCAACTGTTAGGTATAGATGAGAACGAATCTGAGCCATAGATGAGGTCTTTATTCCCATGGATTGCTGAGCTGGAGATCTTGGGGAGGGGTAAAATAGATGAGTGGGTTTGGGATTAGGGTTAACCTGGGTAAAGAGATGAAGGTGGGTCTTGGTTTAGGTGTAGCTGGGTAAAAGGGTAAATGGGGGTGGAGTGTTTGGGTTGAAGAGAAAGAAGGTGAGAATCTAGGGTTTCTTGGGAGCAGGGGTCTGTGTGGGCGGGAAAGTGGGGAAGACAGAGGTTGTGTTGGGTTGATATTCATTGACCGGTATGACTTGGTTGGGTTGTTTATCCTTGGGCTTTGGTTTGTTATTGGACTAGGATTAGATATGACATCCATATAGTATTTAAGGATCAAAAGTGTACGATCCAAAAATCCAGGGACCAATCAAGTAATTTCTGCAAAGTATTCCAAGGGCTGACTTTGTCAATCACCAAAAGTGCAGGGACTGAATTTGCCAATCTGTGAAACCTGAGGACTAATCTTGACAATTTTAGAAATCCAGGGATCACAACTGTAATTTCTCAAACTTTTGAAATTTTACACCAAAGGACTGATTATGACAACTTATGATTTCAAAAGGACCTTTGGTGATTTTTCTTTTTAAAATACGTGCTCAGGGACTATTTCTGTCAATTTTTGAAAGACGGGGGACTGAAACTGCCAATTACGCAAACTTTGTTCGTTTTTCATCTGATTTTAAACATTTTGCATCTGAAACATATAAAACACACTTTTGAGATATTTTGATGCATTTCGGAGTGTTTTTGAATGTTTTGCAGTTCAGATTTGACCTAAAATGATGAGTGAATACGCACTCATCAAATCCCCAACACTAGAACATTGCTAGTCCCTAGCAATCTTTTGAGAAAACCTAATGGATTTGAATCTCTTTACCAAAAGCCATTACTTCTGGAGTAGCCAAATGTTTTAGTTCAAGGAAGAACCATGGTACACCGATAACCATGTGATTTTGAGCAAACCACCAGCTTTCAACGATTTGATTTTGTCTTTACCAGAAGCCGTACCCTTCTGAACTAGCCAACTCTTAGATAAATTATCAATATTATCTTTGGTGAGCTGATTACCAATTATGGATTTTCCACTGCCTTTACCACAAGCCATAACCTTGCGGGCTAGCCAACTCTTCACTTTTTAGGATATGGTGAGTTGAGAACCATACAATTTTGGGCAAATTGCAAGCCATATAAACGGATTTGAGAAATCTTTACCAAGAGCCGTTTGCTCCTGGATTAGCCAATCCTTATGTGGGTTAGACATGGCGGACTGATAACCAAATGAGAAAGTGTAAAACACTTACTCCAAAAAAAATTTTTGGCCAAAAACGGGGGAATTGGTATAATTATATGATAAAATTCGTGAGAATTCCCCCCCACACTAGAAATGAATATTGCCCTCAATATTCAAAGTACCGGCGGCTATGCCGAAACAAAGAACGTAAAAGGGAAATACTACGGCCATTATTTGATTTTTTAGAAAACTTATATACAACAGGGGGCAACTCCCCACACTAGGGTGGTACACACGGTGAAAACCCATGTTATGCTACTGTTTTTGTTAACCGAGTCGCTAGCTTGACTCGACCTCGAATTTATTTGTCCTTGGGGAAGCAAGTGGAAGAGAAAATCTCCATCGGACTTTCGTTCAAGATGTTTGGACAAACATTTGAAGCACGTGAAAGTTCCACACCGATGAGATATATTCCCGGCTCAAGAGAAGAAGAAATGCCGGGGTCAAAGATGGTATCTTCACTCCAGCAAGAGTGAAGGAAAGGAGAAGAAATGGGAGGAGAAGGCAAAGTGTCAATCTCATGACAACGGGTGGAATGGGTGGGTAAAAGATTAGATTGAGGAACATTAACGGAATGTTCGGAAATCTTATCCACCACTAAAGCAATGAAAACATCCATGTTGGGCTTAGAAGAGGTTCCATCATCCGGCGGTTTAGCAGGCGGACGAGTGGATGATGGACTTAAGACATAATCGTCACTCTGAAAACCCGAAGGTTTCAAGTCATCCGGAGAAAGAAAGTCGACCTCTCCAATACGAGTGTCACTTGACGAATTATCAGAAGACCAATTGTAAAGAAGATTTTCCAATTCGGTAAGGTCGGCTTCAAAGTCGAAGTGAGCATCATCATCTCCCGGTGGAGAATGATCAATAAGAGCGAGTTCATCGGCGAACTCCTCGAGAAGGTCTAACGTCAAAGTGGGACTGCCACTATTCTTATCTTCGGGTAAAGATGGAGATGTAACGAGGTACAAGTCACTATCCTCATTCTGAATGTCAAAGATGGGATTATCCGAAACTAGAGTGAATTCAGAATCAAAGTCAAACAGAGGATTAGTGAATGTCGTAGCAAAAGGCTTTTCGGACACAACGAGAATATCTTCATCATCCGTTTCAAAATCAGTGTCCATATCAAGATCATCAGGATCAACATCTCTCACTTCTTCTAAGCTGACGAGCTCAGAAGGAATTTCCTCAACATACTCAATGTCTCCACACGATAAAGAATCATCAATTGACGTATAATAATTTTCAGACTCGGAGGTTATCTCAACAGATAGTTTTGGGGTGGGAGAAGAATCATCATCGAGAGGCTCATCGCACATATCACCAGAAATACCCTCGGATTCACTTGGGTTTGGGACAAGGTTCTCAACACAAGACGGTTCCGTTTCCAGAATAGTGCTAAGATGCTCATCCCCCAGTAAAAGGTCATCCGAAGGTTCTATGGTAGATAGGCAATATGAGGGCGGAGAGTGGACATGTGCGATACTTTGTGGGCTTGAGATATGCACCTTGTCCTTTGTCATCTCCCAATCCTCCTCATCCTCGTCATCGAGACGGCAAGCTTCGTTAAATAGAAAACGTTGTTGAGCAGCTTCGTTAAATAGGAGAAGCTTTTGAGCTGCTCGCTCATCGGCTAGAAATCTTTCGTTGCGAGAAGCTTGTTCCTCAGAAAGTTCCTCAAGAATTATACGAGGAAATGGATCAATGACGGGAAGTTGTGTGGGTTGGAAATTGTCAAAACAAGGAGTGTTATAACAAGGGTCAGGCCCATAGTTTTGATTCCATGATTGACATTGATATTCATCATGAGGACCCCCACACTTAGCACAGTGAGGGTATTGGTGAGAGAAACTTTGAAACGATGAATCACTGAAATGATGATAGTACGGCTGTGGTTCGTATGAGTTTTGTGGAGGGTAGTTGAAATTGTTTTGAGGGTAATTGAAAGAGTTCGAGTTAGAATCATAAGCGAATGAATTCTCGGCGCAAATCGAACAACATCCATCAATAAGATAGTTTCCACACCACTCGCACATACATTTGAAACAACGAAAACCTTTCGGTAACACGTCTCCACAACCGTAGCAATACTCTTGATCGAACGACGATATCTCGGGCACGGGAGTAGGAATCGAGGGCTCAACAATATCACAAATGTTAGGTAAAATGGTATTTCCCGAAGTTGAAATTTGACGAAATTCATTTAAGCAATTTTGAACAATGTTCATGAAATCGTCTGAAAAAGGTTTTGAAGATTCCGGAGGTGGGACAAGTGGTGTGCTCTTAGAGCTAGCAATTTCCACCACTTCCGTTTTAGTCTCCGGTTCTTGCTCTTTTCTCTTAACCTTAACCGTAAATCGCGAAAGATTTGGATCAAATCTAGACGGTTTAGGTTCAAAAACAATAGAACAAATCTCGGGTTGTGGAGGGTGGTCAGAAAAACTTGGAGAATCATCGAGAGAGTTTTTATCGGATAATTCGCACCAATAGCAATATTTGCTTGCACCAGCCCTACCACATCGCTTACATACACATTCATGATTGAGACAATAAACTTGATCCTCTTCCATACGGTTTTTGCAGTGGAAACAACGACGATAATCGATCGTCGCCATGAGAATTAAACATGTAGAGGGTTAAAGAATTAGAATCAAATGGTTGAGAGGATACGAAGGATAGAATTAAACGGCAAAAGAGGGTAGGAGAAATAGAATCAACGAATAAGAGGAATGAGAAGAATATTTTTGGTTTTTTTGGATTTTATGAAAAACGGTAACTTCACGAGGAAGGATCTTCAAGTCACTAATCGCAAAAACTTCACGATATTGTCGCAACACACCTCCCCGGCACTGGGCGCCAAAATTTGATCCGTTGTGAAGTGAGTGGTGAAAAACACAATATCAACGTATATCAAAATAACCGTAGAATCCGACAAATCGACCATTTAGGAAAAAGGCTAACTTATCAAATCTTACGGGTGTGATAAAAGTGATACCGGGAAGTGGTTTCCCCGGGTCGTGTCCCAACGAGGTGTGAAATTGACGGGATCGTTGAGTTTCGTGATTACGGACTTGAATTGGTTTAACAAATTTGGATTTTGATTTCGCTAATCTACAAATTAAAGAACGGGAATGAAAATAAAGCATGTAAAACTAAGTAAACTCTAAATAAATTATGACTAAGCCTAAGAAACAATAAAACAACACTAAATTACATCCTAGGGTGCTAAAATGCAAAAACGCTAAAAACCGGCAACCACCCGAGCCAAAACGTAAAACTTTTGCAATTTAAGGGCTACGGGTGTGATATCAATTTTCCTACATTCTAATTAACTAAAAATAATTTTAGAAAAAGCCGGAATTTTTTCGACTTTTATTTTATTTATTACTTAATTAAAAACTAAATTTAACTAAATAATTAATTAAAAATACTAAACGATTTAAGAAAAATATGAAAAAATCACAAAAAGTACTTTAAATGTTACTGGATCTAATAAAAATCTGAAAACAGTGTATAGTTAAATAAGCTAACAAATAAGCAAAGTAGTACTTAAAACTAAAACTGCTAAGTCTATTTAAAGATTTGATTATGTAAGAAAATAATGAAAAAGACCCAAGGGCAAGTTGGGCATGAGTGGATGTGATGTGTCGTGGCTGGGCAGGAGGTCAGGGGGTCGAATCCCACCCCTGTCCTTTTTGGCTACCTATTTTTTTTCTTGAATTTCTCTCTTGAACTTGTGAATAGCAATGAGATGAGCAATGTTTGCGAAAACTTTTTGTAAGACAATTTCTCAATAAGCTCAAGTTATAAACACTTATTGTAGCAGTTTAGGACAACAGCAACAAACAAACACCTCTGAATTAGATGTTAAGCATAAATTAAGCATAAAAAAGGCAATCTAAAAATAGAAATAAGCTAACAATCTGAGTAAACAACCATGATAAGCTGAAAGTACAACAAAAGAAACAAATGGGGTGGGAAATAAGCAGTTGGTAATGCTATTCTAAAGGGAGTCTTAAACTAAGAAAATGGAAAATAAGCGAGCATTAAGGTACAAATGAGCACTAATTAAGCTAAGGGTGAAACAACCTAATCTAAAGCACTGAAAGGAACCAGAACAAGACTAAATAAGCTGACATAAGACCTGATAAGCACTTGAAAATCATTCACTGACCCACTGTGCTGCTAACTGCAGGCTTAGAAACAGCTCCACTGGGCTGTTTTGAGGCTTATTTTTAAGCTGCTACAGCACTTCACAGCTAAAAAAAACAACTGAAATAACAAAGTAAGCATGGTACAAACCTAAATAAGCTAAATGGGAGGTGAGAAAGGCTTCATAGCAGCATAAGATTAAGCTTTTATCAGCTACTTTGGTTCATTACTCACCGAGACGTAACACAAAAAAAGATGCAAAGCGCATTTCTAGGGACACTTTAATCTATACTAAAACTAATCTAAGATGCAAATAAGCTAACACATATTGAGAATGGTGCATAAGGTTTAAAGAAAACCAGTTTTGGAAGAAGTTTGGGTAGAAATAAGCTACCAAAATAAAACTTTGGACAGCCAGCTTAATCTGCTGTTGGTCATGTGATCCAAAAAAAACAGGTGACTCAAAAATTTTTTACTCAACTTTTGACTAAACTTGTGACACAACTTCTACTCTTTGAAAGCTATCTAAAACCTTAAAAGAGCTTTGAACTTGAAAGTCAAACGGGCAGGAAGTGCTTTTTTGGCCAATTACCAGCTTAAACCAAACACCCCTGAATGGGTGGAATACTTTTGAAAACTAATTTTTAAAAGCAGACCTGGAATTGTTTTTGTAAAAACTAATTTAGCACTTTGAATGAAACTTAAAAACAGATAATAAAGGGTAAGGGGCAAATAAGCACTAAGTGCTTATTTGCTAAATAAGCAAGAATAACACAACAGTAAAGAAGAACTTTCATTCATTAAAAAACAAGTTACAATAAAACTAAAAGCTATTTAAAACTAAAACTCCTCCTGCCATACATGGCTTACAATGCTACACTTTATACTAAAAATGTCTAGGTCTTCAAGTCTTCAACCTTGTGCTTCTTTGAACTAATCCAAGCCTTCCAACGTTAGGTATAGATAGGTATAGATGAGCGAATCGAGCCATAGATGAGGTCTTTATTCCCATGGATTGCTGAGTGGAGATCTTGGGGAGGGGTAAAATAGATGAGTGGGTTTGGGATTAGGGTTAACCTGGGTAAAGAGATGAAGGTGGGTCTTGGTTTAGGTGTAGCTGGGTAAAAGGGTAAATGGGGGTGGAGTGTTTGGGTTGAAGAGAAAGAAGGTGAGAATCTAGGGTTTCTTGGAGCAGGGTCTGTGTGTGGGACGAAAGTGGGGAAGACCCCAGGTTGTGTTGGGTTGATATTCATTGACCGGGTATGACTTGGGTTGGGTTGTTTATCCTTGGGCTTTGGTTTGTTATTGGACTAGGATTAGATATGACATCCATATAGTATTTAAGGATCAAAAGTGTACGATCCAAAAATCCAGGGACCAATCAAGTAATTTCTGCAAAGTATTCCAAGGGCTGACTTTGTCAATCACCAAAAGTGCAGGGACTGAATTTGCCAATCTGTGAAACCTGAGGACTAATCTTGACAATTTTAGAAATCCAGGGATCACAACTGTAATTTCTCAAACTTTTGAAATTTTACACCAAAGGACTGATTATGACAACTTATGATTTCAAAAGGACCTTTGGTGATTTTTCTTTTTAAATACGTGCTCGGGACTATTTCGTCAATTTTGAAAGACGGGGGACTGAAACTGCCAATTACGCAAACTTTGTTCGTTTTTCATCTGATTTTAAACATTTTGCATCTGAAACATATAAAACACACTTTTGAGATATTTTCAGTATTTTGATGCATTTCGGAGTGTTTTTAAATGTTTTGCAGCTCAGATTTGACCTAAAATGATGAGTGAATACGCACTCATCAGTTGTATTCATTAAATAAAAAAACAAATTACTATACGAAAACAAAAAAAAATACGAAAAAAAAATGAAAATAAAGTTTAAAAAATACGAGAAGATAAAAAAACATCAAACTATCAATAAACTAATTGTGTTGTTGATGTCGTTGCCAAATATGCTCCATACTATTTCTTTGAAGACTTTCGTGTGTTTCTTTATAGCGTAATTCTTTGGCTTTCCGTCGTTGTACTTCTCATCTTTCGATCCAAGTACGTTGTATATTTGCTTGCGGACTAATATACAACTTGTTGAATTCACTTATCGCAAACTTTTGATCTTTCAAAATCATGTTATGCAATATGATGCAAGTATACATGATTCTTCGTAACGCGCCGATTGTTGTATAATTCCTCAACGTCCTTATAGGACACCAAAAGCTCGATCGACATCCTTTTGTACACCTTCTTGTAGCCTTTTAAATAATCCATTTTCTCGTCTCGTGTCACCGTAAATTATTTGAAAAAGTTGCTTACTGTGGATAAATCACTTTAGGTCTTTTGGGTGTTTGTATTTTGCAATTGTCCTAAAAAAATTAATGATAAGTTTTCATCTAGGTCTGTTAAATGTGTTTTCTTAGGTAGTCTTATTTCAAAAATGGTTATAGGATGTATTCTTATAAACAAAACAAATTATTTTCACAAGAGATGTCAATTTTCATGAAAATGTGTTTCCTTCAAAAAAAAATAAATAAAAAATAAAAAATATATAAAAGGACATATCTGGTCCAACTAACACATCTGCTAATCTTGAACAATATGAAATTAATCACCTAAAGGTTTTTGACCCTGTTTTGAATGAGAACATACCTATAGTATCTAATGATAATGTGAGAGAGAATGTAACATCATCTGATAGTGATGGAGGTACCATTCCTCACTCAGGAAGTCTTGTTAATCATAGTAGCCCCACTATGAGTGGTTACAATGATCATGACAATTCTTCCAGTAAGGTTTTAGAAACTATAACACCAGATGAACACCAAATAAGTTATGAGGTTCCAAGTTCTTTTGAACAACAATATAGCGAATTAGCGATTAAAAGCTTATAAGATCTACTAGAACTTCAGTTTTTCCAACAAATTCAATGATTTTGTAGTATACATTATGGTTAAATATGGAATTTAAAAGTTTGTGAACTATTCAGGCTTAAACTCTAGTAATTACTGCTTTGCTACTGAGTTAAATAAAGAGTTGAATAAAAATTCGGAACCTGTTGGTTACTGGGATTCATCCAAAGATAGAATTGGGTTGATGCAATGAATATTGAGATGGATGCCTTATATAGGAATAATACTTGAGAAATCACTAATTTACCAAGTGACAGAAAATCTATAGCTTGTAAGTGGGTATATTAGATTAAGTACAATCTAATTGTAAAATAAAGAGATATAAGGTTCAAAAACCCGTTTTTGAGAGATTTTGGTGCAAGGTGGAAACATGTCACCTTGCACCTTGTGTTTTTACTTTCTTAGCTTTAAGGAAATGATGGAATATGGTGGTGAGTGGTGATTTTTGGCTGAGAAGAGGGGGAGGAGACGAGGAAGGGTAGAGAGAAGTGCGTGTGAAAAGTGAGATTTAGAATGAGAAGTGAAATGATGAAAGGTGTGTTGGAAACATGGAAATAAAGTGTGCAAGCATGATTTTGATCTTCCCAAGAGGGTGTGGCCGGGTTTTGGTTACCTAGGATTTTTTTATTTATTTATTATTTTTTTTATTTTTTGTAATTTGTAATTGTTTGTGTAAGTATTTAGTAGATGATTAAAAGGTATATTTTAAGAAAGGTAGTGTTTAAAACATAAAAATGCGAGTATCAGGTGAAATAAAATGTGAAAACTTTATGAGATGTGAAATAAGTTAATTTTCAAATATATAGACTTTTTGTAGCTTAAATAGTAGGTGTATGTGAGTGTTGGTTTTTAAAAAGTACAAAACGTACTATTTACGCGATTTTTGAGTTTATCGGGTAACGTAAAAACTGTATAACATAAAATGTCCTAAATTTACAATTGTGAATTATATATTTTTTATTGACATACGTTTAGACGACATTAAATTAAAAACATAGGTTGTAGACATGTTCGATGACACAAATTCCTAATAAAATTGACGTAAGTCATAAAAATGACCCGACATGTAAGAGTGAGTCAACAATTAAATAGAGGAGTCAAAATATTGTGTGTTTGCTATCGGTTAGGGAGGAGGGAGTGGTACCCTAATACCCTAGGTGCCACATCACCTCTATCCAATAAAAACCCTCCAACTCAAAACTACCCAATTCTACCCTAACACTACCCGATTTGGAGGGAGTGGTACCCTAGTACCCGATTTTTATTATTATTTTTTTTAATACATAAAATCACATACAATATTTAAAATAAAAACATACCATTTCATTAAAAAAAAAACATTACATAATACTTAAAAAAACTACAACTTAAAATTTGAAACTACAACTTAAAAAAAAACATTACATAAGTTGAAATTAAAAAAAAAAATTGAAACTACAATTTAAAAATTGCAAGCCCATCCGTGTTTGGCCGCAAGTTCACGTTTTTTGGTAAGAACTAATTCCAACATAGCGGGATCGCGAATGTGATCATGCGGCTCCAAAAAAAACTTCATCTCCCGTTGTGTATTCTTGAACTTCGCCCCCTCGAGTTGTGTAGCCAACAATTGTTTCGCCATCTCGCGTTTTTCTTCCAAATATTGTGTCTTCTTTTGTGTGTAGGCGTTGATTTCATCCGCAACACTTGAGATCGACGAGGAGGATGCACCATGCTTCTTTTTCATCTTTCTTGATTCAAGTGGAGGGGTGGGGTCTTCATTCATGTCGGGAATGGTGTTGCTTGCCGATTCATACTCCCCCGACTTCCTTTTTGAAGAATTGCTTGTCGCACCGCCAATATCTTGAAAACATTCTTGCTCCGTCCATTTGTCATGACCTCTGACAACCTCCCACGCCAAGGTATGAGTAATTTGTCTTTTTTTTGCTGTATAGTAATCCGACTCAGCTTGCCTCACCACGTCCAAGTCGTTGCACCCACTAGCCTTAGCACGTTTCTACATTATATACAAAATAATGTAATTGTAAATAAAAAGTATAGCTTAAACAAAATAATGTAATTGTAAATAATAAAGTATATATTATGTAAAATAAAAAGTATAGCTTAAACAAAATAATGTAATTGTAAATAATAAAGTATAGATTATGTAATTGTACCGCTTGGAGGTAGTAGCCGTTGAAAATACTCATGGCCGTGTTCATTGCTCTCCACTTGGTATTCAACGCATGAAAATTTCGTGAACTAGAACCCAAAGTTGCCTCGTAATGCTCGAGAATCCGTTTCCAAAAACCGTCGGACTTTTGTTCATTACCGACAACACCACATTCGGAGATTTGAATCCATGCTTTCGCCAAAGCCTCCTCTTGTGCCGGCGACCAAACTTCACGGGGCCTCCTCCCGGCGAAGGCTTTTTTCTTCCCTCTCGGATCGACTTCTTGAACTTCCTCATCTTCGTCTTCTTCGTTTGGTAGTGGTTGTGTTTCGGGTACGTACTCTACGTCATCGTCATTGTTTAAGAACGGGGAGAACTCGCTTGTAGTAGTGATGTTGTAGTGTTGTGGATTCATTTGAGGAGGACCCATATTATATTGGTAAAATTGATGTGGAGATGGGGGTTGTGGAACGTAAAATTGATTCGGGGATGGTTGAGAATAAAATTGGCTAAATCCTAACGGAGTTTGTTGTGGTTGCGGTTGAACGGGTTGAGACCGACCTTGACGCGAGGTGGAAGTTTTTTTACCTCTTCTTGGATCTATGGTTTTGTGTTTTTGAAAGATTAGTGTTGTTTTTATTTGTGTTTTGTGTGTTTTTTTTTTGAAAAAATGAGTTGAAAAGGTTTGGTTTTAAAGGGAATTTTATTTTATTTTATTTTTTTTTTATTTATTTTTTTTTTTTTTTATTGTATGCATACTAGCCGTTGGGTATAATCCCAAACGGTCATTTTTTTCAAACTTTATCACCTCCCATACTCGGGCTCACAAGCCGAATTTGCTACTCGATCCAAGTACCCGATTTGGTCGGGGCGGTGTACCCGCTCGGCTTCAAGTACTCGAAGGCACTACCCGTGCCCACTCCCTCCTCCCTTACTGACCTTGAAATAGGCGATTGTTACAGATTAACCTCCATGGTCGTGAGTTAAAGCTTCCTTTAATCTCTAATTATTTTTTTAAAGTCTAGACGTATTTGTTACAGTTATTACTTGCTTGAAACAATCATAGTAATTTCACTTTGAATCATTTGGAGTTTTTAGCAGACCACGAGAACTTTAACACGTAGCTAATACTATTAAGGTATGATTCATCTTTCATTGGTGTGATATTATTTCTAGAAGTATATAATTAACAAAAGTCTTTGAAAAACTAAATAAACATTAAATGGCCCATAATACATATAAATGGCATATTAGAAAACTAATTTAGCTAATAAAAATAATAACTAATACTACTACTACAAACCCCTTAATAAAACCACCAACTAAAATCATACATTAATAAATAAACAACCACTACATAAGTTGCGCACCACTACTAACCTAATCTGATTTCGAAGGACCTGATCTTATTCCAAACCACGTACCGTTTACTTAACCGGGTACCATTCGGTCGTGAAAACCTCAAAATTTATTCATGTAAATCCTTTGTCCGTATAGTTCTCACCCAGGAACATTTGACCTCTGGGGTCGTTCGAGGAGACATTGATCCCAACTATAAGCATCGAACGATCTGCAACTCTATCATACAGTTTTTTCTCTCAATGAGATTAAATTTTAATGTTCTCGGCGCGCGCCTATGTGCTTTCAGAATAGGGTGCCAATGAAAAGGTCTCCGACCCATGGAAATTTATGACCTTCCCCTGTAAAGTGTTCAATGAGCTTGTCTTTTATTACCACCTTACCTTTAACATGAGTAGCAATGTGACTAAGGTGATAATGAAGCTCGCCTATTGCCCTATATTTTTTGGCATCCCATGAATGGTGGGCGCGTTCTAAACGCTTGTATGGATACGTGTTGATTGTTTCGAGACCGCAATCTGGGTCGGCAACAAAGTCAGCTACTTCATCGTTTTTCTTGAATTTAGTAGCATCAGCGTGGCCCCGGTGAGAGCTGAAGCTCTTCATGAACTCCATCACTAGTAACCATACGTATTGTGGTGGAGGCCATGTCCGCCAAATGTATGAAGATACAGTGACCTTCAGACTTTTGATCATCAACCTTTAAAGTCTGGTCTTGCATGAACCAACTAATGGCAGGCTTTGTGAAGAAGAGGAGGTTGCCATGTATCTGTTATCATTCCCAAAGTTAAAGACGTTAAAGTTACAACAATCAACAAAAATAAGAAAGTCACGAAATGATAAACTCTTAAAGTCGCAAAATGAACTTAAAATGGTGTAGTTAACCTTTAAATTTGTGAGTGTATGGACTTTATGTTGCAAAAGAAAGGAGGAGAAACTTATGCTTGAAAGATAAAAGTTGATAGAAAAAAACACGCACCAAGGAAGAGGAGTTATATATAGGAATAGGAAGCTAAAAGAATATTCAATGTGATATCTTCAAAAAACGTCAAAGTGCATGTCATCTAAAGCTTAATAATCTAATATTGTTAAATAAAATGGTTTACACTAATTTGCTTACCGCAAATGAAAAGAATTTAACTTAATTGCAGTTGCTTTCTCAAGTATCATTTGAGTTTTTCTTCACAAATGATTTTATTTTCATGATATTGATTGTAAATATGTGTAGGTTTTTATTCTTCACTTTTGTATTTGTGCACCTGCTTTTTTTTTACATGCAAAGTAGACACATTGACTTATGTCCTAAACAGTTGTATTAGAGTGTTCAAATCAATAAAACCCGCCGGATAATATGTTCTCTTTCTTTCCAAAATCTTCATTTTATACTCTATCTAAAAGTGAACAAGGAGAAGGAATCTTTATGGAACGTATTGGAATCATTGGAAAAATGAGTTTTCCCAAACAATAGCAAAGCTCATTGCTCTTTTGTCAAGCGAACACTAAAAATCAAAAAGCTCATTGTTCACCGCTCATCGCCTCAAAAAGCTCCGCGCGAAACATAGCCGATGATATGCTAACGAGAAATTTGTTTCAAGCCTGTTTGATTCTAACCACATATGATTTCGCTCGACTTGCCAAGATCGTTGCCGGTGCATTTAAAAACAAGTCCTCCTGACATTTCATCCACTTGATCTACAACTTCAGTTTTGGTACCTACTAATCTGATGTAATTACTTGTACAAAGTTAATTAATGAAACAACCAAAACATGAATGATAGAATTTACACTACAATACTTATTAGGAACATTGAATTGATCACCTAACCATCCTCATATCCGGTCAAATAAATACATGTACTAGTACTAGTGATATTAAGAGAGTAAGTGACCAAGTGATATAAAGTGTTCAACTACTTACTACTCCCATATATCTTACACATGATGTTAACTCATCAGTAAATGCAAGTAAATGCATCAGGTACTTGAAAGTTGAAACCAAATCAACTTGATCTTTGCATATGACATTGACTAAACATTATGATTTGATGTGAAAAGTATAAGTTGCAATAAACTTATCTTCTTTATTCTGATAACGTAATAAAGAGGGGAAAATTACAAATTTGAGTAAGGTAGTAAAAGCACTAGGTGGTCATGAGCTATAGGCCTCTAATACACGCACCTTAGATCACGATGCAAGGACCAGCTACTAAGTTGTAAGTTGTAATGAGCCTCTCAATGGGCTAACCGTTATGAATGGAAGTCTGTTAAACTATTTTTTATGGTAGCCCTTGTATAGTTTTCCCTCACAACCGTAATCATCAAGCAGTGAAAATCTATACGATGGAGCAATTTCTCAAGCAAATTTGTTTACAAACACAAAACAAAATGTATGATTATTCTCACTGATTTAGCATAATTGGGGTGTTTCACTCGGTTAAGTTCTAGAAAGGCTTAATTTTCCAGAATTGCACCCAACATCTAGAAAGAAAATATCGGTTCACTTTCATAGGCATGCAACAATGGCAAGTCTTTATTATAAAATTAGTTAGAGGAGAGACTAATCTCCTAATCTGTACAATATATAGGCTTATAAATTTGTATAGTTCTTATTTAAGGATTTCTCAACTGGCTTGTTGTTTTGAGCTTTATGAATTAGTGGTCACATATTTGCTGTAAACTTGTAAATTTATCAAACTTTAGGCATTTCAAGATTAATATCATTAATTTCCCAAATCTAGATGTGAAGCGTGAAGTCCCAAAATTATTGCAAATAAACTTTAGCCAAGTGTGATGAACAAAGATGCTGATAATTATATTTTTTGGCAGTCAATAGATACATTCAAGCTTTTATGATCTATGCATGGCTAATACAAATATGTTAACGAAATCTTCAACTCAGTAAAATCGTAACATTTATGATGGTTCTATAGCTATATCAGGTGATGATGACCTTTCTCAAACTCTTCATGTACTAAAACAACATGGGTATGTTGGCCCGTTTTTCTGGATCTATGATCAAAATATACCAAAATACAAGAAAACAATTGAATCTGGAAAAGCTTTCCTATTTATTAGTCATCATCTGTTTGAATACATGTTCCTATCTGTTTATACAAAGTGAAACGGTACAATGAAAAGTTATGTTGGTTCGTTTTTGATCCAACAGTCATGTTGATTGGCTGTAACCGCCAATAACTGTTTTTTTGTATAACTGCTTTGTAACTGCCATAGTTGACTTTTGTGTCTGACTTTTGTTTTGACCGGGTCGATTGGGCGTTTGACATGGGTCGATTTGGGTATTGTGATGGGTCGATTGGGATTAACCCAATATTCTCCCCCTTAATCACAATCGCTGCGACGTAGGTCTTTAAGTCTTCTAACTTCATCTTCTGGTTAAATCCACCATGTGAGCTTTTAATTTCTTATAGTGCTTGTGATCATCCTTATATCCAGGTATAGTAGATCAATTTTCCTTCGGTTATTTCCACCTTTTCTTCTGTGATCTTCATTATGTCCATGTTGATCATATTTTTTCTGGTTATTTCCACCTTTATTGTTGTGATCTTTCTTTGTTCCGGGTTGATCATGTTCTTCTGGTTATTTCCACCTTCATTGTTGTGATCTTCCTTAATTCCGGGTTGATCATGTTCTTCTGGTTATTTCCACCTTCATTTTTGTGATCTTCCTTAATTCCGGGTTGATCATGTGATCTTCCTTAATTCCGGGTTGATCATGTTCTTCTGGTTATTTCCACCTTCATTTTTGTGATCTTCCTTAATTCCGGGTTGATCATGTTCATCTGGTTATTTCCACCTTCATTTTTGTGATCTTCCTAAAGTCCAGGTTGATCATGTTTTTCTGGTGCTTCTTCAACAGTTGCCATAAGCAATGTTGGTTCTAAGTCTTCTTCAATGAGATTAGATTGTTCTTCTTTCTTTGATGGACATTTGTTTGCAAAATGCCCATACTCCTTGCATTTAAAACACATCACCTTACTCTTATCATGAGTAAATTTATTAGAGTTCTTTGTTTGATTTTTCCTAGAAATTATTTTCTTGGTCTCATAACAAATCATGTCCACATTTTCACAGTTGTCTTCCGTGAGTAATGTTATCATTGTGATGTGTAAACAATAACTTATATTGATCGTTATTGTCCTTATTCTTCTTAAACTTTATTCTTTCCTCGTATGTCTTGAGTCTCTCAATTGCTTCTTCTATCGTCATTTCACTTAGGTCGGAGTATTGCTCTATTGATGCAACTATTTGCAGATACCTATCGGGTACAGCATTTAATAGTTTCCGTACTAAGGCTTCATCTTCTATGGTGTGTCCTAGACTAGCGGCTTTGTTTACGAGAGTTATAAGTTTTGTAGCAAAGGTGTCGATTTTCTCGTCTTCCTTCATTTGTAACATCTCAAAATCAGATTTGAGTGTTTGTAGTCTTTCTTGTTGAACTCTGTCTTCGCCAACGTGTCTAGTTTTCAAAGCATTTCAAATGTCTTTCGCGGTTTTGTGCTTTGTTATTTGAAGTAATTGTTCCTCGGGTAAGGCTTGATAAAGGAAAGCAATAGCGGTTTTGTCTTTTTTTCTTATCGGGTTGAGTAGATTCAGTCGGCTCTATTGTTTCCCATAAACCATTCGCTTCGAGAATGATTTGTATTCGAATTGCCCATAATGAGTAATTCGCGGGCTTTAGGATTGGGCATTGAAATTGGGGTGTATTATTTGTAATATTAGTACTAGGTTCCTTATTTCCACTTCCTTTCGTCATATCTTAAATATATTGACAATAAAAAATATCTCCAAAAATCTAACACGAAGTGTGTTGTGAGAAAATGTTTTATTTTTCCTTATAGGCTATAAAACTTTATAGGACTGGTTTTTAAATCCAAAACTATCTTCGGAGATTATTATATTTTAAAAAGCGTATAACCTAAAGTTAATTTCACCTTAAATGTTATTCCTAATCAGTATACTAAGCAGTGTAATCACTAGGTTAATATACTATCCAAAAATGACAAGATACTAATTTAAAAGGTAACTTATCAAATAAAATCAATATATATCAAAAGTAATATATACAAAAATGAAAGGTGGTATTTGTAAACTTTTGGAACCTGGAGGGGTTGATGGTCTAACCCGATGCCTTAAAAAAAAGTAATCCTTTTGTTGCCCTAACTCTTATATACGCACCTCTTTGTATTTTATTTTTCTTATCTTCCAAAATTTGGAGATAAAAAAAAATAACGCGTCTCTCTTCTTTCTTGAGACAGTCCTTCAGTCTCTCTTTTTCTGGGAAGATCTCTGTCTTCTCCTTCTCCAATATCGATGGTTAACCGCCTGTTAATGGCTGTGTTTGACCGTCTCTTCTTCTTCTCCGGTGTTGTGTGTTCTTCGCGAGCACTAATAACCCTTCAATTGAAACCTAGGGTTTCGAATGATTTGGGGGTTTTTCTATCCGTGAGAGATTTGATGATTGGAGTAAGTAATTGAATCAATTGGTGACTCAATTGATCCTTCTGGGCTCGATTCCTTTTATGAACAGGTGTGTTTGTTCTAATTTATGAATCGTTATCTCTGCCCCTTTGATGACCTTGGAATGTGGTTTTTCTTTTTTCTTTTGTTCTTGAATTTGACTCGACTAGTTTGCAACAATGAATGAGAAGGAACCCTTTTGATGTCGGTAACAAATCACTCTTGTGATTGATACCTTGGTGACAAACATTGTTGTTTTCCTTTGATGAAATATCACAACAAAATTGATCTTGTGATTTAATTTTGGTTCGACTGTTTTGCAAAAAAATTAGAGTCTTTTGATGGTGTTGATTCAAGAACGGATTTGGTAACATCAAATAGTCCTGAATATTAAGTATCAATTTCCCCCGATAATGCTCGTTATTTATATCATTTATATGGATTTACGCTTGTTTTCCATTGTTTTCCACTTTCAGGTAAATTACGAGCATTGGAGCTAAAGAGACGCGGAAATGGAAACATTACTAAAGATTTATCACAGTATGCCTATTTTGAAGAAGTTACGGCATAACTCCTCTCTCACATTACGCCGTAACTATTGCATGACTCAGAATACCAACTTATCAAGAGGTTACGGCATAACTCTTCCCAAAGGTTACGACGTAACTACAATAGGTCAAATGAGGATCCACACCGCTGATACTTACGCCGTAACTACTGCATCACTTACGACGTAACCGTGTTTATTGAAGACTACGGCGTAACCACTTATTAGGTTACACCGTAACTAGCTGATTTAGTGTATTTACGACGGAATAGAAGGTTACGGCGTAACTCCTAAACTGGTTACGCCGTAACCCAGAGACTGCCTATAAATACCCGAATTCCAGGCATTTCTAATCATCCCATTCCACACACAACTCTCTGAGAATGTCGGAAAAAGCTCAAGGCAGATCTAGGGGAGCATACGGAGCTGTTTCCAAGGGAGAAGTCACTCCATTACGATAAGCTTTAGCGTTTTATATTTCTTTTACTTTCAATTCATGTATTTCGTACATTTGAATATTGAATTGATTTGCATGATTAATATGAGCGGCTAAGCACCCTTTGGTGCTAGCCTAGTTATTATTCCTTAATTGTTTTGTTTGCGTTTACCTTTACTTCCGTACAATTATTTCTAAGTGTATGCATGCATAGTTCTTTGGTAGTCACCCTTGTTTCGGTAGTTTTGAATGGCGGTAGAGGCCAATTGCCTAGGAGATATGACCAACTGACCCTAGGTGAGCGGGACTGAGACGGGAAGGGTAAGATATGACCAACTGACGACCCTTTCTACTTGTGCGATTTGACCAACTGATCACCTATCGTTTGGATGAACTTAAGAATTGGGGGTGTAGTGTCTAAGTTCCTAACGGCCGGGCACTCACTATTTAGAATCTTGCATGTAGCGGTACTTAATGACTTGGCTTAGGGGACCGGGGAACAACAGGGACTTATGGCGGTGCGCCTGATTTCTCCTGTGGTGGCATCTTTGCTGATAGGTTAGGGCGAATTGACCAAATGTTGTCCTCTCGAATTTGACCCTACCTGAAGTAATTGGAAGTAGGTAGACGTAGACATAACTAGCTAGGAGGATTGACTAGATTAGCACCACTATTCCTCTATTGATTCCCTTTTCATTCTGCTTTCATTCTGCATTAGTAGTTTAATTAATTAATTCCCTATCGAAACCATTCTTATTTTGTGACACTAGACTTATTAATAATCCAACACACATAGCTCTTGGGACGACCTCGGCTTTACCATTTACTACACTACACACGATCGGGTACACTGCCCGTTAGTGCATTAGGGTAGACCATAGGTATAACGAGACACTATAAATATTAAGACCTGGTCAGTAAAACCTGCATCAAGTTTTTGGCGCCGCTGCCGGGGAGTTATATTAGGATTGATATTAAGTCTTTCATTTTATTTCAAACTTTTCTCACGATCATATTTCTAGATTTTAGGTACCATGGAAGTTGTTAACATCGATGACCTCACTCTTGAGGAATACTTGGCGTTGACAAGAGCGGAACAAGGGTCGGGTCTCGTAAGACCGCAATCGGCGGATGTTCATTTCGAAATTAAAGACCAATTTATAGAGAGCTTCGGCGCTAACCCTTTTCAGGAAGCAGGGGCGAAGACGCATATGAGCACGTTGAAAATGTCCTATACATCGCCACCTTTTTAACATTCCGGCGTGTCTCATGATCTTTGTTATGCTAAGGGTTTTCCCAATGACTCTTCTTGGAGCAGCTAGAAGATGGATCGAAAAGATTGACCGCAGGGCGATTAATACTTGGGCTCTACTAAAGAAACACTTTATCCAAAAATATTGCCCACCATCGAAGATTTCTAACCGACTTTTGGAAATCCACAATTTCAAACAAGAAGACGACGAAACACGTATCAAGCTTGGGGCAGTCAACGATCTTCTTTATAAGTGTCCTACCAATGATCTGAATAACCGCCAGAAGGTCAATATTTTTACAAAGGAATTGGCGTTACTACAAGGCAAATCTTTGGACTGTCAAGGGCCTATCCCAAACATGACTCCTACCGATGCAATTGAAGCCATTCAAAAAATGGCGGACCACTCTCAAAAATGGCACGACGGTGGAAGCAAAAGAAACCAGGCGGAAGTTTTGACTAATTGCGGCAATTGCTTGTAAAATTGAAAATCTGGTCGAGATATCTTTGAAAGTCGAGAGAACCGTCCATGCCATCCAAGTAGGTTGTGAAATCTATGGAGGAGGACATCTTACGAAAAATTGTCATCGTATGGACGAAGAGAATATTGAAGAAGGTAAGTATGGAGAAAATCCACCATTTTACGGAGATAATCGAAATAGTAATGGTTATCGTGGAAATTACAACTGTGGGCCTTATGGAGAAAAGCCAGTCTTGAAGAAACAATTAATAAGTTCCTAGAAACTTGACCTAAAAAACAAAAGAGCAAGATGAGTGGTTGAAAGAATTCCGGAAAACAGACGAAACCTTTCCAAGCACGACACAACTCTGAAAAACCTTGAATCCATGGTGATGAAGCTCGTGAAAAGTAAGGAGGAATAATGATAAACCTGAAGGATCTAAACCAACTATGGAATGTAAGGTAATTTTTTCTGATAATAACTCGAAGGTTGAGATCCATGATACGGATTTAGGGGATGATTCAGTCGATAGATCTGAGTTACGCTGTAACATGCCTAATGAGTTACGGCGTAACTATGTGTTTGACAGCGATAACGGGGTTATGAAGAATAATGAGGAAATTCACTATAACAGAATGCAGCCGTAACAAGAAACTCGATTCTGGCGTAAGCTGGGATACGTGGGCAGACAGCTTCCTTGATGTAGGCGAATCGGGGACTCAGAAAACTAGTGAATGGTCCCACGATATTAACCTATTTCCTTTATCACCATCTAAAAAAGATATTACTGGTGCAAAGCTATACCAATAGCTAAGGGATTCATTTTACCTATGGGCTTCATGTGATCCTAGAAACGAAACTTGTGATGGAGGGTCCGACAAAGAAAGAATCAAGAATAACAAGTTTTTATGGGTGCTTACTTGATGATGAAAGACTCGAAAAATTCTCCATTGAAGATGAAGAAGAACCACTAATAACTCACTGGTGTGCCCTTGTCATCATAACCGACGAGGAGACCACAAGAGCATGGCCTACATGCAGCCCCTTCCACAAGTATTGCAATGGGGGAGACAATGAAAGAAAGGAAGAGTGGACATGCCTTCATGAGCGTGAAAGACATTGTATAAGATTCTGTGATTTAGCATTTAAATATTGGTACGCAATTCAATTCGGGGATGCCAAGATCAATCCAAATCTTCTTAAGAAGCTTAAAACTGATTACGAAGAGCACATTCAGAAAAAGGAAGAGGCTAAAAATGATCTTAGATGTACGAATGAGCATTTAAGTGAAGCCGACAATTACGCGATCGCGATGCGAAAGAGTAAAATCTCCTGGGGAAATTTTCTGGGCGTCATGCAACCCGTATTATGATATGTGTAACGGAGGAAGCAGCTCTGAAAGAATGGGAAAGGATGAGTTCTTTTGGTCCTCAACAAATGATGAGGAAAGAACGGGGTTGCCTTGGCTAGACAACCTAGGATTCGATAGTTGGGTGAAGACTAAGTATGGATATGTAGACACATTAACCAAAGAGAAGATTTGGAAGGAATACATGGATCGAGAAAATTCAAACAACGGAAGTCTCAAAAACTCGAGTGAGATAACAATTGAAAAAGACAAAGAGTTGGTTAGTGGTGATAAAGAAGAATGCAAGCGCGTTCTAGTTGAGAATCGGCTCGATGAAGAATGGTTCAAAGACACAGCTTCTGATGATGATGATATTGAGGGGATCCTAGATTACCTTGAGATGCAAGGAAATGAGGAGTTCATCGATCCCGATGGCGAAGCTTACGAACAAAGGAGGTGCAAACTTCGGGGATTCCTACAAAAGACCTCCTCCAATTATTGTCGAAAAATATGAATTCACCCGCTACCACCACGGGACGGATGAGAAATTTTGTAAAGTCCGGAAAGTCGAAACCAATGAATACCTCCAATGCTTGAATGTTGCATGGATGAGGCATAATTTGATGAAAGATATTGAGGAAGTGGGGCAAGCTCAAAGGCCCCCATAGGAGCCCCGCGGCTCTAAGTCTAACTTAAAGACTCGTTAAAAAAGAAAAGTGCTCTTTCGAAAGACGACCCGAATTATCCATTTATTTTGTTTTCATTTCCTTTATGTTGGGTTTTGTGTTTTCTAACGATTTTTGCAGGAAACGAGGAACTATTTGCTCACTGCAGATTCTTGTCTGAATAAAGTTCGGCGTAACTCATCTTGGTAATGCAGCGTAACCAGCGTTTAGAAGTAGAACTCTTGGCGCATTACCAATTACATGTAATTCCATCTCAATAGTTCGCCGTAACTACTACGCTTTTACGGCTCATACGGTTTTGCCGCCACGGCGTAACTCCCTCATAGGAGTTACGGCGTAACTTTCCTCACTCAAATTCTTTCATTTTGAAACACAGTAACCTTGTATTAGTTTTTAAATGAACTTTGTGGGTGTGTTCCTTGTAAACCCTCACGAGACTTTACTCGTCCACTTGGGACACCAAGTGGTTTAAAAACTTGTTACATACGCTAAATGCAACCGTGATTCCTACTGAAAGTGAGTTAGGTTGTTTTTTTCTTTTATTTTTCTTTTAAGAATTATGCTTGTCGGTATTGTGATTTCAGGGATTGAAGTTTGTTCATGGCGCTTAAACGAAGGCACGGTTCTTTTTTTCAGCCTTCTTATTTTTGGAGCAAATTTCAAGGAAGTTCTCGCTCTAATTCTACCTTTCTCTTCACCATTATTTTAATGCCTAGTACAAAAAGGACTTTGTACAATTCAAGTGGGGGACGGGAGTAGAATTATCTCTTGAACTTTATTTCGCCCTTATTTTTCTAGTTTATTTTGAAAAATTATGCCATTTTTAAAATTTTGACATGTTTTTCCGAACCTAACTAGATTAAACCTTAGCCGAGCACATACAACCCTTAACATTACATGGTGAGATTAGCCTTATCCATTTCCAATATTTTACCCCAAATCCACCAAATTATGAGTGTGTCGGTAGCTTGTAAACTTTAGAACTTGGCCTTTGCATCATTTCGAGACCATAGACGAGGTATGTTGAGTTAGCTCGATGTATTTGGACTTTTCAGTTTTAGAAGGCAATATTATAGGATTATCACCCAAACAGCCTACCATTGTGAGTCTATCGATTAGTCACCTCGACTTTTCGACCCCCATGTGAAACCCTTTTGTTGCACTCACCTTTAGTGCAAGACACCCCTAGATACACCCTTCTGAGCCATTCCTTTCATTTTGTCAACCCAATATATTGTTTCGTTACACCTATACACCTTAGCCTACCCTGTAGTCTTTATTTGTGATTGGGAAATCATCGTTTGCCTAAGTTCAAGGTTCGAGTGGAAAGGTTTGGAAATCACGCTTTCATCGACAACATTTATGAAGATCATTGAAGACCCCCCGAATTCCCATTTTTCATCTCAAGTGGGGGGATGTTATGTTATGATTCAAAAAAATAAAAAAAATAAAAAAAAAATTGATTAAGTTATGATATTGTAAAGTGCGATGTTATAAGCACTATAGTATGAGCTTTATTGATTAGTATCGAGGAGGCCACCTCGGTCACATTTGAAGATTGGAGTTGGTAGTTTTTCCAACAGAAGAAGAAAAGGTGGTGTGCCCATGAGGACGTCCTCTAATGACACATCTACCTTGCATTTCATGATCCGGTTTCTAGACTTCTAAACTTGAACTTTGGGCGGACGGTAAGTAATGATAACTTGTTTATAGATTTAAACTACCTGTTTGTTTTTAATTTTACACCAATTATATATCCCATGTCTTATCCTACCCTTTAGTCATGAAGCATGTCTAGGTGATGCAGCGAGCAATCTTTCAAAACCACACCTTCTATTTTATTTTTTTTGTATATATATATATATATATAAAGTTTTGTTTTTAGAAAAGTTTACATTATTTTTAGTTTAAGGTTTAAAGTTTTTTTTAGATTTTAGTTTATAAAGTGTATTAAGTTTATAAGAGTTTTTTAAAGTTTCAAAGTTTTTTATTTGGTTTATGATAAGAAAAGTTTTAAGGTTTTTTTAAAAGTTTCAAGTTCTCTTATTAGGTTTGTGATAAGAAACAAGTTTTAAAGATTCTTCTTATTTAGTTTATGATAAGAAAACAAGTTTTTCTTTAGATTTTACTTATTAGGTTTAAGATAAGATTAAAGTTTCTAAGTTTTAAGTTTCTTACAAAGTATTTAAAAGTTTAAAAGGTTTTAAGATTTACATTGTTAAGTTTTTAGATTTATAAAGTTATTAACAAAAGTTTCAAAAGTTTTATAAGAATATTATATCGAAATGGGAAAAGGTGAAACAAGTAGTCAAATTAAAAGTTTAGATACCCTAAACTTTCAATGTCCCTTGTTAAATTCAATAAATTATACCATATGGTCTATAAGAATAAAGATCATACTACAAGCAAATGGTCTTTGGAAAATGGTAGAACCTACTACTGAGACTCAAGTAAATGATAAAAGAGACAAAACCGCATTGGTATATCTATTCCAATCACTACTCGAAGATCAAGTATTACAAGTGGCAAATTGCATAAGCGCAAAAGAAGTTTGGGATGCATTAAAGACTAGAAATATTGGAGTGGATCGAGTGCAAAAGGCAAAACTACAAACACTCAAATCCGAATTTGAGATATTACAAATAGAGAAAGATGACACTATCGATTCATTCACCGCAAAGATGACAAGCATTACGTCAAAAATGACAAGTCTTGGATCAATACTTGATTAATCAACTCGCGCACGAAAATTGCTAAATTATGTACCTGAAAGATTCATTCACATTGTCGCATCCATAGAGCAATACTCCGATCTAGATAAAATGACTCTAGATGAAGCTATTGGTAGATTGAAAACCTTCGAAGAAAGAGTAAAGGCTAAGAAAGGAAGAACATTCGATGATCAAGATAAACTATTATTTACAAAACACAACAAAAATGGTCGAAGGCATCACTATGATAATCAAGGAAAAGGAAGATACATTCCACCACATAGCCGAAATCGTGAAGAAGAAAAATTATCACAAGATTACAATGAAGCAACGAAAAATCCTAGAGATTTCAGCAAAGTAAAATGTTATAATTGCAATGAATATGGACATTATGCCTCACATTGCAATAAAAGAAAAGTAAGACTTCAAAGACAAGAAGAAACAAACCTTATCGAAGAAGATTTAGAACCAACCCTCTTATTAGCAGTTTCAAGCATTACTGAAGATCAAGTCTCTAACAATGAAACATTTGGAGTCAAAGATCTACAACAAAGTGATTGTGATTAAGGGGGAGAATATTGGGTTAATCCCAATCGACCCAAGTCAACACCCATATGACTCGGTCAACCATAGTCAAAGAAGAAAATCAAGATAGCAGTTTTTATGACAGTTACAAAATAACCGCCAAATGGCAGTTACAAACCTTAAATACCTGTTGGTTCTGTGAACCAACATGACTCTTCAAATTGTAACCTTTCATTAGTATAAATAGTTAGCACTTTGTACAGAATTCATGATGACATATTGATTAATACAAAGCATTATTCAGATTCATTGTTTCTTTATTACTTGGTATATTTTGATATAAGTTAGAAAGACCATTGATCCATCAATTGAGGCCAACAGTTAGGTCATTGTGCGCAATTTAATTTATAGGTTTAACAAGCTTAAAAACCGACTACGATTTTTGGTCGCTCTATATATTTGCACATTGTACTTGACTACGTTTTATCCATTATCGGTTTATTAAAGAAAACAACAAATAATAAAGTGGAAGCCAAAGTCTTTTACACATAGTTGTCAGGATTCTGATCTTAGTTTTAGGATATTACGATACTACAAAGCAAAAACGATCTGGATCCTATGTAGGATCTTAGCACACTTAAGATCTTTATAAGATCCCGATCTTGACCATAGGATATTAAGATCTAATCTGATCCGATCTGAACTAAAAAGTTATGGATCATGTTTTATAGAATGTGAAAAACAACATGTTAATCTTCTTAAACATCCCATATTCACAATTTAAAACCACATTTTCATAAAATATTCATATAATTTGTGTTAATAATATATAATAATTTGTAGATTTGAATAATATTACATGAACTATTAAGAAAATGACATTATAGTAAGATCTTAGGATCCCGATCCGATCTTACGATTCTGATCTTGCAAAACGAAAAACGATCCTGAGTAAGATCCCGATCTTAAAAACTTTGATTTTGCATACAACATACATTAGATTTTTGGATGATAAATCTAATATAGATTTGTTTATGCTATTATAAAAAAACATATTTAAGTGTCAAAGTTAAAATGTCGTTTGAACTCTGGACCATATAACAAAAGTCTTAATTCTTTTTTATTTAACTCCAAAAGTGATTTTAGGAACGATGAGCATCCGTAAGCTTTGACTTAGGGCCCGTTTGGTTTGTAGACGGGTTTAAGATTTGGATTTATATTAGGATTTAAATTTTGTTTAGGATTTGAATTTGAGTTTGATGTATGAGAGAGAAAATAATATTTAAAGATATATTATAGATTAAAATATAAATAAAAATTAATATTTAACGTAAAAAAATTAAAAGAAAAATAACGAGTGATTGAAAATATGAGATGACCCACTAATATATATCCATGTCAGGAAAGTCATGCATATTGACTGGAATTCTATATAGCAAAATATTCGGATGTAAACCCAATTCCTGGGCCCACACATATGCACCAACACAACAAATTATGACCATCATGCTCAAATCCAAACCCCTACGCCCCCAACCAAACGGGCCCTTAATACATCAAAAGCTGAAACTTTTCACATAAAAGCTCGAGGTGTGGTAACATGTCAGATCGTAATTTTTTTATGTCACTTCACTGTCAGCTCGGTATTCTCACTTATAATAGTTCAAGCTAAAATATTATTTTTAGAACTCACCATTTATTCTATTTTCTATTTTTTTCAAACACGATAATTTTGTATTCATTAAATAAAAATACAAATTACAAAAAAAAATATACGACAAAAGTAAAGTTAAAAAATACGAGAAGATAACAATACATCAAACTATCAATAAACTAATTTTGTTGTTGATGTTGTTGCCAAAGATGCTCCATAATATTCCGTTGAAGACTTTCGTGTTTTCTTATCGCATAATTCTTTGGCTTTCTGTTGTTGTACTTCTCATTTTTTGATCCAAGTACGTTGTATATTTACTTGCGAACTAATATACAACTCGTTGAATTCACTTATCGCAAAATTTTGATCTTTCAAAATCATGTTATGCAATATGATGCAAGTATACATGATTCTTTGTATCTTGTTGACATGGTATTGACGTGTTGGTTGTTGTATAATTCCTCAACGTCCTTGGAGGACACCAAAATTGTCCGTTTCGGGTGATTCAAATTGCTATGTTTACCTTTTTATCTTGTCTACCATATTATGTAAGTTAGAAAGTCCTTATGTTACTGTTTTTAATGGTCTCACATGTGTAGAATATGACTAGTTTACTAGTTTGTTACCTTTATGACAATATGTGAATTAAAACAAGTGGTTGAGTATATGTACATCATGAATCAACATAGTAACTGTATATATAACATGAAATAGTTAAGATTATGAATAATAAAGATGAGATGATGGTGGTGATAAGTTGCTTACAACTTTTGGCTTTCAATAAGAAAGGAGTAACTTAGTAAGGATCGGACTTTGATTGATCGCTTAAGACTTTGGATTGAGCTAGCTTTCCACACCTTGGCACCCTTGCAAACTTGAAGAGTTGGTGATGAAGTACTAAGTGACTTGAGTGGATTTAAACTCAAGAAGATCACTTAAACTTGCTAGAGATTTGATGTAGAAGCTTGATCTTTGGAACTTCCTTGCATAAACTTGGAGTTTATGGATCAAATGATGGAAGATAAGTATGATTTGTGATATGAACGACCCAAAACAGATTGTGAGGGTTCTTAGGATGCATATCACTTGCTATTTATAGGAGGGTAAGTTTGGTTAACCATATATTGGGTTAATTATTAACCATGGTTAGGTTATGACACTTGTAAAGATCTAAATGAACCATGGTTAGGATGATGCCACCAAAATGATGACTCCCCTAAGTCGTAAGACACGATAAGATGAATTAGGTGGTTATTTTTGATCTTATCTTGAGTTTAGAGTAAGTTTTGGTTCTGTTAAATGCCAACCGTAAGTCGTTAAGCCATAAAACGTAAAACCGGGTATCGTAAAAATACGAAACTTGTAGGAATGATGAGACTCATCATTATACTCCATCTAAAAATATAAAATGGGTGATAAGTCTCATTGGGTGCAAAAACAACCTTGCTTAAAGTCGGAAATACGGGTCAAAAGCGCGTAATTAGCGAGTTTATCGGAAAAGAACGAAATTCAGGAAACGACCGTGAATATATTTAGAGTAGACTAAAATTAGTCTAAAAGTGATATGAGATGTCAAACTTTGGTTTTAGTCATACGCGGGATAACTTTGATTATTTGTGAAGTTTAAAAGTTACGCTGATTTAAGCAAAATGTAGAACGCGTACAAGGTTAATTTCTTTATGGTCAAAGGAGGAGGGCAATATGTTTGACTTTTCCAAAAAATGTAAAAGTGTCAAAACATATTAGAAACACTCTGAGGAATCGTTAAGTCAGGATGTAAGTAGAATTGTTTAAAACGTAAGTTTAGTTTTGTTCTGCGCTAGGCTTATTTGGTAATATTAAAAATAATAAATCTTAAAAATTCTCAAATTAATCATGAGTGATCTAAAAATTTATCGATCGAGGAAAATTTTCAGAGTTGATTTTCGTTATGCGCGTGATGTTTAAACGGTGAACCGTCTAAAACGAAACTTTTAAAACAATGTTTACTTAATGACTTTTGCGAAAATGATCTAACGATGGTCGAACTCTTAGGTTATTACTAAAATAATTTATCTTACGAGAATGTGGATTAAAAATTTTACGAGATGAATAGTGAATATGAATAGTAAAAGTGAATAGTAAATTCTCGAAAATGAAAAGTAACCTAAACATGCGGGTGGTTACATATTTGGTTTCGTACACTTAGTCTAATTACATAAGCCAAAAAAACAAAACAAAAAAAAGTAAGAAATTCCCAAACACCCCCTAATTAAACAACCTGTAAGTAACTGAAAATAAAACAAATTATTAAATGAGAATTCTGTTCAAAGTCAACTCGAGTCATATTTATATCTCTAAAAAGCTATACAATCGAACTAAGGTTTTCTAGCTCAAAATAAAAGTGGGTCAACCTTAAAGAAAACAATGACATATTAACTTAAGGTGTTCCTTCATAATAGTCTAGGTTAAAGACTCGCTTGAGATTAGGCGTAAGCATCACAGACCTCAAAACCGATCGAACCGAAAAAACTGATCGGTCAGACTGAAAACCGTCCGAACCAAAAGACTAGCAGTCTGGTCTCGGTCTTAACTTTTTTTTTTTATTTTGGTCTCGGTCCGGTCCGGTCTTACGTACAAACCGACCAATAATGCCTTTTTGGACCGGACCGAACACATTCGGCTTGGTCCTCGGTCCGTGGTTTTGTTCTAATTCAGTCTTGGTCTTGTCCGATTTTTACCAATCCAGTCCGATCTTAGACAGATGCTTAGCCTACTTGAGACATATGTTTGGTTTAGGGTTTATGTGAATTTTCTTTTCCAAACAAGTTTTGTAGGCGTAATGTTGGTAATTTTAGTGTCATCAACTATTTTAGGCAATTGTGATTTACTAGGAACCAATTAAGATTTCATATTATGCTCAGATACGAGTTAGGGAAGTGCAGAGTACACACTCGTTTAAGCTAATATGTTTCCACCACAAAAAAGACGCAGGGGCCAAGGGGGTTCGCCCCCTTGCCGGGTCAAGGGGCAGCGCCCGTTGCTTTTAACTGTCTAATATTTCTGTTATATAACAAATAATTTAGTCTCATTCTAACATATGAAAAATCATACAATTCCTTTTCTTTTTTTTTCGCCTAGAAACTAAGTGTTCTTCTTGAATTATCCCGGTAAGGATTTCATGATACCCATACATCAGTAGGCTAGGGTCGAAATACTTTATACAAAAAGTGACTATACATGATTTAAAAAGATATCCAAGATTATCATCACCCAAACCCCGTTTTCTAACACGTAAAATGTAGACTTTTACACTTAGATTGTGTTTGTAAAAACTAGTAGTAGTAAAAGCATAGAGGCGGGTAGTAATAGTTGTTTTGTTTTATTAAAATGTTTGGTTACACTAGGCTCTTGTAAATTCTACAAGAAGTAACATTTTAATTGCGGCGTTTATAAAAATTAGAAATGCTAATTGTTTGTTGCTAAACAAGCATTATATATAAAACGTCGTACTCTAAACGCTAGTTGCTACAAAATGCTCCGAAAACTCTAGACGAGCATACACCCTTTTGAAAATTTTAAAAGTTAGTTGGGTTGAGAGGTTGGCAGTTGCAACCACTAGTCACTTTCGTTCCAATTTGAAGCAACTTTAAACACCAAAACCAAGCCGCCAATAAACCTCATCTTCTAAACCAATATGAACATCATCAATATCAATTTCCACCCACTAATCTCGCCCTAAATATATCACCATTCAAAATATCTCATAACTCATAATATAATATATTATAATACAAATCATAAACACCCGCGAAAAACATGCAAACCTTAAAAAACAACACATATTTTATCATGTTCATCAAAAAATAAGGTTTAATTTTGTTTCTTCGTTCCTTACCCTACTTTATACTTTTACATTCGATCTTCTCTCCCCGAAATCTGTCGATTTATACATTGACGGATTTTGGGGGGATTAGATTAATATTTTTAAAAATATTTTTTTATAAATGGGTTGCATTAATTCTACAAATGCATCTAGAAAATGTAATCATGAACCCGAAATTCGTGATCCATCTTCGATTATACAAGATGGATCATGTGATACGTTAACGTCGCGAAAAGATAAGAAACGACGTAATCATGGTCGGACTCATAGTTATAACAATATTTTTGAGCCATTGGAAAAGATTAAAGAGGAATCAGAATTGGGTGTTAGTGGTCAGGATAATGTTAAGGTATATGTTAAGGATAATTCGTATGCGAAAAGTTATAAGGGTTTTAAGAGATTTGGATTTAGTATTAAGTTTGGGAGGTCGAGTGAACAGGTGGCGGCTGGTTGGCCCGCGTGGCTTAGTGCGGTTGCGGGTGAAGCTATTGATGGTTGGGTTCCTATGAAAACCGAGAGCTTTGAGAAGATGGAAAAGGTATATTACCATGAAATTTTAGAATTGGATATATCAGGTATAATAAAATGTGGAGTTCCTGAATTGTTTGTGCTGTTTGAAGTTGTGATAATAAGTTGTTAGGTAGTTTCACAAATTTTGATTATTTATGGTTCTACCGTAGAAGAAAATGTATATAGGTTCTGATGTAGCTACTTTGAAACAGAAATTTTGACCTCATTAGCTGAAAAATTCTTTCAGTTTACCAAAACACTAATACTAATAGTAAGCATATGTTGTTTCAATATGGAATCATATGATTCAAGTTATCTGCTATAACAAAACGTCCAATACTTGGATATATGCTTATGTAGTTATGTTGTTTGAAGTTGTGATAACGTAATGATGATTAGTGGTTTGACTTTTGATTGGTTTGGCAAGTTTTGATCTTTTTAAGCTTTTACATGTAAAGTAATCTTTATATTATCAGATTATCTTTTTGGAACTGATAACATGACCCGAAATACCCAAACACTTAAACTGATAATCTGCATATATTCTTTTCGGTTCTCCTTTATGTGTAGATTGGACAGGGTACATACAGCAGTGTCTATCGTGCTCGTGAGCTTCAAACTGGTAGAATTATGGCACTAAAAAAGGTGCGGTTTGACAAATTATCACCCGAGAGCGTAAGATTCATGGCTCGTGAAATAAAAATCCTTCGAAAACTTGACCATCCGAACATCATGAAGTTAGAAGGCATAATTACATCCAAGTTATCATCTAACATATATCTGGTTTTTGAGTATATGGAACATGATCTATCTGGTCTCATATCATCTCCTGATATAAAGTTTAACGACTCACATATAAAGTGCTTTATGTGGCAATTATTGAAAGGAATGGAACACTGCCATTCACGAGGAGTTTTACATCGTGACATTAAATCTTCAAATATTTTGGTAAATAATGAAGGCATTTTGAAGATTGCAGATTTTGGTCTGGCAAATTTCTTTAGTACTAAGAAAAAGAAGTCACTGACTAACCGTGTAGTGACATTGTGGTATCGTCCTCCCGAACTTCTTCTGGGGTCCACAAGTTATGGAACGTATGTTGATATGTGGAGTGTGGGTTGTGTCTTTGCTGAGTTTTTTATTGGTAGGCCGCTTCTTAAGGGGAGAACCGAGGTGAGAATAAAAATAAGTACTACAGCTAATAAGGGACAATAACCCTTAACATGTACACAGATAAAGATATTTGATAAGAATCTTATTGGTTTTCGTGTTTCTTGTATCAATTGCAGGTTGAACAACTGCACAAGATATTTAAGCTATGTGGGACACCTCCAGACGAGTATTGGAAGAAGTCGCAGCTTCCTCTTGCAGCAATGTTTAGACCACAATATGTTTATGAAAGTACTTTACGAGAAAGGTGTAAACAACTTCCAAGAAGTGTGGTCGATCTTATCAGCACACTTCTTTCTGTAGAACCTGAGAAGCGTGTGACTGCTAGATCCGCTCTTCAAGCTGAGGTAATGCTTATCGTATATGTGTATGTTGGAATTATATATTGTTTGGTTCCCGTAGTTTATATCCTTCAGGGCCAATTTTGATGCAAAATGGAAGCAGTTTTAAAGTGAAGCCACTTTTTAAATTACATTCTTTGCACATAAAATAAGGTTAATTGCATCAGAAAAAGTTGACCAATGTTTTTTTTTCATCAGTGCCTCCTAATTAGTGTATTGGCGTTTTTGTCCTTAGTACTTCTATACGAAACCTTTTCCATGTGATCCTGCAAGCATGCCTTCGTATCCACCCAACAAAGAGTTTGATGCAAAGACACGTGAGGCAGCAGCACGGAGGTCAGTTCCCATGCATCGTTATCATCAAATTCTAACAAAAACAATAGGATAAGTGTTTCTAAATGTATCGAAGTTACCACTTTTTGCTAAGTTGTATATCAATCTATTAATCCTCCTAAACAATTTACTAATCCTACTATTATATACATAATTTAACATTTGTTAAGAGATATTTACATAAATCGTCCTTGTGGCAAGGAACAAATTGCAATGACAGTCCTTAAATTTATTTACAAATTCGTCCGTGGTTAGACCGGTCAACGGTTGGTCAACGCCACGTGTCACCACATCATATGAAGCTATGCTTAGCCCAGTTGGGCAAAGCTTTGCTTCCCACTCAAATGTCCCGGGTTCGAATCCAGGCGAGACACAATGTATGTATATTTTAACAATGCCACGTGGCACCACCTCATTGGTCCACGTGGCAACACGACCCGACCCGATGACACGTGGCACCATTCTGGTGGTGACACATGGCGTTGACCGATCCGTTGACTTGCCTAACCACAAGGACCATTTATGCAAACAACTTCAACTTTAAATAAGGACCTTCCTTGCAATTAGATCGTAATCACAAGGACGATTTATGTAAATAACACTAAACAAATGTTAAATTATGCATATAATAGTAAGATTAGTAAGTTGTTTACATTGTTTAGGAGGATTAATAGATGCATACACGACTTACATTATAAATGAAGCATTGCTTAGCCCAGTTGGGCAAAGCTATCCTTCCCACTCAAATGTCCCGGGTTCGAATCCCATGCGTGACAAAGTGGTGGTATATTTTACCAATGCCACGTGGCAACACGACCCGACCCGATGACACGTGGCACCATTCTGGTGGTGACACGTGGCGTTGACCGATCCGTTGACTTGCCTAACCACAAGGACCATTTATGCAAACAACTTTAACTTTAAATAAGGACCTTCCTTGCAATTAGATCGTAATCACAAGGACGATTTATGTAAATAACACTAAACAAATGTTAAATTATGCATATAATAGTAAGATTAGTAAGTTGTTTACATTGTTTAGGAGGATTAATAGATGTATACACAACTTAGCAAAAAGTGGTAACTTCGATACATTTAGAAACACTTATCCCAAAACAATAATTAAACTTACATTCTTTTTTATTACTGGTTTCAGAAAGAAGGGTGGTATCAGAACTCAAGCATCTGGAGGTTCAAGAAACCCAAGAAAAGTTCACAGTATTAGCCTAATTCCAGAGGACAGGAACCCGTATTTTCATAGATTAAGAGACTCATTAATTCTAAAGAATCATACGACGCAGTTTCAGATGTTTACCAAGCACAAGCTATGTCATCAAATGGTAGCTTTATGTGGGAAACAAAACGGCAACATTATCAAGAATTGCTGAGATTTCATGAGGTAAATGCAAGGCATGGCTTGCAAAGACATTCTAGGCCAGATTCTATCTGTTCGACAGAAGTATATGAGCCTCACGCACTATCATGTGTAAGTCATTTTTCATGGTATGCTTTCTATGTTATGTTTCTGGTGTTTTAGTCACCTTTCAATGGCTCCCTTAATTATGTGCGAGGAATTGCCCTATTGAGTAATGGGAAGCGGGCTACTCCCCGAAAATGCCCCATCCATATATTAAATCAGCAAGTACTGCCCTGGCCTATCTTGGTTTTGGCTTGCATACGTGCATGATATTTTTTAAGTATTTATAGATTATTATAGACTTAATAACAATACACATGTGTGTGTATGCTTGTTGGACTCAAGTCTAAGTATCCTTAAAATGCTAAACTTCTGCACACATTCTTGTCTTCGAAGGTGGACCTACAATGGTCTAATTTGTATATGCTGGAAAAAAAATACGGAGTATTCTAGCATAACTTATGTTATAGTAGTGCAATCCATGGTCTTGTGTGTGGTCACACGCTCTTCAAATTTGATCATACTAATCCATGTAAACATATGACAGGACCATCAGCCTATCAGGTACATGAAAGGTTTCGACACTCGGGACCAATGCTAGCTAAACACATTGTGCCATTGAGAGGCAACATGAGCATAACCCTTGTAGTAGTGTTCATAGATTGCGCTTGTCTCCCGGTACAACAGTTTTGCTTTTCTTGTAACATTTTTAGAGCATTATATATAAGTGTAGGTTCCTAGCAATAAGCCAATAACCCTTGAATTAAGAATTCATGATTATTTTTTAACTATACAAGAGTTTAGTTCCTTTTTGGCATTTTGGATGTTACAGATGCAAACATGTACTATTCCATGCTTAATGGAACAGAGGAGGGTAGCACATGAAGGACATAAGACAAGGTTAGACTCACTCGACCGCGCAAGGGGTAGAATAGTCACTTAACACAAGGGTAGATGAGACACTTGAATTAAAGGCTTCACACATAGGCTTGGGTAGATAGATGTTATCATGAAACATGTGAGTTCAATTTTGTGTAAAGCTGATAGCTCAAGTATACCCTTTCTTTCAAGCCCTGTTTTTCATTTGCATCTCTTTCACCATTTTCTTATGCTATTGTATATGCATACGAACAATGTTTCGGTTACTTGCTATCATGTCATATTTATGTGTCCCAATATGACATAGGTTATGAGGTGTTCTCTTTTTTTTTACAAAGGTTACAAGTGCATTAACACTTAATTTGTAGATTTTTAACTCCCGGTTTTATATAAGTTACACGAGCATTAACATTCTGTTTATCTTATGCATATCGTGAGAAACTGCAATTGACTCTTAAAATATAAACGATGGCACCTAACACCAGATTATAATTGAAGGAAAACAAACATTTGTTTTCTTCTTTTTACCACATCCTACTAGTATATAACTCATGAACATGCCAAATGCTTAAAAATCTACCCATCTCGAACTAGCTAACTAATTTCACTATGCTTTTGAATATCTAATTAGAGGGGAAGGTGTGGTGAAGAGGCTTCACCTCTTCAGCACCGCCACGTCAGCCACATCATCATAACAAACCTCCACAACTAACCCCTCTCACTCACAACAAACCTCAACCTCTTCATTTGAGCTCACCACTACAACTTTATTTTATTTTTTTTCAAATTTCCAAATAAACTAAATTTAATTATTAAAATAAAAATACAATACAATATATTTAGAAAAAAGTTATAAATTAAAAAAAAAAAATATTAAACGTTATCATTCTTTCCTAACAAAAATACATAAATACATTTTATCATTATTTATTAATTTAAAAAAAAAAACGTCTTCTTCTTCCTAAAACCACACACACTACAAGCACACACTACACACACTACAAACACACACTTGGGTAACGGTAAAGAAATCAGATATTGAGAAACAAATTTAAATGCTTTTGGTTTTGTGGTGTGTTAGAAATTGCAGCTCGTTGTGGTGACGAAGAAGAGATCGACAGCGAGTTCCGCCGATGTGGCGGCGAGAGGCCACGTCGGACGGCGATTGTGGATGGCGAGCCCACACCCTCCGCTCTTATACATCGGATCATGATTTTGTCATTCACATACATATCTGCTCTCCCAGCCTTTCTCCCACTCATGGTTCTAAAAGGCTCGCAAAGAACCCGCAAAAGCCTCGCAAAGGCATGAGCCTTGGTCTTGCCGTCACGCCATGCCAACTCGCCGCCTTATGCCACATCTTTTTTTAAACTCGATATATATGAAATATGATAAGAATATATAGATATTTTCATACGTCTTATAAACGCAAAAGCTTCACTTTGATCGCAAAGGCGTGACGCTTAGTCACGCCGTCACGTCACGCCTCGCGCTATTTATAACCTTGCTCCCTCTATATAATAAGCGCTCTTTACTTTAGTCATCATATCTTTTTGGTTCAATGTTCATCCCAAAACTTGATTAACAAGATGTCATGTTGAGATATTGTACATGATCATGTTTGTTTAAGGAGTGGTTACAAATGCATTTGTATCGTTTTTTATTACTGAAACATTTCAGTCTCGTTAAAAGACTATAAGAAATTAAAATGTTATGGAGTTTTAAACGGAAAACATGTCTAAACTCCTCGTGCATATCAAACGGAACTAAAGAGGCATGTGTGATCAATGTTAATGGGGTGGCGGTGATAAAAATTGTGATAGAACACTTCAATTTGAATTTTACCATGATTTCACAACACAATAGTCAATCAACCACGCTTCGTTATTCCAGCTGACAATATCGAAGGTTTTTTAGTGGCTAATCAATGCAAGATTCAACACGGTGTTTGGATCATGTTTTCATTTAGATAGATGATTGATTCATTGACACAGAACAATCGCTAATTAGGTGATTGATTCACACCTGAGTAGGTGGTAGATTTGATGCGTTTATGATCTATACCAAGTATATCAATTTGTGTTGTTATTGTTTAGTGTTGAATTGAGATTCAAAACAGCGATGTTATTAAGAGATATTTGGTTTCGTACAAGGTGGTGTTTGTTTTTTTAAGAGGCTCTGAATCTGAACCGCACATCTGAATCTGAATCTGAGGCGTAAATGTCTGAATCGACCGCGCATCGAGCGGGAAAAAAACTCATGTTTGAACCGCACATTTGCTTGCTTTCGTACTAATTTTTTGGTCTTTTTGTGTCGCAAAGGCAACAAGAGGCATTGGACACCCTCTCAAGTCTAGACCATTAAGATTTTATTGCCTCTCGAGCGCGTCACGAGCGAGAAAAACAAACGATCTGAACGACCAAAATATATGACCGCGTCTGAACGGTTCAGATTAAGAGGCTGCTAAGAGCCTCTTAACGAAAAACAAACACTACCTTAGTCTAGTTACATAAGCAAAAAAAACAAAACAAAAAAAGTAAGAAATTCCCAAACACCCCCCTAATTAAACAACCCCTAAGTAACTGAAAATAAAACAAATTATTAAATGAGAATTCAGTTCAAAGTCAACTCGAGTCATATTTATATCTCTAAAAGCTATACAATAGAACTAAGTTTTCTAGCTCAAAATAAAAGTGGGTCAACCTTAAAGAAAACAATGACATATTAACTTAAGTTGTTCCTTCATAATAGTCTAGGTTCAAGACTCACTTGAGATTAGGGCTGAGCATTACAGACCTTAAAACTGACCGGACCGAAAAAACTGATCGGGCAGACTGAAAACCGATCGAACCGAAAGACCAGTGATCCGGTCTTGGTCTTAACTTTTTTCTTATTTCGGTCTTGGTCTGGTCCGATCCTACGTACAAACCGACCAATAATGCCTTCTTGGACCGGACCGATCGAAGGACCGGACTGAACACATTCGGTTTGGTCCTCAGTCCGTGGTTTTGTTCTAATTCAGTCTTGGTCTGATCCGATTTTTCCAGTCCGGTCCGGTCTTAGACCGATGCTTAGCCCTACTTGATACATATGTTTGGTTTAGGGTGTATGTGAATTTGCTTTTCCAAACAAGTTTTCTAGGCGTAATGTTGGTAATTTTAGTGTCATCAACTATTTTAGGTAATTGTGATTTATTATAAACCAATGAGATTTCATATTATGCTCGGATCTGAGTTAGGGAGATCGCGGAGTATAGACTCGTTTAAGCTAATATGTTTCCACCACAACAAAGACGCAGGGGTCAAGGGGCAGCGCCTGTTGTTTTTAACTGTCTAATATTTCTGTTATATAACAGATAATTTGGTCTCATTCTAACGTATGAAAAATCATATAATTCCTTTTTTGCCTAGAAACTAAGTGTTCTTCTTGAATTATCGCGATAAGGCTTTCGTGGTACCCATGCATCAGTAGGCTAGGGTCGAAATACTTTATACAGAAAGTGACTATACACGATTTAAGAAGATATCCAAGATTATCATCACCCTAACCCCGTTTTCTAACACGTAAAATGTAGACTCTTACACTTAGATTGTGTTTGTAAAAACTAGTAGCGGTAAAGGCGTAGAGGCGGGTAGTAATAGTTGTTTTGTTTTATTAAAATGTTTGGTTACACTAGACTCTTGTAAATCCTACTAGAAGCAGCATTTTAATTGGGGCGTTTATAAAAGTTAGAAACGCTAATTTTTTTTCGCTAAACAAGCATTATATACAAAACGTCATACTTTAAAAGCTAGTTGCTACAAAATGCTCCCGAAAACTCTAGACAAACATACACCCTGTTAAAAATTTTAAAAGTTGGTTGGAGAGGTTGGCAGTTGCAACCACTAGTTTAGTTCCAATAACCCTTGAATTAAGAATTCATGATTATTTTTTAACTATACAAGAGTTTAGTTCCTTTTTGGCATTTTGGATGTTACAGATGCAAACATGTACTATTCCATGCTTAATGGAACAGAGGAGGGTAGCGCATGAAGGATAGAAGACAAGGTTAGACTCACTCGACCGCGCAAGGGGTAGAATAGTCACTTAACACAAGGGTAGATGAGACACTTGAATTAAAGGCTTCACACATAGGCTTGGGTAGATAGATGTTATCATGAAACATGTGAGTTCAATTTTGTGTACAGCTGATAGCTCAAAGTATACCCTTTCTTTCAAGCCCTGTTTTTTCATTTGCATCTCTTTCACCATTTTCTTATGCTATTGTATATGCATACGAACAATGTTTCGGTTACTTGCTATCATGTCATATTTATGTGTCCCAATATGACATAGGTTATGAGGTGTTCTCTTTTTTTTTACAAAGGTTACAAGTGCATTAACACTTAATTTGTAGATTTTTAACTCCCGGTTTTATATAAGTTACACGAGCATTAACATTCTGTTTTTCTTATGCATATCGTTAGAAACTGCAATTGACTCTTAAAATATAAACGATGGCACCTAACACCAGATTATAATTGAAGGAAAAACAAACATTTGTTTTTCTTCTTTTGCCACATCCTACTAGTATATAACTCATGAACATGCCAAATGCTTAAAAATCTACCCATCTCGAACTAGCTAACTAATTTCACTATGCTTTTGAATATCTAATTAGAGGGGAAGGTGTGGTGAAGAGGCTTCACCTCTTCAGCACCGCCACGTCAGCCACATCATCATAACAAACCTCCACAACTAACCCCTCTCACTCACAACAAACCTCAACCTCTTCATTTGAGCTCACCACTACAACTTTATTTTATTTTTTTTCAAATTTCCAAATAAATTAAATTTAATTATTAAAATAAAAATACAATACAATATATTTAGAAAAAAGTTATAAATTAAAAAATATATATATATATATATATTAAACGTTATCATTCTTTCCTAACAAAAATACATAAATACATTTTATCATTATTTATTAATTTACAAAAAAAAAACGTCTTATTCTTCCTAAAACCACACACACTAGGGTAACGGTAAAGAAATCAGAAATTGAGAATCAAATTTAAATGCTTTTGATTTTGTGGTGTGTTAGAAATTGCAGCTCGTAGTGGTGAAGAAGAAGAGATCGACAGCGAGCTCCGCCAATGTGGCGGCGAGAGGTTTTTTAGTGGCTAATCAATGAAAGATTCAACACGGTGTTTGGATCATGTTTTCATTTAGATAGTTCACTAAATGCTAATTTTACATAGATGATGATGCTTATCCACAAGCCATTAACCCTTTTGAATTTCAAAAAAACAAAAACATTCCTAAACTCCTGATGCATTCTCAATAGGAACAATGGAGCTGTTAAACCTTTATGTAATCCAGAAAAAGATTATCAATAAATGCAATTTGCATAAGAATCCAGAAAGAGCTCATTAAAACTATATTTTTGAGTATCATTTAAGGAAGAAAAGTAGAGAAAATAAAGTGAAACAAAAAAAGTTACGATCTCAGATTATAAAAACTACAATCTTTAGCCAGAAATAATACCATATACACAATATCAGATCTGAGAACTAAACAAATTACACAAAAACGATCAAAGGCCATAAAAAACATAGTAGTATATTGGTTCCCTCAATTCTTGAAATGTTTTAAACAGAAAACATGTCTCAACTCCTTATGCACCTTGAATGGGTATGTTGCAGCATGAGTTATATATGTGAATTTTAACAAAGTTTTCACATGATTCCTGGCAATCAACATTCATCACTCGTTCCATGCCTCAGCGTCCCAAACCAAAGTGCATAATGATATCAAACAAAGATTCAAATTCAAAATTAAAAAATCCAGCCTAAAATCAAATACTAGAAAGCATAATTTAAACCCTTTTAAAAAAACATAACTATCAAACAACAAAACCTAAAAACAAAAAACATATCTCATCAAATTTAATTGCAACTATTGTTTAACTTTAAGGATTAAACGCAACACAATTAGAAAAAGGGTGTACCATAATAAGAAGTTAGAAAAAAATATATGAAAATGTAGGGAATTCATATCGGCTTATTTGCAGATCTAAGCAAAAAAGCGGCCAAAATAGATTCCCAAACACGCACAAAGCAGTAGTATGATGCTGTGCGTGTTTTTTAATGTTTGATGTACGCCAATCTCACAAATAGTTAGTGAGTCACGATGGGAACCTTTTTCTCCGTGTAAATACCACGCCACCCCATTTTTCAAGGGATAAGCGCTCGGCCTATGGCGTTTCTTTGTTATTTACAGCCACCATCTCTTTCTTATTTATACTCCAACCCTAATTATTATTGTTACTGTTTTACCCATCTTCTTGTTTTTTCTAGCATATTTGTCCTGTATCTTTGCCAATCTTGACAACAGAACCCATATATGTAAAAGTGTAAAACTATATTTTTTTTTTTTACTTTCGCCTTTTGGCACTCATCCATGGCCCATGGGACTAGACTACTGGGCTTACCATCACATATACTCGAACCCAATAAATCACTTTTTTTTTTTTTTTTTTTCCTAATATTAACTGAACCCCCATTAACTCTAGTAGAATCATATCTAGAGTAAACATTGATTCAAGCTCAAACAGGCACACAGTAGCACAAACATTAGTTGGTGCGAAATTGATGTATGCATGTAACATCTATTACTTTGATAATGCATATGCAAAAGCCACTCGTGATGTAAATTGGTATACGTCTTGCTCTTAACAATACATGACTAGCTAGTGAATAGGTACCACTTACCATTGTTTCTTAACAATACATGACTAGCTAGTGAATAGGTACCACTTTGATTACGCACCAGTCACACTCTTAGTATTCAACTGATTGTGCAAACAATTTCATATTGATCAAATACATAAAATTTGCAGCCATTCAAAGGGCTGCAAGTTTACAGTATATAAGTAAAATGAGAAAAGTCAAGTAATTATCTATGACTATAATGTTGACATTTACATTGTCAAAATACCATAATAGTGTTCTCCTAAGTATTATGTCAGAATCTAGGCACGTAAAAGTTGTAGTTTTCCTTTCATTAGGCGTAAATGTTTACAATGATGATGTAGAAAAAACAAAAATTAAAAATTGAAAGAATGTTAGTCTTCATCCATGGTCATTATAGTTGGTATTTGACCACGATTAATAAAGTCAATCTTGTTCAGTCTCAAGCAGCACAGCACCTTTTCTGGTAACTCTTCTTGCTTCTGAGCCTAATTTTTCGAATAACTCATAAAGTCAGTTTATTTTGGAAATTTATAATGATAAATCATTTTTTCCAAATTACTAACAGATAAATTAACAATCAAGTAACCATAGTAACAAAATTAAAAATGAAATGCTAATTATTGTACCTGAATTGTGAGGCCCAAGTTGAATATCCCATTTTTAAGGCGATCGCGGAATGCCTCTAATCCTTTTCTTGCTATGTAACCAAACCGATGTATGTCAAGGTCAACTTCAAAATAATTAGGACCCTGCATTTAAGTAAATGCCAAAAAAGGTTATGTCACATTTACTTGACACATATTGGGTATTTGTGACGGGAATGGTGTTTATATATGAGTACCTGATAGAATTCATGTTGAGGACGTGAAAGGACAGGTTTCTCATTGTAAGCATACAAAAGCTTCTTTTCGGTATTATTAGAAACAAGGTCATCGGGGTTGACCACACCGACCATGATCTTTAGCCTTTCTCTAAAAGGAACCACCGAGTCTTTTCTGAATCCTTTTACTTTTTCCATTTCATCGTCAACTAAACTCTGTACATCCAATGTGATGACTTATAAAATTTCAAACCATATTTTCTATTCTTGAAAAAGTGATTGTTTTAAGGTAAAAATGTATTATATTAATAAAATGTTCAGATTATGACAAAACAATCATACTGTAATCTAATTATTTTGACCGTAAACAGGAAATCATAATAATAATCACTTTACTCAAGCACTCAAAGTAATTAGTGTGACTTCAAATCAAAATGACCAGTTTTAATGCACATCCACAAATAAGTTAGCATTTTAGGTACCTTGATCAACCCCTGAAATTGAGGAGATATATCTTTCTCATATGATTCCGAGAGCTTGAAATACAGAACAAGGCTCACACCCTCGCCATCGTCATCACCAAGGAACATAGAAGTAGGATACGCAGGCAACTGTAACAACCAAATAAACTTTTATAAGAATCTTATAATCCGTTAACCAAATATTGACATTCTAGAACAAGCAAAGAAGGAAGAATTTGAACCTGAATATTAACAATTAAGAGAGACGGTAATTTGCCATCTCCTTTTACAGAAGGAAGCTCAATGTGTTGAGCAATGTGGTTAACTTTTTTTGGACACATAAAGAGATCAACACCAAATGGAATATAAGGGCAATAGCTTGGGGCTGCAATTTTCTTCTTATCTCTGCAAATTAATTTTTAATTTAAGTTTATGTGGTATGTAAATAGCATTCTTTATATGGTAAACAAAGGTCAATACTCAATAGTCAATAGTATATACTTAAAATAGGTTTCACTTCGGAGAGTGAACGACGCAGGGTCAATAGCTGACCAACATCCAGGTGTTGGCTTCTCATCCGTACAACATGGGATTGAGAGTGCTGCTCGTGGGCGATAAAAGAACTTTTGCGAAGATTCTGCATAAACCAAAAGGTGCATGTTAAGTACTAAAACATCAAGGTTTTGAAATTCAATGAAATCAATAACGCAGAACTGATTATTGAATGTTGATTCATAGAATGGTATGACTACAGGAACTGTGTGGAAAAACATGCTAACTTCAAGAGGCCATAACTTTTCAACCAAGTATAGTTGCCTGGCACAAATGGACATTTTAAGCAAAATTCAGGAATTTATTCAGTTACTTGTTATTATAGGTGTAATTTTTAAGTTTTCTTTTTAAAAAATAAAATAAAATATGCCACTAATAGCAACGTCCTTTTTAAGGAAATCATCGTATGCCTAGAAGTACATGCAAATTATGCGTTTCTCTATCGTTCACTCACATTACAGTTAGGATTTGAAGATTATAAATCAGTATTTCCTATAAAATAAGTAAAGTATACTTACGGGTTTCACTGGCTTCTTCTCCATCAACTGAAGTTCTCTTTATAGAAAGCTTGATAACCGTTGATGTCCTTGTTTCGGTCTGTGTACCTACATTATTATCTGTTAATCATGTTCTTAAAACTAACATTTAAAAAGTTTCCGAGAAATAAGTTTGTCAAGACAAAATTGTGATCACTTGGTCAATTGATCTACCTATGCCAAACTTCAAGATTTTCGCTTGGGATTTCTCAATAACAACATCATCTTTTAAACCATTCAAGATCTCATCTTTATGCACCATACTCTGTTGTGCTATTATCTATTTTCAAATAGCAATCATGGTATTTCTCATACTGAATTACTTCTTCATTTGACGCGTTAAAAAAACTGCCTCTATAACAGTACAAATTAAAAAAGAAACTCTGCTATTTCTGTGTATTACCTCTATCCACACTATCCAAATTATCATCATCGGAATCGGATTCATCAAATATGCTGACCGAATCAAACCATAAATCTTCTTGACAAAGCACTGCAATCAAATAATTCGTGTGTCATCTTAACAAATAGTAATGAAGTAATGATAATAATTTGATGGAAGAAATAATGAATAATAAGTCACCATTAGCCTCTATCTGACTCTGGTGCCATTCTTTATGAGTGACTTCAATTTTGGAATTTGAAGTCGTGCTTCGTGTACAAGTAGTTGTTGTGTGAACAATTTCACTAACGGCAACACGGTTGCCTGCATCACTTCTCTTTTTCCTTAACTTTATATGCTTACGGATCTTTCTAACACGAACAAGTCGTGAATTCTTTCCATCGACCGTTCCAAATTGGGATGATGCACAAATACCCATTTTATTTTCCTTTCCTCATAAAATAGTTAGTCCCTGATCAAACAACAAAGTAATAGCGATTTAATTCCTCAACAACAGCAAACAAAAGCTATCTATTCATATATGTTGCAACTTCTTATCATATATAGCCAACGCAGTGAAGCTAAACAAAAATAGTGCCAGAAAAAATGAACCAGAACTTATCCATTGACGGCGGACCTACATAGTCCACTAGGTGCATGCACATTGCACAACCAATAGACAACACTTTGTTAAAAAAATCCGATTGGATGACAAAAGTGTGTACCTTAGCCAGGTGCAAATAGTTAGCACAAAAGCCGATATGAGGATAGTTAATGGCTTAACGCAGGCAGACTGCAATAAACGTTAACAACAAGTGTAAACCGTTTAATTTTAAGTTAATTTACTTATATAAAACCAGCTTTTATTAGGACAAGAAAATGCACCAATCTTGAACTAGTCAAAGCTGTTAACAATGATGACAACTTATAGCATAACAATAAAAAATGGAAACTGAGTATATTATATGAGGAGCACAAAAGATGAAAAGATCCACTTTAATTGTATCAATTCAAGAAAGTTGACACACTTATTTAAAATAGACATGAAAAATACTAATGTGTGACAAGGATGATAAAGAAATAAGAATAAGGGGTCCTCCTCAAAAGAGGGGAAAGAAAAGAGAGAATTTCCAAAAAGACAATATGATAATAACAAGGATTTGCTGTCATTAGAATGAAACAAAATTACATATCAAATGATATTCACGCCAATACCATACTTTTACAGCACTTAAAACGCCCATCTGGGCCGTGCCAAGAACGGGTGTATTGTATAGACATGCATGCCTTTTAACAGCCGTAAATTTTCATACTGTAAAAAAATATAAAATGATAAACTTTTATGGTAATATGTATCTGAAATATGTCTAGTAACACTTGTGCATACCCTACTAAAAGAATGCATATATGTTTGATGCAACTTATGATATCGTTTACATGAAAAGTTCAAACTAAGGCGATCAATTTGTAACGGCCTCAAAGCTGAAAGCAATGGACTACTCGGAATCAAATTATATCATAATCTATCGAAATGGGGTGTGTTGTTATAATTGGATTCTCAGAACATGAAAAAACTAAAGCTGCAAACTTAAACTATTCACCTTATCACATGACAATACATAATTACATGCATCAACTAAAGAAATTATATAGTTATATAAAGAGTAAAACCTTACGCTGTTATTTAAATATTAAAGTGCATGAGAATATGAAGGGTCTGACCGGGTCGGATTCGAGTTCGGTTTTTTTTTCCTTTGTTTCTGAGTGAAGTTGCAGAGAACATAATTTATAAAGGAAACAGATGAATGGTGATTTGCCACGTCATCATGAACAAACGACTTTTATTCTTTCAACTAATTATTTTAATTTTTAGTCCTTTGTTTATTCATGTATGGCATAACCAGTCCTTCATCCAAATAATGACACTTTGGATTTCACTCTGTTAACTTCTTAAATTATTGATCAAGTTTAGTCATGAGATATATGTAGCACCACAAAATCAATAAAATGATGTATTTATTATGTGTATAATTTATAAATTGAAAAAATGTTTGTACGTAAAATTTTCGATTAATCTTGCATCCTGCTTCTTTGATCATTTTCGCTTGGTTGTGATTGTGTGTGTATGTTCTTTGAATTAATACGATGAGGCATGGTTGAGGTTCAGGTGGCTCAAGGGGTGTGTAAGTAGTGTCGTTGTACAAGGCCTTCGTTTTTCTGTCTTACATATACATACATAATATTAGATATTAAACATATACGAGGTGTATAATTCATGTTTACATGCAACATCCTCTTTTATTAGACTAGTCTAATGGATCTACTTGTTGTTATCACAAAAGGTCATTAAAAAAACCATGAGACAGCTATGCAACTAGATATGTGATGTATATGCAAGGAGCTACACTCGAGCATAACCTATGTTAGATTTTCTAAATCTTGAAAATACGTAAGTTTTGCAAATCGACTATGAAACATTATAAAGCAAAACAATTTAGTATGTGACTAGCTTTACAGTACAAATTTGAACAAACACTAGCTATCTTTGAGATACAAGAATAGGTGGGGAGAATACGACATTGTAGCTCATTTGCCTATATCATAGTTAATAGATGTGGCCTACAATAATAATGATGCTTTTATTAATCCTATCTCATATCAATTATCATGTTTAATTTAGCATTAAATTCTCTATAATGAAGTTTATTGTTTTTCAAGTGTCTAAAATATAATTTGACAAAGAGAATATGACATATATTGTTAACTTTGTGCTGGTTTTGTTTTTGTATTCACAATTTTGTAATGTTTTCGGTCCTCAACATAACTGAAGATTGTTTCCATATGTCTATGGGTGCGTTTGGTTTGTGGGTGGTTTATAATTTGGATTTGAGTTTAGGTTTGAATAAAAAATTAAGAATAATTAATTTAAATTTTGTTTGTTATTTAAATAAATAAAATATTTAAAATTAAAGTTTATTAGAAAAAAAATATAATGTGTGACCGATGTAAATTCAATGCCCACAAAAAAAATGATGGACAATGATCTTTCAAAACCCACACTTGTGCCCTGAATTATCATATGCAGAATTTTAACACATTAAACCAATTAACCAAACAACCAATATCTACCATCGTCCCCTAACCCATCCCTATCCCCATCAACCAAACGCACCACATATATATATCTTTTGCGAATAATAATATTGTTAACTTAAATGATCATTTCAATTAACTTAGACAGTGGGGGGATCACTGAATTCATAATATCTCAAGAAAAAGGGTTAATGAAGCAATAACTCATGAAGTCAGCTTATTGGAAAATGTGTCGGATCATAATTTTGACATTTAAGTGCGCTCAAAACTCAATACGTATGAGATTTATCTAGTTGAAGTCAATCATATATATCATATTCAAAGTCACATGTATTTCTGTATCTATATTAAATTTTGTTTAAAACAGAACAGTAAATATTTTTGTGACCGAAACATCTTGTGACATATACGACTATACGAGTTGTTTTGTGTAGCTTGTTGTTACCAACTGAACTTTTTTTAGAACCGTTTATAAAGTCATAACTAGGCAGGTTTATACGATTTGGCATCAAATGAACATATGACCTAACGGTATGTGAGTGACTCATCAACATAAACATCAGCTGAGGCATATATTGATACCATTGCAACGGGATGATTCAACCCTTCTCTCATTTAGACTAAAAAAGAATAAAAATGACTTTAGTAGAGACATTTGAATACTGCAGTGGTACCCTTGCTTGTTTCAATTTATAGATTACTGCTAAGTTCGTCAATGTTTCAAGTCGATGTCATCTACACTATATGACTATATCATACCAAATGACATGAAATGACTAAATTATCTTTAATCTATATTCACTTTGTGGTCAAAACATAAATGATCGAAAATCGATGATAAAGAATATAGTACTAAATTTAGATCAGAAAGAAATAAGTTGGGTTCTGTCATTGAATTCGATGGTGTTTCACTACAATCAATGCGGTGAATGGAAAGGACGTCAATAGTATACACGGAGAAGGGATGGGCAATAGATGGTACTTGCCACTCGGCCAGTCGAGAGTGTATTGTACTTTTTCCAGCAATATCGTAACCAACTTTGGTGAAAAATCGAACAGCGTAAGGGGGGCCCTGATTGGTACGCCACTTTATAAGTTTGTGTGAACTCCTATGCTTTCTATAGCAGGAAACATTTTAGATGCTATGTATAGACTAGGATGATCCAAATCATGAAATTATCATATACCTTCTCATGACAAGAGTCACTGCAACCACTACCTCTCATAAGCTCTTAAACTCAAAACCTTGCGTGTTTGGCGTGCAAGCTTATAGAAAGATCAAGCTTATAGTTTTTTATACATGATACTTTAAAATATAAGCTTGGTTTGGTTGACAAAGCTTATAAAACTACCTCTCATAAGCTCTTAAACTCAAAACCTACTTTTAGTAGCTTATAAACTAGTAGCCTATAAGAAAAAGCTCAAGCTTTCAGTTCAGTCTCCAGCTTCTCTTGTTTTTGTCAAACATACACGGCTTGTGTGGTAGAGTTTGTTAAATAGTAAGTAGTAATGGACTTTATACAATCAAACACATAACAATTATTTTTAAAGAACATGTCAGTTTCATGATAACTAGGATCTCACACAAGCCAGAACTTATATGTCAAGTGTTATAAAAACATAGTATTTCATGTTCAAGAAACGTACCCATTACTTTAAAATGACTGAAAACGTGACCACTTGTTTGAGTGCAGCCCCATTTTGACTTTTAGAGTTAGGACCAACAAATAAACTTGAAGATGGACCAATTAATCCTGATTTCTTCATCAATCATAACGTCACTTGCCAAACATTTGACAAAAACGACAATATTAAGGCTACAGATAGACCCTGTATGGGACTATCGGATGTTCCCATGCGTTATGAATTTTTTTGTTTGCGTAAACAGTTGGGTATAATAATGACTATGAATTCAACATGTAAGTCTCAAGCCAAACATGTTAAACTAATCCAATTTGATTATGGCATTTTATTTATTACAAAAAAAAAAAAACCTATAACTTCGAACAAAACAAGCCACCCAAAAAAAAAGAAGTTAGATAAAAATTAGAAAGAAAAAGTTTATCCATGAATTTCAACTGAAGCCTGCAGACAACAGAATGTTGCTGAGACAGCTCATTTTGATAGTTTGGATTAGCAATTCAAACCTGATTTTTCACCTACACGACTTCGTTTAATTAAAGTAAAAGAGAAAAATCCCGTTTGGACTGAACAGTACAAAACCGCATCTTTGCTATAACCGAACCGAGTACTGTACTGAGTATACTAGAAGCGGTTAGATACAGTCCGCGTTTGGTTTTTACAGTTTTGTTCACACTTTTGCACAATCCTACTCCCCAATCCAGCTTCTGAGATTTTGAGTCTAAGAGATTAGACCCTCATCCGTTTAAAACATAAGAACAACTAACAAGCATTCATTAAATGCAGGAATGTGTAAATCCTACTGAGAAGAACTAAAAAATCTTCAGCAACTATAAAGCCCATGGTTTCTAAGCACATGTTCGAATTCTGAGAGGTTAAACAGAGAACAATGATCTCAAATTTGTACAGAACTTGTAACCGTGATGTATTTACAGCCAGTCAAAAAGGTTCGCAGTACCACAATTGTAGAGAGCAAGAAGCTGGGATGATACCTAGTAACCAGGGATAGCTGCAAAACGGTACCCTTGTGCACCCCTCCATGAATAATATGCAATTCGTGTCTCGTAGAATCCTGAAAGAATAATTATCATCAGCAAGGCTAACAAAAATGTGAGCATCCCTAAATCTTGATTGAGATGCATACAAAATATCGGAAGTACATTGAAACTACCCAAAATGTGTAAGTTAACCTAATTGAACATGTAATTCTTAACGTATAAAATTCAAATGAAAATTACCAGCTACAGGAAAATTACTCCGTCCTAAAGAGTTCTATTTTAACAGGATACTTTCCAAAATCTTGTTTAATGCACTAATTATTATATAAATAAAAAGAGAATGAACCAAAAGATTTAGTGGGCCGGCCAACCCAACCTTCTTTCCGCCTCTAATTTATAGAATCGAAGTAACATATAATAACATACCTGGGAGAAAGGTGAGTGCCCCAAGCCCTAAAAGTCCATATGCTTGGGAGTTGTCTCCTCCCATGTGGCCTGTAAAGATGAATAACGAAAGCAGAAGGAGCACGCAACCAAAGAAGAGAAGAAAAAGTGCAAGGGCAATGGATTTCCAGGGGATTTTATCCAAGGTTTCTGGTGACATGTCAAACCGAGGGTCAAATGTCCTTTGGCCGCTTTCACTACCGATAACAATGTCTTCATCGACAGCAAGACGAGTGTAATGAACCTTCCGTCTAGACGTCATATCGACTGGTTTCAACTCTGAATTATTGAAAAGAAGTTCCGAAACACCAGAAGCATCCAATCCAAAATAGAATTGAGCTGCTTTGAACAAATACCATAGCAAATAGCATGTATCAGTTGGTTAAATTTAAGAGGGAAAAACTCAAATACATGATAACAGATGTATATGTTAGATAGGGTAAAAAGACCACCAAATGTTTGTACCCAAGTTGTGGGAAAGAAACGACACTAACGAACTTATCCAAAGAAAGGTTCATCTGAAATATTGGAATGTCCATAAAAGCCACACTATCTCTCATTGCACGATAAATGTAAGCAATAACTTATTACAGAATCAAGGTAAATGCACTCTTTTAGTATTCTATGACTGCTATCCATAATACTTCAAATGTAATTCAAATCCAGATAAATATTCCAACCTAAACATCATTAGAAACTTTATAAAGGAATTATCTAAGAGTACCAAGACTGTCCACTTAGAGATTATGTTCACAGAAGTCCAGACCGACAGGCCTCACACTTTTCATTTACTATAAGTATGCGAAACAATATGATCATCCCATATGAGAATAATTATAATGATAAGCACAAACGCAAATATACCACACACAAATGCACATAAAACACAAACACATTGACAATAATTGAAGACACAGAGATGCATTTATATAGGTAGGTTTGTATATAACTATATATGAATAGAAAAACAAAGCAATAAGATAGAGAAGCAATTTAGTTAATAAGATATGTAAGATAAATCAAATAATATAACCAAAACCTTGTCATGTTTTTTAATTTACTTAATGTGCCAATTCAAGTCAAAGTATCATAAAGTAACTTCCAATATCATAAAGTAACACTCTATACCACATATCTCACAAATGCCTCTAGCAAGGCTTGAACCCACAACCTCTAGGTTGGTGAGCAACTCATGTTTCTCTCTCGCAGTCAAAACTAAATTTGTTATTCCATTTTAGCCTTTGTTTTCCATTGCAGATTAAGAATTTCCGTTTCCTATTTTTCCATAAAAGGGAGACTAAACATTGCCCTCTTGCATATTGATTCCCTGTAAGGTAGTTGTCCACAAACTGGGAGCATGGTCACATGCCATGGAATAACTGCAACTTAAAGCACCAGATATGGGGACTCTGCAAGTGGTAGGAGCAGCTCTGATTCTCATGAACACACTGCATAAGCCACCATTCTTGGTCATTTGTTTGTTTAGTTCCATGAGACCAATAGTGGAACTCTTTTTTGGCTTGTTTCACCATCTATCCTTCGGTCCTTCCTACTTGTGCTTTTATGAGACCTATGAATCAGGCATACTTTCCAGGAACTCCGATGCATCAAATGTAACATCATTGATGTGAAACATAATACGAATTACATACATGACTAATTACTAGTTTGTTTGATGAGATTCACAAACTCTTAATAAGGAAATTTGCAACTCATGATATACACATATAAATATAGGGTAAATCGCATAAAAAGGTACTAAACTTATGTCCAATTCCAATTTAAGGTACTTGTCTTTTTTATTTTCAATTTAGTGTATCGAACTTTTTTTTTGTTGCAATGTTGGGAGACTTTTACCCACACAGTCGGTAGCAGGTAACCACCACCTCTCTTCATCTTCTCCGATCAGGACACACAATTTAGATTTTTACTCAATAATTCCGATTGCTTGAACTACGGATATCTTTGGCCCATTATACAATTTCACCATAAAATATGCTATTTTCAAAGCTCATAAAAAAATGTTTCGTTTTTTTTGCTTAACCCCACCACAGAAACAAATTTCACAAACCTTCAACATATTTTCATCAATTGATAAAGTTCAAAAGGGCCCGGGAGTACGAACAATACAAAAGTGGGTAAGTTGTTAAAAAAAATCTAGTTTAATCCATATAAAAAATATATTGTTGTTGTTTATTCTAATTTAACCATCAGATGATGTCTTTTGTTATTGTCATTAACTGATTTCAACAATAAATAGAGGAACAAACCATCTCTGGCTGGATATCATTTTTGTTAAGCAGTCTTTGGAAAAACCGATCATCAGAATTTGAGTAGGTTATTGGAAAATAGAGTGGATAAGTGGGTGACCTGCTAACTTTGTGTTTTTACCTGGTAACCTGTAAACTATCCAACATTGCAACCAAAAAAAAGTTCGATACCCTAAATTGAGAGAAAAAAAGATAAGTACCTTAAATTGAAATTGGACATAAGTTTGGTACCTTTTTATGCGATTTGCCCTTTGAACAACAGAAAAAGTATAAGTGAATGTTTGATATATGGTTCACTAAAATAGAACAATATATTTATGGGCAAATCGCATAAAAAGGTACTCATCTTATGTCCAATTTCAATTAAAGGTACTATTCTTTTCTCAATTTAAGTACCGACTTTTTTTCGATTTAGGTTTTCTAACTTTAGTTAACTATTTAGTTAGTAAATTACATGTTTGGTCCTTGAGTTTGTATAGGCATTACATGTTTGGTCCTTCAGTCCGTTTTTGCACATTTTCAAAAATATTTTTCAAAAATAAAATTTTTTCAAAAAAAATTTTAGAAATATTTTTTCCAAATTTTTCAAAAACAATTTTTGAAATATTTTTAATCAAAAAAAAATTTTTGAAATATTTTTTTTCCAAATTTTTTTCAAAAAAACTTTTTCGAAATATTTTTTTTCCAAATTTTTTTTCGTGCAAAAACGGACGAAAATATTTTGATTTTTTTTTTTGAAATATTTCGAAAAAGTTTTTTTGAAAAAAATTTGGAAAAAAAATATTTCGAAAAATTATTTTTGAAAAAAATTTGGAAAAAAAATATTTCGAAAATTTTTTTTTGAAAAAAAATTTATTTTTGAAAAATATTTTTTGAAAATGTGCAAAAACGGACTGAAGGACCAAACATGTAATGCCTATACAAACTCAAGGACCAAACATGTAATTTACTAACGAACTAGTTAACGGAAGTTAGAAAAAAACCTAAATCGGCCCAAAAAAAAAGTCGGGTACCTTAAATTGAGAAAAAAAAAGAATAGTACCTTTAATTGAAATTGGACATGATGAGTACCTTTTTATGCGATTTGCCCTTGTTCAAATTCAAAAGCTAACAGCGGGGTTAATTCAAATTTATCTCAATAATCAGTTTGTTTATACCAACTGTTTACCTAATTGCCCAAATCTAATTATGTTGTCCCCGGATAACCTAAAGATGAAAATTACAATCACTTTACTCGAAACTGATCACGGATTTCAACTCAGGATAATTAATTAATGCGTTTAAGCATCCCCTGACCAAGTGGCTCATTAAAAGCACAAATAGCATTTTAGGCACCTTAATCGACCCCTGGATTGGAGAATATATATTTTTCTCATACGTTTAAGAGAGTTTGTAGGCAGCTCTCACCAAAGACATCGCTATCACCAAGGACATAGGGTAGGATATGTAGGCAAATCGAATAAATAAACGTCTATAAGAAAACTGATCAGATGTCCTATGTGGGATTTACAAATCCCCAATTGCCACAAACACATCTTACCAACTCCAAAAACAGCTGCATAAAAGGCTTGAATTTTGGCACGGGTGCTAAAGGATCGTAATTATCAAGTAGACCCTAAAAGACAAGGATTAGCCTGTATTTTTAAGGATCAGACTCTCACTTTCCATTGCCAAATTTTTTATTAGTAAGCTTGTGCAAAAGTCTGGATAAGAAAGTGTTGCAAGGCATGTACGGCAACTGCTCACAGTGTCAAATGCACCAGAAATCTATTGCCTGAAAACCAACAAACTGTCTAATTCTTACATAATCGACTCAAGGATGCCTTTTAGTCCAATACCAAATATTTACAATAGAGCATACTCAACTACAGTGAATCATTATGGCTTAAGTTTCCTTAAATGGCATATATTGGAGGGTGCCCTAGACGTGCCAAGAAATTCCTTTTATATCTGGTGGAACGCATGACCTCAGGCCCTCAGTATCTTTCATGTGGTTGAGTTAAAGAGACTGAGCATGAATCAATGGACATAATGGGTACGATACATCTGTGAAACAATAAGTCGGAACTGCCATACAAAAAGAAACCTTACAGATAAGTTTGTATCCTAAGAAATATACAATTAACAATTCCCAGCGTTTCTAATGAGAAAACCGGCCATGTTATACTTGAAGGGAGTGAAAAAAATGGAATTTCAGTTTCAACAGAATATATTTTAGGTAAAATTCAGGTTGAGTTTCATAAGCATAGTGCATTGCGATATATAGTTATGCACTCCATTGGATCCACTGACTTAAGGATTTCACCTATTGGAATATTAATCTATCTCTAGCTAATTCATGCTCACACTCAAACAAGCCAGTAATATTCTTCAATAATCACAAAGTAAAATTCCTCAACAAACTAACTGCTAAAAAACCATCATACGAAGCTACTATTTCATCATCTCTATCTATCAAAACCCTTGTTCACAATCTACATTCTCCAAGTTTTTTTTTGGGCGTATATTTCAGTGTATGAAGTTATTTTTCATCTCATAAGGCACAAAATAAGCCGAAAATATGAGCTGATGAAACATAAGCCGAAATCCGTATATAAGCATAAACAAACACCCCCTAAGTGTTAAAAGTAGAAAATTAGAGCCAAATAACAGAATTTTGTATAACGAAAAACTTACGAAGCGAAAATCTGGGAGGATTGAGGAATTGAGAAGGAGGGAAATGAATAGGTAATGATGGAGGATTCAGGCGTTTAATGAATCTGCAATTCGGCATTCCATCGGATCATATCATCTAATCTAATCTAATTTTATCTAACTACGTAATGTAATGTTGCTAATTCATTCATTCTTTTTATTTTTTTGGGGATTCTTCGTTCGTTGTTGTTATTCCACAATCGTATCATCAGGCCCTCCCCTGTTCTATCCGTTATTGGGGTGTTCGGTCGGTATTTTCCGTTACCCTTTTTTTTTATTTTTCTAAATATATTGTTATCTATATCTATATCCGTTATTGGGGTGTTCGGTCGGTATTTTCCGTTACCCTTTATAAAAATTCAAACTTTTTTACTTGCTTATTATGGAAAGAGTTTTTAAAGAGTTCCAATCATGAGATAACATGTGTCACTTCTTAACAAACTCCAAACCTAACTCCTAAACACTAAAAATTAAGATAAATAGCTCCAATTATAAAATGACATGTGTCATTTCTTGCTAAAATTTATCTTTATTTTTAAATTAAAATATCTTTTTATCTATTATTTTTTTTATAATCTAATTTCATCATATTTTCTAAAATTTTATCTTTCTTTAATTCAAGATCCATTTTGATATATTTTTATGAGTTTTTAATTTTTATATTTTTAATGGGTTTATTTTATTTTAATTCAATTTTCTGAACTTTAACATTTATTTCATTTATTTGATCAATATAATCTTGATTCGTCAAATCATATACTTTTTTGGGGTAGTGTTTGTGCGTAAGAGATTGCGAGGGTATTTATATGCTTGGGAATAATGATGTCGCGGGAAAGCTACGGAAAAGTTATGGAGTAGCCCAAACAAAACTACAACTAACATATATATATTCGAAGTGTTGTGAAACGAATTCACTAAACGGGTAAGCAAACACATATAACTATACTTATCGCCGCCGCTGTGCGCGGATACCCGGCTAATTTTATCTGATTGCTCAAATGAAAATTAATTTTTGGTTATTTTTTTGATTTAACATCATTTACATGCCAAACTATCTTAATCTTTCAAGAGATTAATCTTCACTCTTCATCTTTATTTGATCTAATAATTTAGATTAAAGTCAATATTTAAATTAAAAGGTTATTTTAGTCAATATATGAACGGCATTTTTAAACCACTTTTTTAAACATTAACTTTTTTCACACACACAAGTGTGTGTATCCTTCTCACGTGTTTTCTATTCGTCATCATGTAACCTTCCCGATTAAAGTGAAACCCTAATTCATCAATCAATCATCTAATTCATCTGAGATCTTCCTATACGTTATCTATACTACTTTATAATAGATTTGGGACTTGCTAAAATAAGTAGTCTTAAAAATATAAGACCAAAAACATTTCCTTATTAAGAAATAATAAGTTATTAGTCAATAACAATAAATGAAATAACAAATGGTTAATACATTAAAAGCCATATAATAAAGAAAGACTTTATAACCAAAAATTAAACATTGAACATTTATATAAATACTAGAATTTGAAAAACAAAAATGCTATCTATTTACTATATCATTATTAATTTAAACGTTTTGCAAAAAAAAATCTTAATTCCGAACCTAATATTAGAACACTACAAACGTATGTTTGCACCATATAAAAGCCGAACCTTTACACATCTAAAAAAACATAAGCCAAACAAAGAAACAAAAACCCACAAAAAATACATTCTTTACAACCTAAAACATTATTTTCCTTTGGAAAATATAATGAGCACCCATTGCCAATAGCATTGGGTACGATTATCATTACTTTATTCATCATCATGTTTTTGCATCAAATCCTAGTTTTGATCCGTTAATCAAGGTGATTGATCTCAATTAACTCGTTAATTATCACAAGTTGAAGTTATTCAGTCATATTAAGCTAATTGACTCATATTTTTGCAAAATAATTAGGTGTTATGATTCGGTTTAAACAATTGAGGAAAATTCGGTTTTGACAGATTCCGTTGTTACGGCTCAGTATACTGAAGAGATTATTGCGTACGAACACAACAATGAAACGAAAATTGCTACTAGTAAGCTGATACAATATTAATCAGTTTTAATGTGATCTCTCATCATTAGAATTAAGCAGTTTTGATAGTATTAAGCAGTTTTTAAATAAGTTAATTTGTTAAATATATCACATGTGATTTTTAACTGTCATTAAGTAATTGTGTGTGTTATTGCATTTTTAGTCAGTCATTGTATTTATTTATGCCTATATTTTATAGATTCGAATGCTTTGCGAACTCCTGAATCATTTGTTACCCATCCTAATTTTGATACTCCTGGTGGAACGATTTATTATACTTCAAAAGTTCCTTTGAACGTTTTACCAGTTAAGGGAAATGTTTATGATTCAATTGATGAGTGCATTATCATGTATATGAAATATGCTGCAAAAGCAGGGTTTCTAGTTAGGAAATCATGTAAGAAAAGATTAAGGGACAAAATTGTGAAACAAAAGTATCTAGTGTGCAACAAGGAAGGTTGTCCTAAGGAAATACACGTAGACAAATTAGATTTAGAGAATAGCGACAAACAGAAGAGAAGTTCAAACCTGTATATAATAGGTTGCAAAGCACGTGTTATGTTTCATTTGGTTCCTGGTACTAAAAAGTACAAATTGATTGTTTGTTTTATTGTATACATAATCACAAGACTAAAATACATTGTTGGTCCCTAATCTTGTCCAGAAACATCACGTTGAACCAAAACTTGCCTTTTTCATCGTCAGTAGTTCAAAGTATGGGATTTTGAGGCTAAACTAGTTAGGGCTGAGCAAAACCGACCGAAACCCGACAAGCCAGACTAACCGACCGACCCGATTAGAGCCGAAACCGAACCGACTAAAAACGGGTCGGGAGTCGGTTTTGAAAAACATAGTATACCGGTATCGGGTCGGGTCGGTTAAAAAAAACCCGACTTTATCCCGTTTTACCCGCTAGCCCGTTTCTAATTAGGTCTACCTCTAAAAAGTAAAAACTAAGCGCCCCAATCCCCATTATTCTCTATTCTGATAAACGAAATCAAAAGATTACCCAATCCAAAAAACCCAATTCGCTTGACCAAGAAAAACGATTGATTCATCATCTCAAAATCAAGATTACCCATTCCAAATGGATAAACCTAATCTCAAAAACCCCACATATGAATCAATCTCATCATCTTTACCTACATATGAATCATTTGCTTCTCAACAAAACAATGCAATGGAAGAAGTAAGTTTTGTATAATTTTAATTTTCATTAACTGATTTAAGCATTTAATTGAAATCATTTTTTTTTTTTTTTTTTTTTTTTTTTTTTTTTTTTATGAACTAATGTAGCTTACTCTGGTGGGGAGAATGTTGAGGGTGATAGTAGCATTGGTACTTTAGAAACTTGGAAGTATGATGAAAAATTGATTAAAAAGTCGTTGATTGAGTTAATTGTTCTTGCTGAGCTTCCGTTTAAGTTTGTAGAACACCCGGCATTCATTAAATTTTCCACGAACATGCAACCTAGATTTAATATGCCCTCTCGTTTTATTATTGCTAGGGATGTTTCTAAGTTTTTTTCTTAGAGAGGAAGAGCCTATTAAATTTCTTAAGCAACAAGGCCACCACAGTTCATTTAACCACCGATACGTGGACTTCTAGTTGTAAAAGAATGAACTTTATGGTATTAACCGCCCACTTTATAGATGATGATTGGGTAATGCATAAAATAATTATTAATTTTAGACCAATTCATAGCCATAGAGGGGTGGATATTGGTATGGCACTTTTGGAATGTATAAACGGATAAAGAATGTTATGACCATTACGGTTGATAACATTGCTTCAAATGACAAAGCTCTTGAATACTTGGTAGAAAATTTACCAAATAAGTATGATGGTGGTAAACATTTTCACATAAGATGTATGGCTCATATTTTAAACCTAGTTGTCAAAGATGGTTTAAAAACATTCAACAAGGAAGTGAATACCATAGGCTTAGCCGTGAAATACATAAAACATTCAAGCCAAAGAGTGACTAACTTTAAAGAAAGTGTTGAAAAGGCTTGTACTTCAAATAAGTTTTTGGTTTCCGAATGCCCTACAAGATGGAATTCCACACATGATATGTTGAAAACCGCTATTGAGTTAAAAGAAGCCTTTTTTGATTATGATTTTAATAACTCTTGTTTTGCTCGAGACCTAGAGGAAATACCTAAGCGGGGTGATTTTGAGGTTTGTAAGAAGATAGTTGCATTTTTGGAAAAATTTAAAGAAACAACCGAACTTGTGTCAAACGTATCATCTCCCGTAGCTCATTTGTGGTTTGGAGATGTACTTGATATTGATAAGCATCTTCGAGAGTGGCAAGAAAAACCTTCTTTTAAGGTAATGGTTGAAGAAATGAGAAAAAAGTATGACAAATATTGGGGTGATTACAAAAAAATCAACCATTATATGTACTTTTCCGTTATCTTAGATCCCACAATGAAATCGGAAATAATAGGCTACGGGTTTAGACATTTGATAGAAAATGGTTGCATACCCATGGAGGTCGATGAAGATAGTGATGAGGCAATTTCATTTTAACAGAAGATGAATTATGTGACAAATTGGTTAAGAAGGTTGAGAAAGATATGGGGTCTTGTTTGCCATGTACAAAGAAAAATATGGCACAACCATATCAAGTGAAATACCAAAAGCAACGTCAAGTCAAAGTAGTAACACAATTCGTCGTCGTGGTAATTCTTTCTTAAATGCTTTTAAAGATAAAGTTGGAAATAAGTTGAGTGGGGGTGAAGACGAGTTGACCAAATATCTAAAAGAACCGCGTTTTGAGCTAGAGGATGACGAAGAATTCGACATACTTAATTGGTGGAAGGCAAGTAGTTCAAGATTCCCAATTGTATCAAGGATGGCGAAAGGTAATATCTTATGTCTTTTTTATTAAATTTTAGATATCTTAGATTCTTTGTGCTTTGTTTTTTATAAACTTATGTTTTTTATTAATTTTGTTTTAGATATCTTGTGCATCCAAGTATCCACCGTTGCTTCCGAATCCGCCTTTAGCGCAAGTGGTCGCGTTTTAGACCCATATAGGAATTCTTTAGCGCCTAGCATTGTAGAGGCTTTGGTGTGCACACAAGATTGGATCCGTACATCAAGTAGAAACATCACTTTGAATACGTTAGAGGATTTAATGAAAGGCAGCGAGGTTCTAAAGGTAAAATATTTATATATAAGTTTATTGGTTATTTAGTTATATTAGTAACTTATGTTTGACTTATGTTCTCATGTTTTTTCTAGAATTTCAAGAGGCGTTAGAGAAACAAAAAGGAGAACATGGAAATTCAAGAATGTTGTGATTAGTATTTGGTATTTGTATTTGGAGCAATGATTCAAGACATTTGTCATTTGTGTTTGTATTTGGAGCCATATGGTATTTGGTTTTGTATGTTTGATGAATTGATCCAAGAATGTGAAGACAATGTGAAGACACTGTAACAGTAGTCATATGGTCAAAAAAAATTTGAACTGCAGTAGCTACTGTTGAGTTTTTGTATGTTTTGAATTTGTAATGTATTTCTCACTTAAATTTGCTCAGTTTGATGACTTTGATCCAAATTTGCTCAGTTTGTTGAACATTAATTTGCAATGTGTTTCTGCTTGGTTATTTGCAATTTGCAAATATCAATTTCTAATGTTTATGCTTGTGTTCCTCAGTTCCTATACCGACATGTTTGTATGGGCCCAATCCATGTTTTCTGCCCTGTTTGTATCACTTGGTTATTTGATAGGCCCAGTCCATGTTTTCTGCAATGTTGGATCAAGGTTGTTGGGTTCAGGTTTGTGGGCTATTCGGGCCAATAATGCAAATACCGACAAATCGGCCCGTTATACCCGAACTATACCAAAATCGACCAAATAAAATTTCGGTCGGGAGTCGGTATGTTCTATTCACTTGTTTCGGTTTCGGGCTCAGTCAGGTCGGGTCGGGATCCGGCCCGATGCTCTGCCCTAAAACTAGTCCCTTGACCATTATTTCCTAGGTCAAAGTCCCGCTATATTCCATAAAATCCCGTTATCCGTTTTGTGTTGAGGGTAGAATTGTCTTATAACCTTGATGTACTATGTAGCAGATGTCTAATCCAATTTCCCGCCATAATGCCTAATATAACTAAGTTGTGTACTCATTGGTCATCCCCAAACTTGTTTTGGAAGCTGATTTTGCAAATGCCAGATGCCAAACCGTCAAGTTATCTCACACAAGCTAGCCACTTGTGAATGACTAACCGTAAGAAACTTAAAACAGTTCAGACACTGATTCGCTGATAATGAAGGCTTAAGGGTATGTGTGTACGGATAAAACCTCAATATCGATATCAAAAATAATCACGAAGATAGATTCAAATTCCTTTAGGAAAAAGAATAATAAATCAAATCCCGTGTGTGATCGTTGAAACGGATTAGTCAACCCGAATCATTTCCCAACGAGGCGAATTATAGCGTCGTTTTTGGTTTGGAATTTAATGCTCGATGTTTTGATTTTTGATTATATTTAAACTACGGGAATAGGGAAAGTAATTAAGGGAATCTATTTTACGGGAAATCCTAATGCAAATTAACTAAAATGTAATTAATAAAACGTAATTAAAATGCAACTTCGTCTAAATTATACCCTAAAAATGCCTAAAATTACTTTTACTCTAGAAATGCAATGTGAAAACTAATTATGAATTAAAACTATTTTTTTGGATTTTTCTGGATTTTATCAAAATTAAAAACTAATTTTTAACTATTAAAACTAAATTAAAATACTAAAAATTATGAAATTTAAGGAGAAAAATATGAAACTATTTTTATAAAATCTAAAATACTATAAGAGAATTTTCAAAACTATTTTTTTTTTTTTTTTGATTATTTTTCTATTTTCTACTAATTTAAAACTATTTAAATCTAATTTAAATTGTGAAAAATACCAAATAAAAGGGGAAAAATAAGGAAAAATATTTTTTATGCTTTTTATATTTTTCTTAAACTGGGAAAATTGAAAAATTATTTTTTGGAACTTTTTCTTAATTATTTGCAATAAAAGCTATTTAAAAGTACCTAAAAACTATTTTAAATAGAGAAAAATAGCAAACAGTGACCAAAAATTATGAAAAACTCAGGAAAATTCTAAATTATTATTCTGGTTCTATGAAAAATATAAAATATAATGATTATGTGTAAGATATAAGGGCTGCAGTGTAAATAGTCACCAAATAAGCACTTTAATATAAGCAAATAAGCACAACTAGCCACCAAACTGTTTCAGCAACTAAATTATACTATAATTACTCTAAAACAACTAACTACTGCTACTCTAACCTCAAATAAGCACCTACCTATGATTTAAGCTAACTGCTAATTCTACCCAAACAGCTCTGCCCTACTTTAAGCTACTCTATAAGCTTATCGAGAAGCTTAAGTGAGAAAGCAGATAGGTGGTCTTCAAGACCACCTAGCAAAACAAAATGGACCAAATCTGAGACCATAACAAGGCTGTATTGAACTCTGTGCAATGTCTGCGCGAATCTGCACAAAACAGGTTATGACATAGTTTTGACTTTTGAACACAATTGCTGATTTTGACTTATTTGAGATTTAGAGACAAATTTGTGACTGATTAAGCTAAAAGTGGATGTAATAAGACCCAAATAAGCTACCCTAACAGATTCTACACCTAAATGCTTAATAAGCTCAGTGATTTCAACATTATGCATATTAGATCAGTTTCAAGCTAATGTTGACTTTCTGTGTGTTTGGATGCAATAAGATGACTTATATGAATGCAATAAACTAAGACAAGCCTAAAGCAACTGATTTACTCCAACATTTAAACCTCTATCACAGTTTTAGTACTAATCCAAACACTCCTTTTAACTATTCTAATGAGCAGATTACACTACTACTCCTACTCCTACTTATGCAAACTTTATAACAACTAAAAGACTGAGATCAGAGAACATCAAATAACATTAAATCAAGCATCAATCATCAAGCCACATGATCATTCATAAAAACAGTTTTGAGAAGGAAAAAGGTGATTACTCACTTAGTTATTCTAGCCAAATTTGGGCAGAAATACTTGATATCAAACCATGTAAAACACCAACCAACAACCTAATCCGGCACTAGATCAACCCAACTCCATTTCGAACCAAATGATCACGGTTGACTTTCGTTGACCAAATATTTTTGTGAATGTAAGTGAATGAAATAGAACAATTAAACAACAAATAAGCTCACAAGAGCTATGGACAGCTTATATGAGCTTATTACAATCTTAAAACACTTATTAGGTACCAAATAGTGAAATGCAAGATCAAAACAAAACTTAGAAACTTTTATTAAAACTGAAATTATAGTACAAAAGGTTTGAGATTACATAAAAACTTTAAGAAAACATAAAACTCTTGGCCGAAAATACAAGGAACATAAACTAATTTTAAAGGAAAAATAATGCACGACTAAAATTGTGAGCCAAGGGGTCTTTATATAGCCTTCAAGAGCCTTGGGATCCTCTTGGAAGAGCCTAGAAGCTTATCCACAACCACATGTCAATCCTCTGTCATCACCACCAATCGAGCTCTTCATTCATCAAATGAGGTGTTGCGGCCAATGGGAGAGCTTCAAATGACCACGCTGGCATTCTTATCGACAAGTCAGTTAGATGAGGTTGCTAGAAAGATTCTAATACGAGTGGGGTGGGTAATGGTGGTAAATGTGAATGGGTAAAAGGGTGTTTGGGATTGGGGAAGAAGATGTCTGTTAGGCGTTTGGATTTGTTTATTGTATTTCAAAGGGAGTTGACCGGGTCATTGGGGTTGACACGGTTTAGTTCGTCAAGTGGGATACGGGTTGGGATTTATTAATAAAGGGGGCCGGGTTGTTTGTTTGGGTTGGGTATTAGGTTTATTGGTTAGGTAGGGTAGATTGGATTTTGGACTAGGATATATATTGGACTAGTAGAGTGATCCAAGAGCAACCATAGGGACCAAATATGTATTTTCTGAATTTTGAGGGACCAATCTTGTGCATTCTAAAAATTATATCAAGGACCATCTTTGCCAATCTTCAAATAAACCAAGGGCCAATTTGCAACTTTTGAATCTTCAAGGGTCACTTTTGTCAAATGTTGAAACTTGAGGGGCCAATTTTGACATTTCTTCAAACTTGATTAAAACTTCCAAAAATCATCCTCGGAGAATAAAATCTTCATAAATGCTCAATTTTGATCTTCCGGCTCAGCTAAAGCTCTCTTGATCTCTCGTGCTCATTTCGCGTCGATTAGGTTCCTTTTGTGTGTTTTTACATATCCGTACCTGCAAAAGCACAAACTCAAGAAAACCACAAATATTAGCAATAAACGGCTCTTTCTTGGTTATTTTGGGTCAGTTTGATAATGAAAAGGTATGTGTTTTAGCACATACCAAAATACCCCAGACGAGACCATTGTCGTGTCCTCACGCAATGCAATCAACTCACGCTTCTAAAACCAAGGATTTCAATCTCTTTCTACTAAACCTATGAAGAAGTAGCAAAGATTCCTCAAAAGAGATTAAGAAAGCCTTAATTCTAAAAACGCCCCGTTTACCTTTTAAATAACATGTATAGATATTACGGTTAAGCACATTCCGGTTATGAGTGACGGTTTGTTGAACTTTCATGTCGATCAATAACTCCAACATTTTTCAAACGACATGTTAGGATCACGGAGTAAGAAACACAACACAGCGTGAAGTGACCATACGGATAGAATACATCGTCCATGATTTTTCACAAGTTCCCAAACTAAGCGTAAAATCGAAATCATTGCTAAATATGATTCTAGATGCTAACACTATCCATGGAAGTTACTTGTGTAAATACCTTTTGTTCACATTTTCCTATTTTCCTCTAGATTTTTTTATTTTTGTGAGAAATGAATTTCTTCAAATTCTCGTTTCGATAACTTTTATTCCGATAAAGATACAAAGCTAAGTCGATAATTAGTTATCTGCCTTCTCTCAAGAACCATTGTCCCAAAAATGAGGTCCACATCAAGGAATTTTTATTCATTTATACTTTTGACTTTTTCATTTTTCATTATCATTTTTTTTTTTTTTTTTAAAAAATTAAACTTATACTTTTACTCATATGAGCTATGAACTACGGAGCTTCACGGGGTAATTCCAAGACTATAGGCTTCATGAAATGAGGACCCTACTGGCTAGGCTAAGACCTCACTCAATCCCGGCTAAAGATCCAAGGGTCCGATCTCGACCCGCAGCATTTCTCATAACTTTACTTATTACTTTTCACTTATCACTTATTGCTTATTTATTACGGATCCTTGATGTGTACCCAATTTTTAAAACAAAGATTCTTTTAAGAAGATAAAGAACTAACTATCGCCAAAAACTCAACATCTCTAATTGTTATTAGCAGATATGGGGTGAAACAATTTTGTGGGAACAGAAAGCCATAAGTACCTTCGATGGGCTCTAAAGAGAACCAACTACTCCACGCTTAGCATCTAAACTCATAAGTAACTCTATCATTTCTCGATCTCCGCAAATTTAAAATCCCAAATAATGAGATCCGCGGATGCTTAGCCGATAATTTTTAGATTATCTATGGTTAAGGGAACAAGCTAGGCTCAACACGCAGCGTCAGTCGAAATTCTATTCCTACCTCACCGTGAAAGTCAACAAGATGTCAAAACATATATTAACTTAGCAAATGCTTCGTCTAATGAAATTAAGTCATGCATATTTAAAATCGCTCAGGGAAACTTGCAAAATCTTGGCCTTGTGAGCTAGAATTCGCATTTTATAGCTTCTTATCTAAGAGACTAGCAAACTTTTCAATCAAAAAGACTTAACAAAAGCTTGAAAATTACAATTTTTTTCATTTTCTAAGGAAAAACGGGGTTGTGAGAGAACACGACAAAAATAAGCAAGTGCGGTTAAATTAAATCGAAGATTACCCTACCCCAGACTAGAACGAAACATTGTCCTCAATGTTTAAAAGCAAGGGTATCAACGAAAATCTAAAAGCCGTTTATTAAGTATGCTCAAAGATAAACGTTAGTCGATAAGATTAGGATATCGGATTTCCATCAGCATCGATCATGAAACTCGAGTGGAGAAAAGACAAACTTCGAGCACGAGAGTCTTCATATCGGGAACATCCTAAACACAACATCACAAACAACCAAACACGAAATCGAAGAGGAGACCCCGGCGTCACTTATTAGAAAATAGAAAGAAAATAGAGATAAGCATGGGGTGCCTCCCACAAGCGCTTCTTGTTTTTGGTTACCGAGTCGCTAGCTTGACTCGATACCCGAATTCAGTTGTCCTTAGGGAAAGTTTGGAGATCCGGGACAACCATAGATGGGATGTCCCTCCAAAATAATGTTTCACACGATGGCCATTCACTTTGAAATTAGGGCCATCGAGTTGAGAAAGCTCCACCGTTCCATAAGGAAAACCTCGAACAGCGGTGAATGGTCCGGTCCAACGGGTTTTGAGTTTGCCCGAGAATATCTTCAATCGAGAGTTAAAAAGGAGAACTTGATCACCAACGTTGAAAAGCGGTTTTTGATTTTAGAATCATGAATCCTCTTAGTCTTCTCTTTGAAAATCAAAGAATTCTCGTAAGCCTGATCCCTAAGCTCATTTAATTCATTCAATTGAACTTTTCGGTGATCACCCGCGGTCATAAGATCAAAGTTAGCATGTTTCAAGGCCCATAATGCCTTATGTTCGAGCTCGATGGGCAAGTGACAAGCTTTTCCATACACCAACTTAAATGGGGTGCACCCGATGGGTGTCTTGTATGCGTTGCGGAAAGCCCATAATGCATCATCTAACTTATCAACCCATGAAGCTCGATTTTCTCCTACGGTCCTTTCTAAAATTCTTTTCAAACCACGATTCGAGACCTCAACTTGTCCGCTCGTTTGCGGGTGATCTGCTGTGGAAAGACGATGGGTAACTCCATATTTAGCCATAACTTTAGCAAATTGTTCATTACGAAATGGGTACGCGATCACTAATGATAGCGAGGTGCTCCGAATCGGAAAACAAATTCTTCAAATTTAACAACCACTCGGGCGTCATTGGTGGGTAGCGCCTTCGCTTCAACCCATTTAGACAAGTAGTCGACGGCCACGAGGATATACTTATTACCCTTAGATGATGGAAATGGCCCCATAAAATCGATGCCCCACACGTCAAAAATCTCACAAACTTGAATAGCATTTTGTGGCATTTTATCTTTTTGCGAAATTTTCCCTTGACGTTGGCAAGAATCACAAGATTTGACTAAATCATGAGCATCTCGATATATGGTAGGCCAATAGAATCCGGAATCAAAACCCTTCTTAGCGGTGTAGCTTGCACCATGATGGCCACCAGTGGGTCCGTTATGGCAAGCATTGAGAATATCAAGAGCCTCTTGGCCATGAACACACAGCCGGATTACTTGATCCGCACAAATCTTAAACAAGTAGGGATCGTCCCAGAAATAATGCTTAACATCTTTGAAAAACTTTTTCTTCTGTTGGGACGACATCCCTTTTACTCTTGAAATTGCCCGCATGGTAATTTGCAAAGTCGGCAAACCATGGGGTGTTCGGTCTTTCTTAGCAATCATCCCAAGTGTCTCAAGAGGAAATGTTTCCGTAATCTCCTTTTCTCAAGCATACTTTGATGGGGATTCTCAAGTCTAGAAAGGTGATCGGCAGCAAGGTTCTCCGCTCCTTTTTGTCAAGAATAGTAACATCAAACTCTTGAAGGAGAGAACCCAAAGTAATCGTGGCTTAGCATCTTGCTTTGCCAAAAGATACTTAAGGCGAGAATGGTGGTATACACTATGGTCTGCGACAAGACAAGGTAGGGTCGGAATTTCTCAAAAGCATAAACAACGGCCAATAATTCCTTTTTAGTAGTCGTGTAATTGTGTTGGGCCTCGGACAATGTCTTACTCGCATAGTGTATGGGTTGAAAATGTTTCGACTTACGTTGCCCCAAGACTGCCCCAATTGCGTAATCACTTGCATCACACATGAGCTCAAAGGGCAAATCCCAGTCGGGGGCAACTAAGATCGGTGCTTCGTTAATTTCTTTTAAGAATATTAAATGCTTCAACGCATTCGGTGGTGAAGATAAACGGAGCATCCTTTTCAAGGAGATGGGTCGAAGGCTATCTTAGAGAAATCTTGGATGAAACGGCGATAGAAACCGGCATGACCTAAAACTCGAATACCTTTGGCGGTAGTGGGATGAGGGAGTTTAGCTATAACGTCGACTTTAGCTCGGTCGACCTCAATCCAAAATTTTGAAATCTTATGGCCGAGGACAATGCCCTCTCGAACCATGAAATGGCACTTCTCCCAATTCAAGACCAAGTTGGTGTCTTCACACCGTTTGAGCATGTGGTCTAGATGAGAGAGGCAAGAAGTGAAAGAATCTCCATAAACCGAGAAATCGTCCATAAAACTTCCATAGACTTCTCGATCATGTCATGAAAAATAGCCATCATGCACCTTTGGAACGTCTGGGAGCATTGCATAAGCCAAATGGCATTCATCGGTAAGCAAACGTTCCATAAGGGCACGTGAAAGTCGTTTTCTCTTGATCATGTGGATCAATCGGAATTTGAAAGTAACCAGAAAAACCATCGAGGAAGCAATAGAACTCATTCCCCGCTAAACGTTCGAGCATTTGATCCATAAAAGGTAGCGGAAATGGTCCTACGAGTAGCATCGTTCAATTTTCGATAATCAATACACACCCTCCATCCGGTGATGAGGCATGTGGAAATCAACTCATTATTGTCATTGGCAACGACGGTCATGCCACCTTTCTTTGGAACACAATGGATAGGGCTAACCCATGAGCTATCGGAGATTGGATAAATGATTCCGTCGTCGAGGAGTTTAAGAACTTCCTTTTTGATAACCTCATGAATTTTTGGGTTAACCCTACGTTGTTGTTGAATCACGGGTTTACAATCATCCTCCATTAGAATTTTGTGGAGTACGAAGCGAGGATTGATTCCTTTGATGTCGAGAAATTTGCCAAGCGATTGCATTTTTGTGTTTCGTAGAACATCCAAAAGTGCGGTTTCTCCTCATCTTTCAAGTTTTTAGCAATGATGACGGGAAATTTGTTCGGATTTTCAAGAAAAGCGTATTCAAGATGAGGAGGTAAATCCTTGAGCTCGGGCTCCGGAGGATTTTCATTAGAGCGTTGTACTTCTTTGATTTCGTTAATCGTGATCTCTTTCGGAAGGAGTGACGGTAATGGATCTTCATTCAACAATTGCTCAAGATAACGGATATCTCCTTCCGAATCATAAACACCATCATCAATTCCCGGTGGAATCGATTCATCATCAACAAGAAACTCATCGATTTCTTCCAAAATGAAATCACCTCCCTCGAGCGGAGTGAGAGGAAAAGAATCGGCAATAATAGGCTCATAAGATGGTTCAATATTTTCAGAATGAATAGTGGGATTACCACTCATAAAATCAAGAAGCTCTTGAGCATACTCCTCCGTAGCAATATCGAGAACGTCGATTCGATTAATAGAAGCATCATCATAATTGGAGGAGTATCTCGAAGGATGGTTAATGTTAAATGAGACGGTTTCCTTATGAGATCGCAAAGTAATTTCTCCTTCATAAACGTCAATCACCGCACGGCCCGTTCGTAAGAAAGGTCTCAGAATAAGCGGCACTCGGGCATCAGCATCAAAGTCAACGACAACGAAGTCGGCGGGAAAATGTAGTGGTCCGACCATCACATAGACATCCTCGGCGATTCCTTTCGGAATAGAGGTTGATCGGTCCGCGAGTTCAAGAGTCATCTTAGTAGGAGTGAGATCAGGGAGAGAAAGCTTGTTATAAATCGAAAGAGGCATTAAGTTAATACTCGCACCAAGATCGGCCAAGGCGGAGCATTTCACAATTCACGGAAACTCACAAGGGATAAGAAATTTGCCGGGGTCTCCTAACTTTTCGGGAAGTTTATTGAGGAGCACCGCCGAGCAATTCTCATTCAACGGTGTTTTTGCAATTTCGGCCAACTTTTCCTTATTACTCACTAAATTTTTGATCATGGCGGCAAATTTCGGCATGAGGAGTAAAGCGTCGGTGGCCTGATGTTAAAATTCAAGGATTGAATGATTTCCACAAATTTCTCCATTTGGTTTTCGGTTTTATCACGAATCCTTTGATCTTGAAGTCTAGATGGATAAGGAAGTGAGGGTTTGAGTAGTCTTGAACATCGGGTTCGGATAGTCTGAACGACCGGAGATGGGACGGGTGCAGGTTGCACATTTTCTTCAATAACCACGGGTTCTCGTTCCTCCTCCCTCACCAGCGAAGTAGGAAACGATGGTTCGTCATAAGCTTTACCACTCCGTGTGGTTATAGCCTTTAACTCACCCTTTGGGTTGGGAATGGTATCACTTGGAAGAGATCCGAACTTTCGAGGGTTGACTTATCTTACACAAAACGGCATTCAACATGTTCTCAAGTTTATTATGCGAAGCATCCAATTTGTTGTTCTGAAGTCGAATCTCATTCCTAAACTCATTGCTTTGTCTAGTCAACGAAGATTGAAACTCATTTCTCAAACTTGAAATCGAGTTTGCATGGTTTAGATGGTAGCATTATTGTGTTGAATGTAATTCGTGAATTCATTTGAAGGCAAAGGCGGAGCTTGATAGCTTGAATTTGGATATCCTTGATTGTAATTGACTCCTTGATTCGGGTATTGATTTGGTGGGGTTTTGAATTGGTTTTGAACATTTGGTCCACGAACTTGATTCGATTAAAACGATTCGATTGTTCGATTGAGAAAATCCGGAGGTCAATTTGATTACTAACACGAGGTTTGGTTCAACACGAGAACGGTATTGGTTACCTCCGGTTACGGCATTAGCATTGAAAGGATTTCCATCGGTGGCGGTACAATTGTAGTAGGCATGCGGGCCACCACAAGTAGTACAAGTCGTTTCCACGCTTTGACTTGGCGGGTGGAGAAGAATTATCCTTAGCGGTCTTAATCTTAACCAAAGCCTGAATCATATCCGTAAGCTTATCAATCTTAGCATCGGTGCTAGGCGTATTTTCGTAAGACGAGGACGATGGTGTAACACTCACTCGGGCAGCAACCGATTTGCTACGTGAGATACGAACTTTAGATTTGTTCTCAATAATCAACAAGGCATCTCTCGTTGATCGGGTCAACAAATTACCACCAGCGGCGGCATTGAGAGAGTCTTGATCAGTCTCATTCAAACCGTTATAGAGTGTATCAAGTTGATGTAATTCCGTAAAACCATGATGGGGACATTGCCTAAGCAAATCTTTGAATTGGTCCCATGCCTCACTAAATGATTCATCAAATCTTTGTGTGAATTTCGTTATTTCATTTTTAAGCTTGTGGTTTTAAGCGGTGGGAAGAATTCGTTCCGAATTTTGACACTAAATTCTCCCATGTGGTTATCGATCGAGGGTAGTTTTGAGCCAAATCGGCGGCCCTCAAGTGAAAACGGAAGAGTAGTAGCAATAGCCTCTTCCGGAGGACGTTCACGGTACTTGATCGTAGACGTGAGCTTGTTGAATCGTCGGATATGTGAGTGAGGATCGTCTCTCTCGAATCCGTAAAATTGGCTTGACGAAACCAAATTTATCAATCCGTGTTTAAGCTCAAAGTTATCGGAAACGATTGCTGGGACGACGATGGCTTCTCCATAACCCTCGGTGGGTGCACAGTTGCTCTAGCATGGATCGGTTGTCCTCCGCCATTTCGATGATGGGCAGGGTTTGATTAGTTCGAATCTCGGGTTCGACTAATGGAGCACGTCTATTTCGCCTTCGCGGAATTGTAGCGGTTTCAAGTATCGGTCGTAGTTGTTGTTAGAACGATGCGCATGCACTTTCAAAAACCAAGGCAATTAAAACGAGCGGTATTCGAAAACACAGTGAACTTAACCAATAATCCCAAGTGAATAAATCACCTCTATAAGACAACGCGACAAGCGGCGGAGAAGCTTTTAGGTCGCGAAGCTTATTAAAACCCGCTTCTTTACAAACCGCAATTTAATGTCAGACCGTCCTTATACCCACCACACACTTTGTTTATCAAATAGAAATAAATCGACTCACAAGCGACACAAAGGCAAGTTTTTGATCTTTAGTTCGGGAACTTATTAATGATAACACCTCCGTTGAGAATGTTATATAATTGGTTTCTTCTATTTATTAGCAAAAACACAAGAGAAAATCTTTTTGTATTTTTAATGTGATATATATATATACAAAAGAAAAAGGAAAATATTTTTTACTTTTTATTTTATAGAAAAATAGTAACTTCACGAATGAAGGATCTCGAGTCACTAATCGTCAAACCTCAAACGATATTGTCGTGACACAACCTCCAGCGGCGCAAAATTTGATTTTGCAAATTCCAGATGCCAAACCGTCAAGTTATCTCACACAAGCTAGCCACTTGTGAATGACTAACCGTAAGAAACTTAAAACGTTCGGACAACGTTCGACTGATAATGAAGGCTTAAGGGTGTGTGTGTGGATAAAACCTCAATATCGATATCAAAAATAATCACGAAGATAGATTCAAATTCCTTTAGGAAAAGAATAATAAATCAAATCCCGTGTGTGATCGTTGATGCGGATTAGTCAACCCGAATCGTTTCCCAACGAGGCGTGAATTGCCAACGCGTTTTTGGTTTGGAATTTAATGCTCGATGTTTTGATTTTTGATTATATTTAAACTACGGGAATAGGGAAAGTAATTAAGGGAATCTATTTTACGGGAAATCCTAATGCAAATTAACTAAAATGTAATTAATAAAACGTAATTAAAATGCAACTTCGTCTAAATTATACCCTAAAATGCCTAAAATTACTTTTACTCTAGAAATGCAATGTGAAAACTAATTATGAATTAAAACTATTTTTTTGGATTTTTCTGGATTTTATCAAAATTAAAAACTAATTTTTAACTATTAAAACTAAATTAAAATACTAAAAATTATGAAATTTAAGGAGAAAAATATGAAACTATTTTTATAAAATCTAAAATACTATAAGAGAATTTTCAAAACTATTTTTTTTTTTTTTTTGATTATTTTTCTATTTTCTACTAATTTAAAACTATTTAAATCTAATTTAAATTGTGAAAAATACCAAATAAAAGGGGAAAAATAAGGAAAAATATTTTTTATGCTTTTTATATTTTTCTTAAATTGGGAAAATTGAAAAATTATTTTTTTGGAACTTTTTCTTAATTATTTGCAATAAAAGCTATTTAAAAGTACCTAAAAACTATTTTAAATAGAAAAAAATAGCAAACAGTGACCAAACATTATGAAAAATTCAGGAAAATTCTAAATTATTATTCTGGTTCTATGAAAAATATAAAATATAATGATTATGTGTAAGATATAAGGGCGCGGTGTTGATCACCAAATAAGCACTTTAATATAAGCAAATAAGCACAACTAGCCACCAAACTGTTTGACAACTAAATTATACTATAATTACTCTAAAACAACTAACTGCTACTCCTAACCTCAATAAGCAGACCTACCTATGATTTAAGCTAGCTATTTAATTCTACCCAAGCAGGGCTCATTTTACTTTAAGCTACTCTATAAGCTTATCGAGAGAAGCTTAAGTGAGAAAGCAGATGGGTGGTCTTCAAGACCACCTAGCAAAAACAAATGGACCAAATCGAGACCATAACAAGCACATTGAACTTTCATGCAGTAATGCGCAGATCTGCGCATAAAACAGGTTTTGACATAGTTTTGACTTTTGAACACAATTCGATTTTGACTTATTTGAGATTTAGAGACAAATTTGTGGTGATTAAGCTAAAAGTGGATGTAATAAGACCCAAATAAGCTACCCTAACAGATTCTACACCTAAATGCTTAATAAGCTCAAATGATTTCAACGAGTTATGCATATTAGATCAGTTTCAAGCTAATGTTGACTTTCTATGTGTTTGGATGCAATAAGATGACTGATATGAATGCAATAAACTAAGACAAGCCTAAACAACTGATTTACTCCAACATTTAATCTATCACGGTTTTAGTACTAATCCAAACACTCCTTTTTAACTATTCTAATGGCAGTTACACTACTACTCCTACTCCTACTTATGCAAACTTTATAACAACTAAAGGCGAGATCGAGAACATCAAATAACATTAAATCAAGCATCAATCATCAAGCCACATGATCATTCATAAAAAGCAGTTTGAGAAGGAAAAGGTGATTACTCACTTAGTTATTCTAGCCAAATTTGGGCGAATACCATTATCAAACCGTGTAAAACACCAACCAACAACCTAATCAGCAACTAGATCAACCCAACTCCATTTTGAACCAAATGAGATCACCAGGTTGACTTTAGTTGACCAAATATTTTTGTGAATGTAAGTGAATGAAATAGAACAAGTAAACAACAAATAAGCTCACAAGAGCTATGGGCAGACTTATATGAGCTTATTACAATCTTAAAAACAGCTTATTTAGTACCAAATAGTGAAATGCAAGATCAAAACAAAACTTAGAAACTTTTATTAAAACTGAAATTAGAGTACAAAAGGTTTGAGATTACATAAAAACTTTAAGAAAACATAAAACTCTTGGCAATACAAGAACATAAACTAATTTTAAAGGAAAATAATGCTTGCGACTAAAATTGTGAGCCAAGGGGTCTATATAGCCTTCAGAGCGGGATCCTCTTGGAAGAGCCTAGAGGGCTTATCAGCCACATGTCAATCTCTGTCATCACCACCAATGAGCTCTTCAATTCATCAAATGAGGTGTTGCGACCAATGGGAGGCTTCAAATGACCACTTGGCATTCTTATCGACAAGTCGTTGTTAGATGAGGTTGCTAGAAGATTCTAGTGCAGTGGGGTGGGTAATGGTGGTAAATGTGAATGGGTAAAGGTGTTTGGGATTGGGGAAGAAGATGTCTTTAGGGCGTTTGGATTTGTTTATTGTATTTCAAGGGAGTTGGCCGGGTCATTGGGGGTTACTTGGGTTTAGTTAGTCAAGTGGGATACGGTTGGGATTTATTAATAAAGGGGCGGGGTTGTTTGTTTTGGGCTGGGTATTAGGTTTATGGTTGGGCGGGTAGATTGGATTTTGGACTAGGATATATTGGACTAGTAAGTCAAGAGCAACCATAGGGACCAAATATGTATTTTACGATTTGAGGGACCAATCTTGTGCATTCTGAAAATTTTATCAAGGACCATCTTTGCCAATCTTCAAATAAACCAAGGGCCAATTTGCAACTTTTGAATCTTCAAGGGTCACTGTCAAATCTGAAACTTGAGGGGCCATTTTGACATTTCTTCAAACTTGATTAAAAAAAATCATCCTCGGAGAATAAAATCTTCATAAATGCTCAATTTTGATCTTCCGCTCAGCTAAAGCTCTCTTGATCTCTCGTGCTGGATTTACGTCGATTAGGTTCCTTTTTGCGTGTTTTTACATATCCATACCTGCACAAGCACAAACTCAAGAAAACCACAAATATTAGCAATAAACGGCTCTTTCTTAGTTATTTTGGGTCAGTTTTGATAATGAAAAGGTATGTGTATTAGCACATACCAGAAGCCTACCCAAAAAACCCTAATGCAATGTCAATCATGAAATCCAATAATCTAAGTAAGAAAATAATAAGCAACAACCTTGGATTTATTTTATGGCAAATCAGAGAACCTCCTTTCTTTGATCACCATGAGAAGGAGGAAAACTCTGCAATTAGGAGATATGGTAAGTGTTTTTTTTTTCATTTTTTGTTATAATCGTATACACCTATACATTAGTCAGATTGTTTAAGTTATTCCCCTTTTAGGTAAGTTTATCGTAAGAGTGTATTTTTACATTATTTATACAGCGGATCGACTAGGTTCTTTTAGCATAAGGTTCCATCATAAAGGTACATTCAAATATTGGCCAGGTAGAATATATGATGGAGCTAAGGAATGCCAGGTTGATTATGTTGAAATCAATGAGGTATATGTTGATGAAACGGATGCTCTCATGACCGAAATCGGTTATGATAATAGACAAACCAATTATTACTACTTTGTTAAGCCTGGTAGTAACATTGGATGATGGATTGTTTAGTTTTCGTAAAGCTGTTAATCTTGAGTTGTTGAAAGACCTTGTCAAAAACCATAAGTTGATATATGTTTATGTGGAAATAGGTAAGACAAGATTAGAGTTGTGCAAAATGTCTACAATCTATTAAGATTGTTTTTGGGAAATGGATGAACATAGTAGAAAAGTTGCTAGTCTTGCTATTCAATCTTGTTGTAGGCGATTGGTTTTAGATGATCTTGATGAGCACTATCCTTTTATGCAACTTAAACAAGTACCTATGGACCTCAATTATACTGGTGAATCTAGCAATTTGCCAAACATTGAGCCTGTATTTTCCACCCTAGACACATCATTTGCCACCAACTGTTCATAACATTGATCGTGCTTTAGTACTTATGGATGAGGACAATCTTGTTAAGGAGCTTTGATAATTTTGAGGTTAATGCGATTACGAGTGACTCAAATGCGGCGGTTAATCGGGAAGAGCACTAGTTGATCAATAACATGTTTGAGGAGCTGATGTTGATGTAAATTTATTCCAATTGACTCTGGATAATCATTTAGGAAATGAAGCGCATCTGTTGATGCCATAACTGGAAGAGGATCCATTTGTTGATGTTACTTTGTTCCAAGTGAGTGAGACTAGTGACTTAGGCAATGTAGTTGATGATTCAATTCAAGAAAATGAAGAGAATACTTGTCAGGAGAATGATACACAACTTGTTTTGGTCCAATTAAGTCAGAGTAATAAGTTAGGTAAAGCAGGAACACCGACAAATATAAGTGATGACATGAATTTGGAAAATGATTTACCTGTGATGGTTGATGATGTCTTTTATAGTGATTATGTTTCTAACCGAGAGGCATGTAAGTCTGATGTGCCAAGGGGTAGGGCGTAGTTTGCATCTGGAGTTTATACCACATTCTTCTATTATGGTCATGACTTTCCTACTGCAAAGGATGTCAATAATAAGGTAAGAGAACATTCAATAGAAACTAGAAGGGACTTGATTTTTATGAAGAATGACAAAACAAGAATAAGGGTCGGATGTAGGGTTGTGTTCACTTTGAGGCCAAGTGAAGCACATAGACTGGATATAGTCCTATCTAGAAGTCCATTAACCAGAAGGGGTATAAATGTTTGCTTTCTGGCAAAAAGGGCCCTTCCCAAATACTATGCCCATGGCTATTGTTTGTCGGCATGCATGGTGAGACAGGTCCATGGTCAGTTAGAAAATATAATGAGCAACAAACTTGTTTGCAATCAAGGGCACTCAGAGCTTTTGACCTTAACTATATCTCAAAGCAAATTATAGTACAAATAAACCAATCACGGGTTCTGTCAAGTCTGTTCATAATCAACTTACCAACCAATTCGAGCTTGAAGTGTCCATGCATAGGTTTTAGGGCCAAAAACTTAGCATTAACAGGAATAAGGGTGAAATTCAAGCCAATTACCATGTTGAGATATCATGTTCAAGAGTTGCGAGAAGAGAAACCTAATACAACGATACTAATGAATCTTTGAGCGACCTACGGATGAGGCTCTTCCAACAAGAGAATTCAAGAGAATGTATGCTTGTTTAGGTGGAATATAAGGATTTAAAGCTGAGAATTGTTGTTGAGGTCGGATGCTTTTCCAATTGATGGTCCTTTTATTGGCTAGCGGCAATTTGTGGGGTTGATTAACAATGGTATATACCCTTTAGCTTATGCTTTTATGAATCAAAAACATAGGATCATGGACTGGTTTCTTCATTGTTTATCCAATGATATAGCACAGGCCAAACTCAATCATCACTTTTATTATACGACATGCAAGGTACTCCCCAAAAGGCTTTCATGAATTAAAGTCCTCTGTTTTGAAAAACAATAAACATATATGATTTTTGTGCATGATATCATTGGAGCTTTAGAATGTTTTCCGTACTTGAAACAGAATTTTGTATTAGAAGCATTCATGAGAAAATGAAACTTCAATGGAAAGGTAGGGCCTTCAAAGACCATCTATGGAAATGTGCAACATCCTCAATTGTTAATGCGATCTGAAAGTTATGGATGCTTTCAAGAAATTTAATCAAGCGACCCAATGATTGGTTAAGTAAGATAGCCTTGCGATCCATTGGTCAGGTCACATTTTTCATGTAAGTCATCTATCTGTTTGGTTTTTGTAGTTGTTAATGCATTATAGCAGTTATAATTAATACATGTTTATTTGTAATGTTTAGGAGACCTTCGATGTGTTACTTAATATCATGTGTCAAGTGTTTCATGACAAAATAATTGAGGGTTTAAACAAACCAATTATTACGACCTTAAATACATCAGGAATCTTGTATGAAGAGGATAATGCGTTGTGATGGTGATTGAGAAGAGTAATGGGCCTAACACCAAGCGCACAACACATGCTAGATGGTATTAAGAAATAGGTACATTAAGTATAATGTTTTATGGAATAAGGGAAGTAAGTTTCAGGTTAGTTGACCATGGGGTGACCAATGTGTAGTTAATGTTGTAGAAAAGTCTTACTGAAAAATGAGATATACTTGAGGTTTACCATGTAAACATGTTGTTGCTACCAATGAATATGGCTTAAATGGGCAAGTAGGAGTTGTAGAAACATGAGCTCATCCTTGTTACTATCTTATCACTTGGGAGGCAACCTACAAACACCAATCGAGCCTATAACTAACAGCGAACATTGGGAAAAATAAATTGTGCCAACAACAATTGTTCCACCGAAAGCTGAAACAGCTCTGACTAGGTCAAAAGGTATAAAATGAGTTAGGATAGCTCCTGAAAGTGAAGAGATTGTGAAGAATGGTATGTTGTTGAGGGCTTGGAAGAGTGTTAAGTTTAGTATATGTGGCGTTGCTGGACACAACCGGAAAAGTGGAGCTCAAAGTAGTCAAACCGGCCATAAGAGAAATGTCAAACAAGTGCCTAAAAAGACTGCAGCAAAGAAGACACACATCCAAAAGGTATTAATAAAAGTAGCGGCTGAATAAAATTTGAAGGTACAAGTGTTGTTGAAAGTCAAGTTAGTGCAGTTCAAGGAAGTGGTGTTCAATTTGAAAATCAAGATCAAGCAACTGAAGATCCCATCATACATGATGCATCCCACGTCTCAATCCCATCAAGATGAAGCAACTAAGATCCAGGATACAAGATGAATCCTTGTCTCAATCCAGCAACATCAAGATGAAGCAATTGAAAGATCAGCGCCATGAGCAATCCAGACTCAATCGGCAACATGATCAATCGCGATCCGTTCTCAGGAGTGCGTCAAGTGATGTGCAAGCGGTTTACGCTTCAACCCAACTACTACCACGAAGAATGACTAGGCAACGGTGCATGGAAAGAATGATGGCCTCACCATAGGTCAATTCAATTTATGCTAATTACTGACAATGTTTCATCTACTTTATTTCCTATGGGCAAGTTATGTACTTGATGTAGGTTTTTCGACCAGGATTTGATATTTCTAAGTCTCGTCTACCTAAGGTCTACCTATTGCACTAACGGCGGTGAAGCGATGCGTCGTGTATGAAAGTGGTAAAACCTGGAATTAGTTCCCCAAGAGCTATGTAGATGAGGATCCTATTAAGTCTAATTGTCACACATAACAAATGAAGTCAAAACCATCCAGTCATCTAATCTCAACTACAATCTCATCTTCATTTCATCTCATCATCGATTATCATCTTCAGTTTCAAATCGAAGAAAAACCAACACCTTTACATTATTTATGTGTTAATTTTCGTAGGACAAGAACCACAAGAGATTCGACTACAAGATCATATAAATGGTCTCGGGTAGGTGTTTATGATGTTTTTTTTTCCGATTTGCTTTTGGTTTATGAACGAATTGAAGAAGTGATTATAACACAATTGTTATAACTCATTCTTTGTAGTCGTATATCAAAGAAGCACGAGTCTTCAAAAACAGTTGGTCAATGATGAATTTTTCATTCGTGTATGTAGACTTTGAGTTCTAAGAGGCATTTGTTATAGCACACAAATAAAAAAAACTGAGATCACAAGATTTTTTCATTGTTTGAATTTAGGGTCAGTGAAGAGATAAGTTCCATAAAAAATCTATGAAAGATTATAAAAAATGGAACGAGTCTGAGACCTTGTGTTCTTGTTGTTGTTGATTAGGTTATAAGACAATGGATTGAGAGGTGTTATTGTTGACTGAGTTGTAGATGGATTTAGGTAGAGTTGGATTTGTTAATGATGTTGTTGTTGGATTGTGGTGTTCATCTTCTTTTCGCTCTTTCTCTATTTAGTATTAATCGATGGTGTTGACTGATGAAGGATTAAAACCGAAAGTCACTTTTGAGTCTTGGTCATAAGTTTGTCATGGTCAACTCGTTTGATCATCTTCTTCATTGGTTACAAGTTCAATAATTTTGACTTGGAAAATTAGATTAGTTTGACTAGTTACAATTTCGATGACAAAAGTTCGATAAGTCAGAACTTCGATGGATTCAAGAAATCAGGTATTTATCGACTTCTTTCCAAGAAGTTCGATGGGCTAGCGATGAAAAGTTCTATCGAGGATTTGATTCAATACTTCAGGGTTTATCAAAATTGTAATTTCGATAAATAAGGGTTTTGTTGAATTTACTTTCCAAGTAAATTCGATAACTAAGGGTTTCGATTTTTCCGGTGAGTTTTCTAATGTGTTTTCCGATCAGATGAATAAAAACCCAGAAATCTGCTTTAAAACCATCCCTGTTGACCATTTGACCATAGATTCTGCACTAGTATTTCGACCTTCTTTTTTACCACAACAAATACTTCACGAGTTTGTTGTACAAAAATAGTCATAAAAATAATAGTTACAAAAAGCGATAGCGGAGACGAGAAAAGACCATAAAAGTAGTTTTACGCCTTCTAAATAAACATATGGACCATTTTGGCCTCTTTGATACATTTTAAAATTTGTTACCACAAGATGTAGAATTTTTCATTCGAATTAAAAAGTGGTAAAACAACTTCAAACACAATATTGAACCACAAAATCTTGAAGTATTAACAACCAAGGCTCACGATGCCAATTGTAGGGCCATTAAGATTATGGTTTGGGTGGTGAGGTTGAAAACATAATGAATCTATTCATTGTTATAGTGAGAGAAAGTAGATAGAGGGTGGAGAAAAACACTAAGTTTTATTAGATTAAAACAAGAAAGGTTTACACAATGATTTCTCACACCCCTCATGGAGAGTCAAGAGGGGTATTTATAGGCTCATTACACCATAAATATCCTACTTGTACAATAGTAGTCCCTATGGCACAACTACCTACGTATCTAGTCTATTTCATATGTAAGACGTTATCATTATAAAAAAGCGAGGCTAAAAACCATAAAGCTCCTATGATAGTATTCTTATGAAAGAAAACTGGTACTCAGATTTGTGTTGGTATTGACTTAAAGTTTCTTACGATTGATTAAAAATAGTCAACTCCAAAAATTATAAAAAAGTTCAAAGAACAACTTAAGATATATATGGAAGTCTAAAAAAAGTGACATGGTCCAGAAAAATGAATAAGATGATTTGTAGGTCGAAACATACAACAGTGATTTTGGGACAGAAACTTGTTCTCAAAACTTAACTTTTGGCTTAATTTTACAACACCACAAGTATACATAAGTGGCATATAATAACATGAATGATTATATAACATGGTATGAAGTTTCAAAAAAGGTTTGTGAAAGCTTACAAAGATTTGTGAAGTATGGTGCTCAAGAACACAATAAAACCTCAAGAAAACCATGATTAATCAACTCGAAACCCGAGTTTTGCAAGCCCTTATTGTATAACTCTTAACCAAATTTTTACCTAAGCAAAAATACCCTTGAAAACCACCTTGGATCTGCCAAAAATACTTAGAGAGAATGAGTGACTGTATGTGTTTGAAGTGTGTGAAAAATGACTAGTTTAGGGTGGTTTATATAGGCACAATTTGGGATATGGAATAAATGAGGTACAAGAGATGACAAAGGGGTGTCCAACCTAGATGGGTAATTCTTGGATTGAGGTGAGGGTGGTCCATGATGGTGTCATAAGGATGTAAGAGGCGGGGGGAGGCTTTGTTGTGTTAGGTCACCATATTGTAATACAAGCATCAATATGTTAGAAATAAGGTAAGAAGTGATCGGATGAACACTTAAACAAACACACACGTATGAAATGGAGAAATGTTATGCGTATAGTGATATTTCAAAGTGAACAACCAACTCCCAAATGGGAGTTTACAACATTATTTATAGGGAGAGGGAACTAGGGCAACATATCTAGTCCCTTCCTTCTTATTAAGGCTTGGGCAGGCTTATGGGCTTTCTACATAAGCCTTGCCATTAAAACTAACATAAATTAAAGTAACCTATTACAAGTAAATTACAAACACTTGAAATATAGTTTAGAGTGATTCAACAATCTCCCTAGTGTTGGTAATTAATAACTTAATAATCTTGAAGCGTTGTAGGTCTTGTAATAGTTGCTTTGGCGTCATCGACATTCTTCTTTCTTGTGAGAAGAAGTGCCGATTCTAACAATCTCCCGGTGTAAGGATCTTGGTTTTCTTTGAAGTTTTCGGCTTTGGCGTCTTCATTTATCTTTGTTCTTAGTTAAGTTGTGGATATGGTGATGTTATGTTGTTGTAATGCGCATCGGGTCAGCCGTTGCTTTCAGTGTCTCCGTCCTTCTCCAACATGCTCATACGGCTCTTGGCGTTGGATTCAGTTGATGTAGTTCTCTATAGTCTTTAAACTTTGTAGATTCTTTGGCTTTGACTAAGAATCATTCTGACTTTTGTGTTGCCTTTTGAGAGAACTTCAATTTGTGTTGTGGTTGGTATGAGCATGTGGAGAATCTGCACGATCATCTCCCAGGAGCATCTATAAGAAGAAAACATAAGAATGGGTTAGTAATAAACACCAATCGATCACTATGGTCGTTTCTTAGAGAGATGACCACTACAATTGTTCTTCTGATGAATGTCTTGATTCCATTCACCTTGGTCGGGCGAATCGGCCGTCGAATCCCATAAAGGGACAGTTGGCATTATTGAACAAGTTAAAGTAATGACCGCATCTTTAGGACTCGATTCTTGGAATCTCTGGCGGGATTTCCGGCACTTACAAGTTTGAACTTCGGCGTGTTAACGACATAGTATATTTATCTAATTCTAGCAAAATTTCTGGTGGAGTCCCTCAAGTAGGATTACGATGTCTTAGAAGTACCCTCTGAGTTCAGGTGAGTCAGCGAGGTACACGAAGCATCACCTCATATTTGTAGACCGTTTGAGACAACACTAAGCGTAACCCCAAGGAGTTCCGAAGTGACTTCTTTGTCGAAATTTGTTTGATGTTGACCATGGGGAGTTTCCATTCAATCACGAGGATCACAATTGTGAACCCCTCATAAATGTTCTCGGCAATTGCTAAGATACGTGAGGACTCTAGAATAGTATCACTAGCGTCCTTATTGTTGAGCGACAAGTGATGAAATGTCAGTGTTCTAAGATATCTTTTGATGAATCTCGTGGCTCTAGACTCAATAGACGCTTTGGTTTTCTAGCGGAGACTAGGAGAGGGTCTCCTTCTTCAATACCGCAATCTCTAAAGAAGCCGATAGTTTCACGTAGGGTTCCTGTGAGAATGAAACAAGCTTACGTTGAGAGAAACTTGAGTGGCTAGAAGGTTTAGTGCATCGTCACTGGGTCCATGGCGACTTTGATCTTCAATACCGTGTCATCTAGTAATGACCGATGCTTATATGTATTGAACGGTATGCGCCTAAGTTGAATAATTTGGAGGCTATTTCTTTTCACCCTTTCTATACTTTTTAATTCTTCAACTTCTTCTTTCTCAGATTCTCATTTTCTCCTTTTATAATCATACCTAAGGACTTCTAAGTTCTAACTATTTGTGGTGTCCTTGGGTAGATCCCTCCGATTCTGGCGGATCATAGGACGGTTATTCTAACCTTAGTCACCTTATAACTCCATGACTAACCTATGTTGCCATAAAACCATTAACGAAAAATCTCTCAAAGTGATTATGAGTAAAAACATTTTGTACCCTTGTGAGAGTTTTGTATTTTGCAATACTCTCCTCCACCGCGATGCTTAAGTGTTTTTGGCGAAATCTGCAGTGAAAAACACGCGCACGAATTGATCGACTCAGATAGACAATTCCTTGAGGAACAGATTCGTTGCATAGTTAAAGTTACATAGGGATGACACGGTGCGGTCTCCGTGCGAATTAGTGAAATCAGATTTTCAGAAAGCAAATTAGTGGTACCGTCTGCAGTACGAGCGGGACCGGATATGATGCCGTATCGACCGATGCCGAGCACTTAGGGAGGTAAGGTTTTCGGCTTTTGAGAATTTCTGGAATTTGGTGCCGGTCCCGTGCAATTAGTGGTCACGATTTTTCACTTATTTATTGAGTCGATCGCGAATGCAGTATAAGAATCGATGCCGTTTGATGCGATACGATGCGATTCAGTTGATTCAGGGATTAGGTTAAATGCTCATCCTAAGTTACATTGTCGGCTTTTAGGTGACAACTAGCTCTAATAACTACCGGTGTGGACAAACCTCGAAGGTTGTCAACAGTCAAAGTTCATGTCTATCAAGAGTTTCTCAATCGGTACAATTTACTTTCGGATAAGTCTTGAAGACAAATCTTTTAGAATATGGCGATTCGGTTCCGTCAATTCATGGGTTAAGTCTTATCACGAGGATTCAATCACAATTTTCACAACATATTTGTATCACACAATTTTTCTCCCCTCAAAAATAGCATATAAATGTTATTTTGTGAAATATTGATATCGAATATGACCATTATGAGTTTTGTGGGAAGTTTCCACGGCGTTTTGTGAATAAAGATTTTGTAAATACTCCCCTCAACAAGTGATATTAACTTTTGAGGTTTGAAAAATAAGGGAAGTACTTGTTCTTTTGAGCAAAACTTTGAAAAATGAAAGTTTTGATAAGTTTTACTCAAAGTAAGAAGCTTTGCTCCTTTTATAAGGATTGTGGATCGCGTACCACGGGGTCCTTTCATTACAAGTGCGGGTTGTACCTTTATTGTATGTGCACAAACCAAAGTTAATAATAATCAACACATCTAAATATTAATGAGAAAATAATCAAGGAGTACGAGTGAGTTCTTTACGGATGTTGATAGCTTTGTTAGAGATACTCAATGCGACCACCCAGAAACTCTCCAAAGTCCTCATCGATCGCTGACGAAACAACCTTTCATCAATCCTTGTGATGATTTCTTAGCATCCTCTTTCCACCGAATTCCACCTCTTCTTCGACCCTATGCCTTCATGAATCTCCTTTAACACGTATGCTAGCCATGAACCTTCTTCAAAGTGTGATCACCAAACTTGTGAAGCTTATTACATGCCATGAAATAGTTACGGTGAAGTTCACTGCGGTGAACTCGTAAACTTTGGTTTCTTGAGAATGGTGTCTTGAGCGGGTGGTTGATGTTGGGAATGTAAAGCATTGGATTTGTGAGATTAACACATTTTTAGTATGATTTCACGGCAAGTTGAAGGTCTTCACACGTTCCTGGAACAGCGATGCCGATGAATATCGTGATGACTTGATAATCTGGAGCTAGATGTTGGTGGAGAAATCGCATTCGACCTTGTACCTTAGCAAATACATGTCTTCAATGTCATTGGTGACAATCTCGAGAAAATCGCTTGAGAAAAATCATATTCATGTTAGTCTTTGCTGGACTTTGATTTTCATCGAGGAATGAGTAGTCCTGTAGACAGTGACATGCATTATAGCAACGATCCGTTGATCCTTTGTACACCTCTTTCTTAGATTTGGCGGCCATGTAGAATTCTTCTTCGTTCGGGCGTTGATGAATTCCATACATTGCATCGAGGTCATAATTAACCACATTATCAACGAACATATGTGTGGCTTCTTCTTCGATGGCCACATTGTTGGAGAAAGATTGTTGCCGGAAAGGAAGGTTGGTGATTGGCGTATTTCTTGCTAACATAAACTCTTGTCTTGTGAAGAAATTCGGTCATTGTTAAAGAAATACGGTAAATTGAGAGTTGTCGAATTAGACCAATGGGGGTAGTGGCTTTGTCCGGTCGATTAGTATGGAGCCTTGTCGAGTTACGGTGAAGTCGATGTTTGATTAGGGTTGAGCCAATCAATATTGTTGGACATGGCTCGTGCTGTGTTATTAGATGATATTCGACTTCAATGTACTTGTCGGGGTATGCCAGGTTGAAAAGCCTCATTCTTGATTAAACTTCTCTGCTTCGTCATCTTCTTCACTTTAAACTTTTCTTGGATGATCTTGACATGCTCCATAGTTAGACCATCTACCCGTTCTTGGCCTTCTGGTAATTGAGGGGTGGCATCAACAAGCTTTGAAAACCATTCATATTCATGATTTCATCTTCATCTAGCCATGATACAACCGATGTTGACTTTTTTATTACGTGGCTTGGAGGATGATGTTGGTTTGCAGTTGATGTAGAAGAAGGGTTTGTTGTTGGGGCTCAGGGAATCTCTTAAGTCATCACCATTGTACTTTCGAAATGATGCAGTTTTCTCCTTTGGTGGTGAAGACCTTGAGTCTTGAGGTTGTCTCTGAGAGGTCGTTGTGGAGATCTTGTGGTGGTGGTCCTGAGGGTGGTGGCATAGATGATGATTAAGCGGTTTTTCTTTTCGCGTTTTGGATCGAGAATCCTTGTCCGCATCATCATGTCTCTTGGTAAACAGCCCTTTCGGTGATTCTCTACCGCGAAGTTTTGAGTTGAAATTCCAATAATCCTCAAAAGTTTAGCTTAGGTCAGTAAATGTTAGAATCGTTGGGACATTTGTGTAACAAGCTTGGAAATCAATTCGCATTAGAGACAACAGGAGGCAGTGCGGATTGATTTGCATAGCAATGAGAATAGTTGACATTGTATGCTGACCAATGCCATGAGATTAGGATAGAGTTGTGCGAACATCTCTTGTCACTCGAGGACGGTGTTAGAAAAGAAACTTGTGAGTATAGTCTCGTCGTCTTGTCCATTTCCCTTGAATATCGCGATTGAGAAACTCTTTGGATCATTCTCTTTCATCCGAAAACTTCGTTCATCACATCTTGAAGTTAGTTTAGTATGCGGCGATTGATTGAATTTCTTGTTGACCACGTTTCGTTTCCTTACTTCGGCGGCTTTGACAATTTTGGTCTTTACGCGTATGCCAAGTATCGGTTGGTTTCTTGGTAGTTTGGATGTGGATCACGGTGGTAGCATCTTTGGATGGTGGTGGTGAAGAATGAGATGAAGAATCGATGGCGATAGTGATGAGGTGACTCACGGGTATTTAGGTGGCTCGAAGTTCCTTGGGGTTGTGATCAAGATTATCTAGGAGATAATTATCGGCTTCTTGTGACTTTAGCCTCTTCTTGTGCTACGGCTCTTCTTACGCTGAAGCCTTTTGCTTAGCCTCTTCATTTGCTTTGGCTCGAGCTTCCTCGTCGAGATTTTTCTTTAGCGGCTTCCCAATGTCTTTGTCGTGATCATCTCATTACGTTCTTGTTCCTCTTCTTCCTCAAGGTGAATGGACTTCATAGGTTCTTCTTTGCCGTTCTGCAGTAGTTCCTTAGCGGTGGCACCAGGTTCGCTTATCGGTTGATTAAGCGTATCCGCAATTGTTGTATGGTAAGTGCACCACCGGAACCTCGGGGCCTCTTGTTTTGCTGATTAAATTCAGAAGCAACATGAGATCCTTAGATGCTTCGATTAATCTTGTGATAATCTTTTTCTTCATCCTTTGGTTCTTCATCGAACACTCTTCTTCTTCTGCTCTACCTTTGGAGTTTTACCCTTATGCGTTTTTTGGGACTAAGTGGTTTTCATTTGTTGTTGTATCATCGTAGCAGTTCGAATAGTAAACCTCTTCATCGAACTTCAGTATCCTCGGAGCCTTAGATCCTTTAATTAGTGCGGTTTAGAAGTAGGAATGGCACCCTTAGAAGGATTTCTTTTTAGGGAGGATTCCTCTTTGGATACTTTAAATTTTCCGATTACTTTGCTATACTTCGATTACTACCTCTCTAGTCTTCTTACTTGGTATGGGAAGACTTTTCATCCATGAAGCGACTTTGTCTAAGGTCATGCTTCTTGATATCGTGAATCACGATTGAAGGCTTTTAATATCATCGGTGAGTAAGCTGATCGAGTCAATACAACACCTTGTTTCTTTGTTGATGAGTCTTTGAATCTGACAACATTTAATGTAGGCTCAAACAACGCAGAATGATGTTTGGGGTCATCAAGCCTCAAGGGAATGTCATGATTATTCAGAGTATCCTCTCAACAACTTAGTGTATCCGATGTAAGGACCTTTGTGAGGCTTGAGGTAAGACATCATGTCTTCCATCCAGACTTGCAAAGTCAATATGCATCTTGTTGACCATGCCCCAGAAGATTTGTAGTTCCATGAGCTTAGGATGCTCATAACATTTGTCTCGTCGAAGCAGAGACTTGGCGATCATGATGTATAAAGTTCTCCATGGCTGAGGGATGTTCTTTAAATCGACCATGAATTGGAGTGTAGCCTCTTCAGATGGAGTAGGACCATATTAAACCCAGAGCACGGGCGTAAGGCTTAAAAATTGCTCCTTGAAATCGTACTTGATGTGATGACTTGCTTATTGTTGTGAGTTACCGTGACAACATCTTGACCATAAACTTTCTTCATTGCGTACCAGAACTGATGGATATAGATTTCTTGTACCGTTGCTAAGTTGGTGAGCATGTTGTTGTAAGGATGAGTCTTCAGAATATCCATTGCAATTCGGCAAGAGGATTCAGAGCAGGTGAAGTTATCAAAGTCCACTATGAGGTTGTTCTTTCCAAGCTTCATACGGTAACCAGTCGGGAATATGTCTTCTATTGTGAGCTCATTTGGTGCGTTAACATTTTCCATAGTGATGTCCATGTCGTGATCTGAAAGATATTGAGCCAAAAGAACCAACATATTGAAAGACATTACGTTAGTCAAACGTTGAATTTATTGACCAATTATTGAATATGTAATGTTAATGAATGTTACGAGTCCAGTGTGACTTGTTTGTCCAATAGTCCAAAGTTGATGTGATAAGTTACGTGAGTATTAATTTTGAATTTTAAAGTCCAAATTTTCACTCATACACTCAACATGTTAACAATTATAGCTTATTAGTGACAATTTGGTCTTGTGACGTTATGAGTAACTTATTTGCAAGTTTATGCGTAACATTTCATTGGTAAGTTAAAATTAAGGCTTAAGCGTAGGAATGCAAGCTTATCGTAAGTGTGTAACCATACGCGTAGACCTAAGCTTATGCGTGGCAGTTCCTCTGCGGCGTAGGAAAAAGCTCTTGGCATAAGGCTTGCGGCGTGGCGTTATGTGGGGCTATGTAGGTTTACTGTAGAGTGAACCTTATGCGTAGACTCCAGTTTCGCGCATAACCTTCACGGATCTGCGTAGTCCCCATGTAGATCCTTCGGCGTAAGAGTTAGCGTAAGATTTCTCTTACGTGTAACATCTCGGCGTAGGTATTCTTATAGTAGAATTCAATTTAACCTTGATTACGATATGCAGCGTATTAGAATCACGAAATAAATCGTTCATAACATTTCAAATTAACACAATATTCAGCCTCATTCAATCACACATGGCACATAAGTCACATTTGGTTACAGCGTAGGCTAAGTTTATGCGTAAACTAAACCCTAGAGTTTCAAATTCTCTGGCAAATAAGATTTCAACCATGGGAATTAACCAAACTATTTAGGAACAACTTAGGCGTATGTGAAGGTTTCCAACAGTTTTTAACATCTAACACCTCAAGAATCAAAAGTACCCAATTTCAACGAGACTTAAACCCTAAAGTTTAATTTGCAAATTCATGTTTCTGGGTAA
>OU343219.1:137381831-137557866 GCA_910596185.1 Chrysanthemum makinoi
TCCACTGAAGGCGCCCATTCGTCTATGCTCCCGGTGTGAGTCCATCAAACCATCCACGACCTTCCCGTCCAAGGTTTCTTTGAAACATCGCGGCACCACACGGGCATTGGCCATTCCCCATGCCTGCAGCCCGCGAACTGTTGAGATGATCTTGAGGATCCGTTGACCCGTTGTACAGCTTGATGTGGGTGGGCATCTTATGCTCGGAGGAGAGCTTCGATGATTAAGCCCTCTTGAATGGAACTTGAGACTTCCTTGAAGGGCTTTGCGGTCGCGTCTTTCACTTTACTCCCGTGACTATTTCTTTCTTCTTATCGCCCAGCCACGCCCTTATCAAGAGGCAGCCGTCTTCAAAATCCAATGTATTGGCTCAGCGGTGTCCCTCGGTTGTTGTGCTCTTTTATCATTGACTTGAGAGCTGTCACATACCCTTCTTGCTCTCGTCAATGGTGTGGAACTTCCCTCTACCCTTCCGGAAGCCGGGTTGGTGTCGAATCCGTCATTCTATAGCTCTAGCAGATTGAATCGCGAGTCCACGGATGGCGCCAATGTCGAAGTATTTTTTGTGGGTTGTCGCATCTTTCGGCCTTAGGAATAAGCCTTCTAGATACTAAGATGAACAACAGCGTTAGTCTGCCCCGGGTGTTATCGGGGACCGACTCGGTAAGAGTAAGTATGTGTTTTACAAAAAGGTGTAGTATAAATGTGTGTGTTGAAAATGATACGATTCTCAATTCTATGCGTATTTATACTACGATGTCACTATATGGTCGTGGAGTGCATGCGTGCGTCAAAGGCCGTTGATGTTATCGGGGTGACAACTGTCCTCGATCTTGTCTCTGGCGTCATGTCGACATCCGAGGCATAAGACAAAGTGTGTCGAGCTAGATGCCAAAGATGTCTTGTCAGTCGTGCCTTCCGGACGGATGGTTACCGAAGCGACTGTGGTATAGACTTGGGCTACTCACGGTATGGTATTGGACCTTTTCGGTAATGCATTAGATTCTTCGGACAGTGTTGGGCCCTTTAGTAAAGCATTGGGCCGTTCCGGTCATTGGACCGGAGGGGCATATACGTCGTCATAGGGTGTGTACCTATGGCTGCTAGCGATGGGTACAGCTGGAGGAAATATGGGCAGAAACAAGTAAAAGCAAGCGAGATTCCTCGTAGCTACTATAAATGCCCAAGTTAACTGCCCCGTGACGAAAAAAGTTGGGCATTTTCTTGATGGGAATATTAGTGAGATCATTTATAAGGGTCAGCATAACCATGACCCGACTACACTTTGTAACCAAGCCAAAGATAGTGCTGCGAATCTGAAGAAAAGGAAAATTGGGTAAATTTGTAATTGCTTAAAATTTGTTCTATGCAAAAATTATATGATATGTTGTATTGTAGGTTTTACTAACTAGACTTTGCGATGGAGTGCACGTGCAGGAAGTTGGAGGTCGGATATGTGGACCAGACAAGCATGCCTCGAGTGATGATTACTGAACCAAAGGTTGTGGTGCAGATGAGAAGTGAAGTTGATGTATTAGACGATGGATTTAAGTGGCGAAAATATGGCCAGAAAGTTGTGAAGGGAAATACTTATCCTAGGTGATGAATTTCATCTTTATATACACAATTCACACGATAACTAAAAGTTACTCGAAGCGATATGGGGTGTTTGGGATGAGCATTTTTGAATAATCAGATAGATAAATTTTGTCATTTAGACCGCTTATCTGATTATTAAAAAAAGCGCTAATTGTTTTTTAGGGTTGAAGGAATATAGCTCCATCTTATACTGAAAATGTGTTTGCAATTTTAATTAGGCTTAACATTAAATGTCTCAGTATGCAAGTATATGCAGAAGCTACTATAGTGTAAGTATATGGTTCAATTTCTGATTATCCATTTGTTACTTGCAGAAGCTACTACAGATGCACATATGCAGGATGCAAAGTCCGAAAACAGGTAGAAAGGGCTTATTCGGATCCAAAATCTGTTTTAACTACATATGAAGGCAAACATAAACACGATATTCCAATATTTGCAAAACCTTCCAGTTGCAACCAAACAAACTATGAGAAAGTACTACCAATCCTACTAGAGTTGAAAGAAGAGCAACTCATGTCCTAAGCTCTATACATTATTGACTTATTGGAAGCCTGATTATTACTTCAAGGAGGGCGAGTGACATGATCAGCTGATGTATTAAATTTTGGAAAACAACAACACTGTCAACACATTATTGCCAATGCTGTGAATCATGTACTGTTCGTTATGTTGTTACATTATTTGTTTGAATGAAAGATTTTTGAGTTAATTACATAAATCCTCCTTGTGGTTTGCTGATTTTTACGGATCTTGTCCTTGTGCATTTTTTTAAGCCGTTCATGTCCCTGTGGTTTTTGATTTTCTGGATCGTGTCTAATTTTCGACCCAAATCCAAACGATCGTTAAAAGGGACCTAAATTGACTTAGATGGAGTAACGTGAGGACTTAAATTGTAATTTTTGTTTTCCATCTCTTAAAGACGCCTCGATTTCAACCAAACTACCTACACCCCTCACTCCCTGTTTTTCATCACGTAATTCTGATTTAGTCTCATTTAATTTCAAGAAACCCTTTTACAATTGAACACACAAAAATCTCTTATCTAATGGTCAATTCCAGCAAATGTGGTCTGCGACCATCAGGAAAAGCTCTGATATAGTATGTCTTTTTATGGTTATCATAATTGTATTTTCTTTTTACGTTTGTTGGGATTTATAGAACGAATGTTTTGATTTACGCTTATATGTTTATACATTTAAACATGAACCAAGAACCTTACTACTTTCACATTGAAGTTAAACCATGGCGGTTTTTTTACAATGGGATCTGGAAGACGCTACTTGAATGGTAAGGCTGGTTTGATTGGGTTGATGCTGATGAATGGTCTATCCTTGAGCTTAGTGGCATGTTAGGGTTGTTAGGATATAAAATTGAAGTTATTTTTTATCATTATAAAATTCCTAACACTAGTCTAGATGAAGGGCTTAAACCCTTAGTATCAAATAGTGATGTTATAGAGATTGTTAAGCATATAGGATCATTGAAAGTGATTGAGGTGTTCACTGAACTTTGGTTGTCAGTTTTAGATGTTCCCATGTCACAACCTAAAAGTAAGACCAATATGTGTGAGGTGAAAGTACCAGAACCTTTGTCAAACCCTTTGTCTTTTAAGAAAAACCTATAAAAAAAACCTAAGAAGAAGTTAGTCAAGAAACTGGCTAAGAAAGCTAGTTAAGAAACTGGCTAAGAAAGCACTTGCACAAAAAAATTTAGAGCTGGATGAATGGCCTAGTTGTGCACAAATTGATGATGACCATGTTCAGGATGATATTGTGCCTGAGAAAGAACATGTTAGTGCACATGCAAACCACCCAGAAGCTTGGCCAACTGAGATTGATATGGAGGACTTTGATTCTTTCTGTGGAAAACTAGAAGGGGGGTTGAATAGTTTTACCAATTTTAATTTAAGTTTCAAAGATTTAGATTCAATCTTATGTGAATTCTTATGGATGAATAAATAGTACCAAGCAATAAATAAAGTAAGTAAAGAATGCAAGTAAAGTAAAGGATAGAAAGTAGTGACACAAGTGATTTATAGTGGTTCGACTACAAGGACACCTTCCTTGCCCTACTCCACTCCCCGAGTAACCCACTCAAGAGTTCAAGCACTATGTCAACAAGCTCCATCAAATTGGCAGAGAAGCCTCACAAAAGCACACTTTTCGATTACAAAGCTAAATACCGAGTTCTTCCACGAGGTAAAACTAAACCTTTACACAACTATTACACAACAACTATGTGAAATATGAAATACAAGATATGCTACTAAAATCTTGTGGATGGACAAATAAATCAATGGCCCTTTACTTAGATGACTTGTAGAGTAGCGTGATCTCGCCTTTGTGAAGGACCAAAAAGAGAATCACAACAAAAGAAAGAAGAACTACTAGAATGATCAAGTGATTAGATGTTAGGATAGTGAGATAATATATGAGAGAGTTTTAAGAAGAAGAGTGAGAAACAAATAAAGAAATGGCTCACTATTTATAGGCAAAAATGCCTTCTGTTCCACTGTTCCGGCGGATCCCTTACCCAAGGGGTCTGGCCAGTGCAATTCCAGGGATCCGGCTATCTGGGTAAGCTTAGTCCGGATTTTGGGTTGCAAACCGGGTTATGGGTTATGAACCATGGGTCATGGGTACCAAACAAGATATAATGTATCTAGACAATGGTCATGGGTCTTGGGTCATGGGTCATGGACATTGGGTCATGGGTCATGAATACCCAACATGATTTCATGCATGATGTCATGCAATGGGTCATGGTTATGGATTTAGCTCTATGGGTATGGGTCATGGGTCATGGATATTACCCAACCTATTACATGTTTTATTACAACATATTATTATTACAACATTTATGTAAATGATCAAATGTATATACTTTGCAAAATGATAACATTAAATTATCCTGAATATTAAGTGTCAATTTCCCCCGATAATGCTTGTAATTTATATCATTTATATGGATTTACACTTGTTTTCCATTATATTCCACTTTCAGGTAAATTATGAGCATTGGAGCTAAAGAGACGCTGAATTGGAGAGTTTAGTGAAGATTTATCATAGTATGCTCACTTTGAAGAAGTTACGGCGTAACTCCTCTCTCACATTACGCCGTAACTAAAGCGTGACTCAGAAAACCAACTTATCAGAAGATTACGGCGTAACTCTCTCTAAAGATTACGACGTAACCATATTAGGTCAAATGAGGTTCCGCGCCGCTGATAATTACGCCGTAACTCTTTTTATAGTTACGCCGTAACCAAGATCTGGCCTATAAATACCCCACGATTTCCAGCATTTCAAAGCATGCCATTTTACACACAACACTCGAGCGTGGGAAGAAGCCAAGGCATATCTAGAGAGCATGGAGCTATCTCCAGGAGAAATCACTCCCCTACAATAAGCATTAGCATTTTATCTTTTCTTTACTTTCGATTCATGTATTTCGTAACATTAAACATTGAATTGATTTGTATGGTTAATATGAGCGGCTAAGCACCTCTTGGTGCTGGCCTAGTATGATTCCTTAATTGTTTTGTTTGTGTTTACATTCCTTCCGTATAACTATTTCTAAGTGTATGCATGCATAGTTTATTGGTAGCTACCCTTGTTTCGGTAGTTTTGAATGGCGGTAGAGGCTAGTTGCATAGGAGATATGACCAACTGACCCTAAGTGAGTAGACTGAGATGGGAAGGGTAAGATATGACCAACTGACGACCCTTTCTACTTGTGCGATTTGACTAAATGATCACCTACCGTTTGGATGAACTTAAGAATTAGGGGGTGAGTGTCTAAGATGCTAGCGCCCGGGCACTCACTATTATAAGTCTAGCATGTAGTGGAACTTAATGACTCGGCTTAGGGGACCAGGAACAACTGGTCTTATGAGGGGACACGACTTCTCGGTGGTGGCATCTTTGCGATAGGTTAGGCGGTGACCAAATGTTGTCCTCTCGACTTTGACCCCACCTGAAGTAATTGGAAGTAATTAGACGTAGACATTACTAGCTAGGATGAATAACTAGGTTAGCACCACTCTCCTCTATTTGAGCACACCTTTGCCTTTATTTGTTTTTGTAGTTAATTAGATAATTTCTTATCAAAATCATATTAAAATATGTGACACCTAGACATAGTATTAATCCACACACATAGCTCTTGAGACGACCTAGGCTTTACCGAATACTACACTATACACGACCGGGTACACTGCCTGTTAGTGCATTAGGGTAGACCATAGGTATAACGAGACATTATAAATATTAAAACCTGGTCAGTAAAACCTGCATCACAAAACAACAAGTATTATTAGAATTTTACTTATGATAACTTTATATTTGTTATCAACAAAACTTAACGAGATCGCTAAAAATAAACAAACGTTTTTACGGTTTATTTGTATTAACAATCTCTCCTTTTTTGTTGATGACAAAACATAAAGTTATGGTGAGTAAAACTTAAGATTAGATTTAGGTTTTGAAAGTGTATGTAAGTTTTACTCTCTTCTTCCCTTTTTGTCGAAACAAAAAGTGAGTTGAGTAAAAAAAATAAATGGTGAAAAAAAAATGATCCAAAAAGCACTAACTCCCCCTTGACGGTAGCTCCCCCTATAATAGGGCGTCAAGTGAGACATAAAAATATACCTACAAAACAAATGTTAGTGATAACATATAATGTAATCATGTAGAAGATGAGAGACACGAGAGAAGGCCAAGGTATGTAAACAAATCCTTGTAATAATACATCAAAATGTAGTGGTATATATGCCATACAATTGTAAACATAAGAACAAGGGTTTGTTCTTTATAAAGACCCAAAAAAGAAAAAAAATATATAGAGAAAAATATTATTTTCGTTCCTTCCATGCTTGCATAGGGTCTAATGTTGGAAGTTTTGGTGAGCGATAATGTTAATGCGATCAAGAATATGGTTGAGAATAAATCACATTTCGTTCTTTATTTCTAGTGCGAGATCCCTAGTAGATTGGCAATGTTCGCAAAAGAGATGGTGAGGGAGATGTGGGTGGATGTCATCCGGCCAAGTTTGATTATTGGAGTGCGGATTAGGTGGTAGAAATTTTGGTAAGTATGGATCTATGTCCATGATATTGGTGATTGGTGGTGGCAGAGAACCTAGATGTTCTTGTAAGGTGATGGGTGGTAGATGTGGTGGATTTTCAAGCTCATTGAAAAGAGCATTTGGAGATGTAGGAGGTGTGGAAAAGACTAGCTCTTTTAGGTTTATATTTGAGGCTAGAGGTGGTGTAGATTTTGATTGTTGAGTTGGAGCGGGTGGTGGACTAGATAAGGGTAGCGAAGAGGTTTTTGGAGTCCTAAATAGTTCCGCTAGAGTGATTTGTGAGTCAATTTGAGACTCGGTTGGAGAATGTGGTGGTGAGTTTTGAGGAGACGGTGGAGGTGCTATATTGTAGTCATTTGGTGATGATAAAGTAGTTGGTGAGAAGCTATTAGACAAAGGTTTCACCAATCAACAAGGTCGGATCCTAATCCGAGCGGTTTTCCTAGCTTTAGGTGGTGGTGGTATTACGGAAGGTGGTAGGATAAAGTTGTGGATTTCTTGAAAAGGGTTGTTTTCACTAGAGAGTTCATCATTGTTTGGAGATCTTTTGGAAGTCATGATGAGATTTGTTTGTAAGGTTGAAGGTAATGGAGATGCAAGAATTTTAGAACCTTATTTATAGGACAAGCAATGCATTGCAATGAATGTAAAACCACAAGAATGAACCATAATCTAATGATTAGATATGAATTTAAAACAAGTGATCAAGAGAGCACAAGCATTAAGGAAAATACTCAGTAGTAATAAAAATAAAATGTTGAAATTAGAAAATTTCAAGCCAAAATATTTAAAAGTAGTTGTTAAAACAGCTTCTGTTAGCCGGTTCCCACGGTTCCGTCCCGTCAGGGATCCGTCTTGCGTTAATGCAGGGATCCAGGGAACTGGTGTTTTTAGGCAGAAAAAAAATCGTTTTAGAGATTATATGCCTAGTGTGTTCCTATATGAAAACCATGTGGAGTTGCGGTTATCTCGACTATTAAAGAAAAGAAGATAAACATAGAGGTGAAAAATACGTATGTATATGTATACGTGAGATAACCTAATGACTCCTTAATTCAATGTTGCTTTTCTTGAATGTACCTGAAAATATATATTGATTATGTATTTCTTTTAGCATTCAATAGACATATGAGATGCAATGAAAAAGGTTTTTACTTTGTATTAACGATGAGTAGAAGAAAAATGTTTGTCCTAGACGTGAGAGTTCTTTTTAAGACAAAATGATACGGGGAGAAATATAAAAAAAATATTTTGAAGAGTTTCTTGAAGAGAAAAAAAATATTTTTAGTTTATAAAGAAAAATAAATCCCCATATTGTTTGTGAATAGTGTGAAATAGAATTCCTAGACTCAGAAGAAAAAGAAAAGCACAAGTTTACGTACCTTGTAGAGAAAGAAGTATTTCAAGACGATTGTTCCATAAGACCAAGACCTAGACGGAGTAAGTTGAATTGCTCGCGCTTCAATGGTTTGGTGAGGATGTCGCCTATGTTGTCTTCGGATGACACTTTCTCAATAAAAATGTTCCCTTTTTGAACATTATCTCTTAAGAAGTGATGACGAATCTCTATATGATTGGTACGAGAATGCAGCACCTGATTTTTGCTAAGATCTATAGCGCCTTTGTTGTCACAGAGAATGGAAATATCACTTAGACGGATGTCGTAGTCAACTAACGCTTGTTTCATCCATAGTGCTTGTTGGCATGCTTTGTCGGCGGAGACATATTCGGCTTCGGGTGTAGAGATATCTAATGCCGTTTGCTTCTTTGAAAACCAAGATGTCAAGAAACATCCCTTAAAGTTGCAAACACCAGTTGTACTTTTACGATCAACGTAATCACCTACATGGTTAGAATGTGCATATACAATAGTTTCTACCCCTTCCCTTTAGGATACCATAATATGATATCTAAAAATTCTTTTGACGGCTTTTAGGTGTGAAGTTTTAGGGTCTTCTTGAAACCTAGCACAAATACATACACTAAATATGATATCTGGCCGACTACACGTAAGATAGAGAAGACTACCAATCATGCCACGGTATTTGGTGTTGTCAACGGATCCACCGTCTTCATCTTTGGTGAGTTTGGTATCGGATGACATTGCTGTTATTATTGGTTGTGACTTATCTAATCTTAATTTCTTTAACATTTCTTTTATGTATTTGGATTGATTGAATAAGATATCATCTTCTAATTGTTTGATTTGTAGACCAAGAAAGAAACTTAATTCTCCCATCATACTCATTTCAAACTCACCATGTATGATTTTTGAGAAATCATCATATATATCTTGACAAGGTGATCCGAATATAATATCGTCCACATATATTTGAACAATAATTATTTGTGACTCCTTTTTCTGTGTAAAAAGTGTGTTGTCAACTAACCCCATGGTATAGTTGTTTTTAATTAAAAACGCTTTGAGTCTATCATACCAAGTCTTTGGGGCTTGTTTAAAACCATAGAGAGCTTTCTTTAGTTTGTACAAAACCCGGAGGTTGAGATACAAAAAATTCTTCATTTATAAAGCCATTAAGAAAAGCACTTTTGACGTCCATTTAAAAGAGTTTAAGATCATGAGCACAAGCATATGCAAGAAAGATTCTTATAGACTCTAATATAGCTACGGGAGCATAGGTCTCATCAAAGTCTATGCCTTCTTGTTGGTTGTATCCTTGAGCAACTAGTCTAGCTTTATTTCTAGACACGACACCGTTTACATCTAATTTGTTTTTATACACCCATTTTGTTCCAATTATTGTTTGGTTTTTAGGTGGAGGGACAAGTGTCCAAACGTTGTTAGAAACAAATTGATTTAATTCCTCTTGCGTAGCCATAACCCAACTTTCATCGTTTATATCTTCTTGAGTTTTTTTAGGTTCTATAGTTGACACGAAACAAAAGAGACTACTTTAGTTTTGAACTTGAGACCTTAGAGTTCTTTCATTTAATTTTCCTATGATCTTTTCTATGGGATGATCTTTAGACTCTTTAACATTTATAATTTCATTGTTTAATGGTCCATCTTCCTTGTTTACTTTTTCATTTATTTCTAAGACTTTAATTTCGATTAACTCGTCGTCGATGAGAGGTAAAGAGGTTTTAGGTGGACTCTCGTCAAATTTTACATTTTAAAGATTCTTCAACTTTTATAGTTTCTTTATTTAGTATTACGTATGCTTTACTATTAAGAGAATATTCTAAGAAAATACCTTCAGTTGATTTTGGGTCGAATTTAGTTAAGTAGTCTTTTGTGTTAAGTATAAAACATTTACTACCAAAGACTCGAAATTGTTCCAACGAGGCTTTTGCCTCGTAACAACTCATATGGAGTTTTTTCTAAGAACGGTCTAATTAAGACTCGATTTAGAATGTAGGTTGATGTGTCGACGACATTGCACCAAAATTTCTGAGGAATAGATTGCTCATTAATCATGGTGCGACTCATTTCTTGAAGGGTTTGATTTTTCCTTTCAACTAACCCATTTGATTGTAGAGTGAGAGGAGCGAAATTGTGAGAGTAATACCATTAGCATCACAAAAAGTTCTGAATTGCACTTCATTATCAAATTCCTGGCCATTATCCGTTCGGATCGACACAATAGGACTTCCTAGTTGTCTTTGGATTTTTCTACTTAAGATTTCGAAGTGATCAAACATTTCAGTTTTATTTTTTTTAAATTTAGTCCATGTGTACCTAGAGTAATCGTCCACTATAACCAAGGTATAGAAGTTACCTCCGTAACTTTGGATAGCAGACGGACCAAATAAATCCATATGTAGTAATTCTAGACATTTTGATGTAGAAACCATATTTTTAGCTTTATGACTAGCATGGACTTGTTTTCCGATATTACAAGCATCACAGAAATGATGTTCGCATTTTAGTTTAGGTAGGTTTCTTACAAGCTCTTTGGATGATAGCGATTGAAGAATCGCATATTTGCGTGACCCAATCCTTGATGCCATAAGGTTGAAGTATCATCCATAAAGGTGAGACAAAGTTTGCCTTTTGGTTCGTTTCCGATTTTAATAATGTAGGCATGCGTTTCTAATACCTCTTCCTATAGTAATACCATTATTCAAGATTTTACTACCGGTTTCACTAAAGAGAACCTTGCACTTTTTATCACATATTTGACCTATATTTAGTAGGTTAAAGTTTAGGTTTTCTACTTGACATACGTCATTAATTGTTAGGGATTTGTGAGAGATTGTACCTTTTCTGATGATTTTGCTTTTACTATTACCGAACATCACATTTACTCCGTTAGAGGATTCGTATGTGGAGAACAACGCTTTATTACCGGTCATATGCCTTGTGCACCCGCTATCCTTGATCCATTCATCCGGATCCAAATCAACCTTTAGGCACACCTAAGAAAACAAAAAACTTAAAAGTTTGGTCCCCATTTGTTCATGGGTACATTTGTTTTATACAATTCATTCATATTAGGCATATATGGAAATGGTGGAAAAGCATTCCAAGGTACATAGTTTTGGAATGGAAAACCATTTTGTGTGTTAGGATTCCAGCCTATTTGATGGTGGCTACTTCTAGGAAAAAAATTGTTTGGCCTTTTTATCGTTTTGTTAGGTTTAGAGAACAATGGGGGTTTGCTTTTCATTAAACCTTGACCTTGTTTTAAGGATGGTGGTTGTTTGACATTCCTAACAGTAACATGGGTGGTTTCTTTTTGTTAACGACAACAAATTCGGTTCTAGAAGAGATGGTTACATTATTTTTAGTTTTTACTGATGTACATGCTCGAATCCCTTCTTTTTCACTAGCCAGATCCCTTTTCAAGGGATCCGCTGGATCCGGCACATCAGTGGCTATTTTTTCATTTGCTTTAACAAATTATGTTTCCTTAACTTCGCTAGTTGACGCAATATGTTCCTGAATACCTAGACCCTTTTGATTATTACCCGTTTTAACACTATAAAGTATTGTGTCAAGGTAATTAGTGCTTAGTCTAGCAATTTTAGAATCAAGGTGATCAACCAAAGTTTAAAGTTCTACACAAAGTTTGCATTCACCACTTACTTCCTTTCCCTTTTCTAGTCCCTTTAATTTTTCGTTTAGTTCAAAAAATTCTTTTTCTAAAAGTTCATTCTTATTTTTCAAAAGTTTGTTTTTGTTTATTAACTTGAGATTAATTTTGCAAAGCTTGTTATATTCTAGATGTAATGACTCATCATCTAGAGATGAACTACTATAATATAGAGAGTCGGAACATAACTCGTTGGAGTCCTTGGCCATAAGATAAATTTCTTCCTTTTCTTCTTCACTCATTGACCATGATCCGCTTACGAACGCCTTTTGTTCGTCGCGTTTGGGACATTTACTAATGAAGTGATTTGGATCCCCGCATTTAAAACATTCGCGCTCATCCTTCACTTTCTTGTCGTCTTTGCTTTTCCGCAAACCTTTCTTGTCATCATAGGGTTGCTTGACATATCTTCCTTTTTCTCCGAAGAATTTCTTGAAGTCTCGTACCGCCATTGCATACTCCTCGTATTCATTTTTCGAGGATGAAGTTTCTTCATCACTAGAGAATTTCTTGGCTTTTAAAGCAAGAGATTTATGTTTCTCTTTCTTTTCCTTCGAGACCGGATCTTTAGCGAGTTCGAGCTCACAGAATTTTAGGTTGCCGATGAGTTCATCGAGAGTGGGGATCGACAAGTCTTTGGATTCTTCAATGGTCGTTACCTTCGGTCTCCACTTTAATGGAAGTGCCCTTAGAAATCGTGATTACGACTAGAAGAAGACTCATCAAGTGCTTGTAGTGAAGTAATAATAGTATTAAAACTAGCAAATGCATTATCAATACTATCATCATCCAATATTGAAAACTATTCATATTGTTGAACTAATAAATCAATTTTGTTATTTTTTACTTGTTGGTTTCCTTGGTGTGTTACAACCAAAGAGTTCCAAATTTCTTTAGCGGTTTTATGCATAGAGATTATTTCAAATTTCTTTTTGGGTAAGGCATTGTATAAAACTATTTTTGCCTCACTATTTTTGGAAAGCTTTTCTTTTAGTCGTCAGTGAGACGATCATGAGAATATTTTCTTCTTTCTTTGGTTTTATCATCTTTTACGGTTGATTGAAAATCACCTTCAACAATAACCAAATATCAATATCTTTAGATTTCACACAAGTTTCAAATCTATTTTTCCAATAAATAAAACTATTAGTTTCAAGTAGTGGAGGTCGTTTCATGGATTGCCCTTCTCTATAGTTTTCAAGATTCATTTTGATCGAAAAGTTTTTAAAATACAATTTACTTTAAAACTTCTTGAAAACCTTGCACTTGATGCCAATTGTGGAAACTATAATGGAGGTGAATAGTTTTACCCGATTTTAATTTAAGTTTCAAAGATTTAGATTCAATCTCATGTGAATTCTAATGGATGAATAAATAGTACAAAGCAATAGATAAAGTAAGTAAAGAATGTAAGTAAAGTAAAGGATAGAAAGTAGCGACACAAGTTATTTATAGTGGTTCGGCTACAAGAACACCTTCCTTGCCCTACTCCACTCCACGAGTACCCCACTTGAGAGTTCAAGAACTATGTCAACAAGCTCCTTCAAATTGGCGTAGAAGCCTCACAACGTCTCTTACACTTTTTTCTGTACAAAGCTAAATATCGAGTTCTTCCACGAGGTAGAACTAAAGCCTTACACAACTATTACACAAAAACTATGTGAAATATGAAATACAAGATATGCTACTGAAATCTTGTGGATGGACAAATCAATCAAGGACCCTTTGCTTAGATGACTTGTAGAGGAGCGTGATCTCGCCGTGAAGGACCTAAAGATAATCACAACAAAGAAGAAAGAACTACTAGAATGATCAAGTGATCAGAGATTAGGATAGTGAGATAATATATGAGAGAGTTGTAAGAAGAATGATGAGACACAAATGAAGAAATGGATCACTATTTATAGGCAAAAATGCCTTCTGTTCCACGGTTCCGGCAGATCCCTCACACAAGGGTTCCGGCCAATTCAATTCCATGGATCCGGCTATCTGGGTCAGCTTAGTTCGGATTTTGGGCTGCAAACCGGGTTATGGGTTATGAACCATGGGTCATGGAATTTGGGTCATGGGTACCCAACAAGATACAATGTATCTAGACAATGGGTCATGGGTCATGGACATTGGGTCATAGGTCATTGACATTGGGTCATGGGTCATGAATAATACCCAACATGATTTCATGCATGATGTCATCCAATGGGTAATGGGTTATAGATTTAGCTCCATGGGTATGGGTCATGGGTCATGTATATTACCCAACCTATTACATGTTTTATTACTCCCTCCGTCCCATATTAAATGTTCAGGTTTGACTTTTCAAGTCCTTGTTTTACAACTTTGATCTTAAATATTTTTGCTTGTGTTATATAGTATTAGATAAAAATAATACGTAGTTAAAATACATTTATAACTCAATCTATTCATATATTTTGCATCAAATATTATATAACACAACCAAAATATTTATGGTCAAAGTTAAGAAAGAAAGACTTAGAAAATTCAAACTGGACATTTAATATGGGACGGAGGGAAAACACATATTATTATTACAACATTTATGTAAATGACCAAATGTATATACTTTGCAAAACAACATGTATTCTTAGAATTTTACTGATAACTATATTTGTTATCAACAAAACTTAACGAGATCGCTAAATATAAACAAACGTTTTTACGGTTTATTTGTATTAACACTTTCTATCCTAATAATGTGAATAATGAAGGGGGTCAATCTAGTAGATTGAATAGATGTGATGATAAGCCTATAGTGGTCACAGAAACAGGTGAACCTAATAAGATTAACAAACAGGACATGACAAATACTGAAGTTGACGATGAGGTTTTGGAAGATCATGATAACTTAATAGATGATGTTGAGGTTGATATGGAGCCTTTTAAGAGGAACTTTTCTAGTAAGGCTGAATGTGGAGTAGAAACAGACCAAGAAGATGAATATTTGACATTGATGACTTTGATATTGCATCAGACCAATATGATGGTGATTTTGAAGCAGCTAGAAACATATCATTGAGAAAGTTAGCAAAATAGTACTCACTAGGTATGATTTCAAAGGAAGCTTTCTATGTTGAAAGGAAATTTGGTGACAAGTGGACTGTATTAGAAATGATGTCTAGATTAGATATGGAGCAAAGAAGACAATTGCATGTTATAAAAAATGACAAGTCATGGGTGAGAGTTATATGCAGAGGTCAAACACCTATTTTTGCAAATAGTGCACAGTCAACATCAATTGAATTAGTTGCAAGTGGGCATGTGGATGGGCCAAATGCAAGTGGGCATGTGGATGGCGCAAATGCAAATAGGCATGTCGAAGGGGCGAATGCTAGTGGGCCTGTGGATGGGCCAAAAGTCCAAGATCAACAATCTTGTCCATGGACTTTACTTGTGTCCAAGGGAACCCAAGATGAGACATGGAGGGTTAAAACTTTAACTGATACCTGCACTTGCCTTCATTCTAGGACTGTCAAAAAGGCAACAACTGCCTTCTTAGCAAAAGATGTAGAGGATACCATTGTTCCTAACCCTGAGATACTAAATAGGCAACTACTTGATGCAAGAGATAAGGCAATAATCACTTGCTTAGAGTACATAAGGGAATACTTGACGAAGAATATTGTGAATGTCCATAAGGTGATTGTTAAGTGTGATGGACCTCTCACCCCCAATGCAAGTAAACTATTTAACAAAATCAATGATGAAGCTGCACAATATAAGGTTCTGTATAAGTTTATATTTCTATTCATGTATCTGTTTATGCATTGTTCATATATCTGTTATGCACTTATTCATGTATCTGTTTATGCATTGTTCATGTATTTGTTATGCACCTATTCATGTATCTTTTTATGCTAGTTCATTAGGTTGTTTGGAATGGAGAAGACCAATATCAAGTAAGTGGACCGTGGGAAGATCAGTGTGTGGTCAACATGAGGGATAAGATGTGTGTGCATGCAGGAGATGAGAGTTAACATGAATTCTTTGTTGGCTTGCTGTTGCAGCTATTAATGACATAGGGAGCAATGGAATGGTAGTTGGTATACCAGAAACATGGGTTTACTTTTGCTATTGGCTCAGAACATGGCAAAATATGTATAGCTTCAAAATTGCTTGTGTTAATGGACCAGAGCATTGGCCTAAGTATAAAGCTCCAATCACATTGCTTCCACCTATGCATTATCCACAAGTAGGCAAACCACCAAAAAAGAGGAAGAAGAGTGTAATTGAAGTTGAAGAAATGGTTAAGCAGGGTGAAAAGTTAAGTAGGGCTGTAAAGATTGTTAGATGTGTGTTATGCAAATAACTCGGTCACAATAGAAGGTCATGCAAAGGTCAAATGATGGGAGCAGGAAACACGAAAAGAAAGACATCTAAAAAACCTAGTGCAGCAAAACGAAGTGCAACAAAACCAAGTGCAGGGAAATACAAAGAATCAAGTACTCAGCCTGCTCCAAATTCACCACCTGTAAGAGCATCTCAAGGGATTGTCATAAGGGATTCAGTATCTGCCAATACAAGATCATCAAGAAAACCTGATGATGCTGCAAATAAGGATCTAAAGAACAAGGGTAAGGAAAAGGTTGTGTATTGCTAGTCTTATCTGGTGTATGCTTATTTTGTCCAAACTTTGGTAGTTTTTGTTTGTCCAAAATAGTCTTAGTTTAGACTAATGGTAGTTGTAGTCTTAGTTTAGAATCACTTGTCTCAGTTTGTCATCAAACTGTGTTATCCAGACTCATGCTTATCTTAGTTTGTCATCAAACTATGTTATTGGTGTATGCTTTTTTAAGACATATGGTGTTTTTGATTTACGGTTTATGATTTCACTGTGTTACCATTTCATAGTTTATACTTATCTCAGTTTGTCAAAGTTATTGATTTATGGTGTTTTTGTGACCATTTAAGTGTGTGGTTATTTTGATCTTTCACAGTTGACTTAGCATCCAATTTGACACATTCAAATACTATAGTTGCAAAAACAATAACCATTTCATTAACAATAACAAGATACATCTTTCACAGTTTAATAAATCTAAAATGAACTTCAAATACCATAGTTGAAAAACCATAACCATTTCATTAACCATAACAAGATACATCTTTAAACATGACAAAACTTATCAAATACCATAACAATGATTATGAAAATTACGATACTTGCAAAAACCATAACCATATACCATATTCTAGAACAACCAAATCCTAATCATAGCCATTTCATTTCCTGTGATAAAATAAACCACAAAAACAAACCAAGTGACACCTAAAATTAACTTCAATCTTCTAGCTTGTGTTGCTTGTTAATTCCATGTTGCTCGGATATCATTCATAGATCGCAATAATGCGGGTATGATTTGAACGACTCTTGGACACATTTCTGGGCAATACCTATCTTTAAAGCCACAGCTCTTAGAACAACAATAGAATCTCCTTCCTGAATTAGTAGCAATCCATGATGTGCGGACAATCGAAGGAGCATTACATCTTGGACAGCGAACCATGATTTTTTTCTTGTTTGTGACTGTGTGTGTGATAGGGTGGAAAGATTAGTAGTTATTATTATTATTATTTTTTGACGTGTTAATATAGATTGGAAAAGAGAGGGAAATCACACTTATTTAGGAAATGAGAGGGAAAACCAATTTATAATGTTAGCCCTCATGTTGTCCGTTAATGTCAATTTATATCCTTTTTAACGATCGTTTAGACTTGGGTCGAAAATTGGACAGGATCTGTAAAAATCAAAAACCACAAAGACGTGACTCGTTTAGAAAAAAAACCCCAGCGACAAGATCCGTAAAAATCAGCAAACTACAAAAACGATATATGTAATTAACTCAAGATTTTTTAAATATTAGCATATAATCATTACATAATATCCAATATTCTCTTTGGATTTATGAAATGATAGCTTATTTGAAAGGGGGATTTTCATATATCCCCACATACACATCCATATTTACATATTTCCCCAAACACAAGTTTTTTATACATGATGTACAAGCCTGTTAAAGCACTGTTTGGGGAAATATGTAAATATGATAATATGTGAGGATATATATATAATGCTTATTTTTAAATAGCCGGCATACATTATTAACGGTCATCATACTTTATAAAATAAAACAATATCAATGCTTATTAATAGAACAAATCATTGGTAAATTGCTTGATTTGTGTGTTTATTGTTTTTATTATTGTAGCCCGATAGTTGTCTGTATTGGTTAGCAATTTGGGTATTAGCTCATTAGTATGTTATTATATATACAAATTGTTGTAATCATTTATCATTAAATCAATAATATAAACTATATTTTATCCAATTATATGTTATTTTTCAATTAAGATACCTACTTTTTTTTTTTGAACTTAATTAAGATACCTACTAAGGTATTTAACTTTTCTTTTTTGTAATAAAGGTAAGTTTTACGAAATATTTAATCTAATAATATGCTCACATGTGTCAATAATGAACCTGTAAAATACACTTTCCGTATCTAATAAGTGTTCACTTTTGAATTTTAAAGTTTTACTTATTAAACTTCCACCTTAAATATTTTTATTTATCTTATATAATACTTGATGAAAAATATATGAATGAATTGAGTTTTAAATGTATTTTAATTTGGTATAATTTTCATCAATTATTATATAATACAAACAAAAATATTTAAGGTCAACGAAAAAAAATACTTGAAAAGTTAATAGTGGATATTTATTTAGGGACGGAGGGGTATATAGTTACACTTTTGCACGAAAAATAAAAGTTGAGTAGCTTTTTTTCACCACTTTAAGAGCAAAGGGTATGGTAACAATGTCACGCGTCATTGTCAGCATCAAGCTTTAACATTTCAATTTAACTCAACAAAAAAACACCCATTATCATAACTTACCCAAGCTAAACCTTAACTCAACAACAATTTACAAAACAACCCTTCATTTAGAGGGAAAAAAATTAATCAAATATGCCTTAACATTGGCGTTATGGGCTTAACATGGTGTTAAGACATGACCTTAACAATCTAGGGCGGTGTGGTTAACATGCCTTTAACGCCGGAATGTTAAGGTTTAACATGAGTGTTGTGTTAACACACCGAGTGCTCTAATAATCTGTAATATCCTTCTTACTTTGTTTTTTCCTACTCGGGTCCGTCATACTTCCTTTAACTACTCCTAGTGAGATATAGTGGAAGCAATTTGTTATAGTGGAAAAAGGTGAGTGAAAACACCAATGTAACAGAAAAACAACCACATAAATCCGAATCCGCTCAACTTACTAAGATATACCTTAATTAGAAATTAACATAGTTCGCTAATCCTTTTTCCCCCACATAAAGCTCGTAATTTTATTTCAAATCACAAGATTTTTGCATGTTATGGTTCATTGAACCACCGTCATATCATACGCACTTTCGCCAATCACTAAACATTCATCTTTTTGGACAAATGAAATTGTATCAATTCCTTCTGACGTGACGTATTATTTTCAATTTATCAATTTCTTTAAATTGTCACTGCTTACTTTAGAGTTATTTTTAAAAAATTTCGATTTGAGTTAAAGTTAATGGACTACTCTTTTAGGGCCCGTTTGGTTCGTTAAGAGTTTAGGATTTAGATTTGGATTTGGATTTAATGTATGAAAGAGAAAATATAATATAAACTAAATAAGTTACTCTTTCGTCGTTTTATAAGTCCATGTTTGAAAATTCAAAGTCTTTTTCTTCAAAGTTTATTGGTAATTATTTTTTTAGGTGTTATATAATACTTGATGAAAATATATAAATTGATTTGTGTTTTAAATGTATTTTCATTGGTATACTTTTTATCAAATATATATATAGCAAAAAAAAATAATTACAGTCAAACTCTGAAAAAAAGGCGACAATGAACATAAAGAACGTAAAAATAATAGTGTATAATTAAAAATTGAAAAGAATTCTTGAAATAATAATAAGAAATTAAATGAGTGGCACATGATACATGAGGGCCCATTAGAAAATAAAATGTCAGTGAATTTTTGTTAACCCCGATTATGTAGGCTCCTTTTCTGCATGCCCCACTTTGTGTGTTTTAGATGTCAATCTTAACAGTACACATATACAACCAAATAATATAATACTACTTTAAGTCTAATCCATGAACCTAAGCCCTCATACCAACCGGCCCTTAGAATCATAGAAGTTAAATGTAATAGAACCAAATTAACCATATCAAAATGTTCATATCTTTAATCATGAAGAAACATCTATACTACTTATAATAAAGGATTGAATCTCTTTCCTCATAGTCCTAAAATTAAAACTTACAAAAAATCAATACTTGTTACAATACACAATGCATTATTAATGATCTTTCTCATTAATTTTAATTTTAAGACTTACAAGTCTTAAAGCTTAATGTAGTCAATTAATTAACTGGTCAATAAATACAATTAATGCAGTTATTAAAACACTCTTACATAAAAATACAAATATCAAGCATATTGTACAACCAATTTAACACAATTTTTGCATTAAATGTCACACAAATAATAAAACGCATTATACAAATATTCAAGCCCGAACGGACAACGGGCAAAACGGGCTCGAGCCCAAACAGGCGCGGGCCAAACGGGCTCGGGCTCGAGCTCGAGTGGGCACGGGCTAAACGAAATTCTTGATATCAATAAATTTATTGTCAAAAAGAACATAGTAAACTACAATACATAATTTACTGGAAAAATTTATTTTAAGGTACCCACCGCCGCAATGTGCGGGTACACTACTAGTAAAAAATAATGAAGAAACATAAAAGATATGATAAACACATAATTTTAGAAGCCTAAACCCAAGCGAGGACGAGCCAGAGTGGAGGGGCGGGGGTGCTTTCGGCCACCCTACCTGGCCCCAGTTAAACTAAGGCTACGTACCCAGGGATGAAGGCTGGGTTGCGTTTTTGTTTTGTTTTGTGTTTTTGTTTTTGTTTTGTTTTTGTTTTTTTTTTTTTTTTGAGTAACAAAAGATTGATGATACTGTTGAAGGTAGAACAAGAAAGAAGATAAAGTAGTAGGTGACTTTATGTCCTTGGTTTTGTCCTTTATAAGGTTTTAGCCTATTTTTTTAATTTTTTCTTACTTTGCTATTTCTTTTAAACTTATTTTGTTTTTGTTTATTTGTAGTGTTAGCTACAGCGGTTTTGTTTTTGTAGTTGGTGACTTGGTGTTAATGTAGAGCAACATAAAAGAAAATTTTCAATGGCATTCTTTAAGTATATATATATATATATATATTTTTTTTTTTAATTATTTTTTTTTAATAAATAAATAATATACTTTATTATGTCATCTGAACTTGTAGTTTTTTAAGATAAGTATCGTTTATGTTTTTACTCTTGCTAAGGTTTAAATATTAAACTTAAAAACTATGGCTCGATCAAAATAACGTTCGTTTGGTACGGTTTAAACATCAATACAGCTTCTAAAACAAGATATTTATTTGTTATTACTGGGGAAAATTTTTTTTGAGCCCCCTTAATAAAAATTTCTGGCTCCGTCTCTGAACACAAGCAACGCTTTTCATTGAATTAAAAGAGTTTAAGATCATGAGCACAAGCATATGCAAGAAAGATTCTTATAGACTCTAATATAGCTACGGGAGCATAGGTCTCATCAAAGTCTATGCCTTCTTGTTGGTTGTATCCTTGAGCAACTAGTCTAGCTTTATTTCTAGACACGACACCGTTTACATCTAATTTGTTTTTATACACCCATTTTGTTCCAATTATTGTTTGGTTTTTAGGTGGAGGGACAAGTGTCCAAACGTTGTTAGAAACAAATTGATTTAATTCCTCTTGCGTAGCCATAACCCAACTTTCATCGTTTATAGCTTCTTTAGTTTTTTTAGGTTCTATAGTTGACACGAAACAAAAGAGACTACTTTAGTTTTGAACTTGAGACCTTAGAGTTCTTTCATTTAATTTTCCTATGATCTTTTCTATGGGATGATCTTTAGACTCTTTAACATTTATAATTTCATTGTTTAATGGTCCATCTTCCTTGTTTACTTTTTCATTTATTTCTAAGACTTTAATTTCGATTAACTCGTCGTCGATGAGAGGTAAAGAGGTTTTAGGTGGACTCTCGTCAAATTTTACATTTAAAGATTCTTCAACTTTTATGGTTTCTTTATTTAGTATTACGTATGCTTTACTATTAGGAGAATATTCTAAGAAAATACCTTCAGTTGATTTTGGGTCGAATTTAGTTAAGTAGTCTTTTGTGTTAAGTATAAAACATTTACTACCAAAGACTCGAAATTGTTCCAACGAAGGCTTTTTGCCTCGTAACAACTCATATGGAGTTTTTTCTAAGAACGGTCTAATTAAGACTCGATTTAAAATGTAGGTTGATGTGTCGACGACATTGCACCAAAATTTCTGAGGAATAGATTGCTCATTAATCATGGTGCGACTCATTTCTTGAAGGGTTTGATTTTTCCTTTCAACTAACCCATTTGATTGTAGAGTGAGAGGAGCCGAGAAATTGTGAGTAATACCATTAGCATCACAAAAAGTTCTGAATTGCACTTCATTATCAAATTCCTGGCCATTATCCGTTCGGATCGACACAATAGGACTTCCTAGTTGTCTTTGGATTTTTCTACTTAAGATTTCGAAGTGATCAAACATTTCAGTTTTATTTTTTTTAAATTTAGTCCATGTGTACCTAGAGTAATCGTCCACTATAACCAAGGTATAGAAGTTACCTCCGTAACTTTGGATAGCAGACGGACCAAATAAATCCATATGTAGTAATTCTAGACATTTTGATGTAGAAACCATATTTTTAGCTTTATGACTAGCATGGACTTGTTTTCCGATATTACAAGCATCACAGAAATGATGTTCGCATTTTAGTTTAGGTAGGTTTCTTACAAGCTCTTTGGATGATAGCGATTGAAGAAGTCGCATATTTGCGTGACCTAATCCTTGATGCCATAAGGTTGAAGTATCATCCATAAAGGTGAGACAAAGTTTGCCTTTTGGTTCGTTTCCGATTTTAATAATGTAGACGCCACGTTTTCTAATACCTCTTCCTATAGTAATACCATTATTCAAGATTTTACTACCGGTTTCACTAAAGAGAACCTTGCACTTTTTATCACATATTTGACCTATATTTAGTAGGTTAAAGTTTAGGTTTTCTACTTGACATACGTCATTAATTGTTAGGGATTTGTGAGAGATTGTACCTTTTCTGATGATTTTGCTTTTACTATTACCGAACATCACATTTACTCCGTTAGAGGATTCGTATGTGGAGAACAACGCTTTATTACCGGTCATATGCCTTGTGCACCCGCTATCCTTGATCCATTCATCCGGATCCAAATCAACCTTTAGGCACACCTAAGAAAACAAAAAACTTAAAAGTTTGGTCCCCATTTGTTCATGGGTACATTTGTTTTATACAATTCATTCATATTAGGCATATATGGAAATGGTGGAAAAGCATTCCAAGGTACATAGTTTTGGAATGGAAAACCATTTTGTGTGTTAGGATTCCAGCCTATTTGATGGTGGCTACTTCTAGGAAAAAAATTGTTTGGCCTTTTTATCGTTTTGTTAGGTTTAGAGAACAATGGGGGTTTGCTTTTCATTAAACCTTGACCTTGTTTTAAGGATGGTGGTTGTTTGACATTCCTAACAGTAACATGGGTGGTTTCTTTTTGTTAACGACAACAAATTCGGTTCTAGAAGAGATGGTTACATTATTTTTAGTTTTTACTGATGTACATGCTCGAATCCCTTCTTTTTCACTAGCCAGATCCCTTTTCAAGGGATCCGCTGGATCCGGCACATCAGTGGCTATTTTTTCATTTGCTTTAACAAATTATGTTTCCTTAACTTCGCTAGTTGACGCAATATGTTCCTGAATACCTAGACCCTTTTGATTATTACCCGTTTTAACACTATAAAGTATTGTGTCAAGGTAATTAGTGCTTAGTCTAGCAATTTTAGAATCAAGGTGATCAACCAAAGTTTAAAGTTCTACACAAAGTTTGCATTCACCACTTACTTCCTTTCCCTTTTCTAGTCCCTTTAATTTTTCGTTTAGTTCAAAAAATTCTTTTTCTAAAAGTTCATTCTTATTTTTCAAAAGTTTGTTTTTGTTTATTAACTTGAGATTAATTTTGCAAGGCTTGTTATATTCTAGATGTAATGACTCATTATCTAGAGATGAACTACTATAATATAGAGAGTCGGAACATAAATCGTTGGAGTCCTTGGCCATAAGATAAATTTCTTCCTTTTCTTCTTCACTCATTGACCATGATCCGCTTACGAACGCCTTTTGTTCGTCGCGTTTGGGACATTTACTAATGAAGTGATTTGGATCCCCGCATTTAAAACATTCGCGCTCATCCTTCACTTTCTTGTCGTCTTTGCTTTTCCGCAAACCTTTCTTGTCATCATAGGGTTGCTTGACATATCTTCCTTTTCTCCGAAAGAATTTCTTGAAGTCTCGTACCGCCATTGCATACTCCTCGTATTCATTTTTCGAGGATGAAGTTTCTTCATCACTAGAGAATTTCTTGGCTTTTAAAGCAAGAGATTTATGTTTCTCTTTCTTTTCCTTCGAGACCTCGGAATCTTTAGCGAGTTCGAGCTCACAGAATTTTAGGTTGCCGATGAGTTCATCGAGAGTGGGGATCGACAAGTCTTTGGATTCTTCAATGGTCGTTACCTTCGGTCTCCACTTTAATGGAAGTGCCCTTAGAAATCTCCTGACGTGATTACGACTAGAAGAAGACTCATCAAGTGCTTGTAGTGAAGTAATAATAGTATTAAAACTAGCAAATGCATTATCAATACTATCATCATCCAATATTGAAAACTATTCATATTGTTGAACTAATAAATCAATTTTGTTATTTTTTACTTGTTGGTTTCCTTGGTGTGTTACAACCAAAGAGTTCCAAATTTCTTTAGCGGTTTTATGCATAGAGATTATTTCAAATTTCTTTTTGGGTAAGGCATTGTATAAAACTATTTTTGCCTCACTATTTTTGGAAAGCTTTTTCTTTTAGTCGTCAGTGAGACGATCATGAGAAATATTTTCTTCTTTGCTGGTTTTATCATCTTTTACGGTTGCTTGAAAATCACCTTCAACAATAACCAAATATCAATATCTTTAGATTTCACACAAGTTTCAAATCTATTTTTCCAATAAATAAAACTATTAGTTTCAAGTAGTGGAGGTCGTTTCATGGATTGCCCTTCTCTATAGTTTTCAAGATTCATTTTGATCGAAAAGTTTTTAAAATACAATTTACTTTAAAACTTCTTGAAAACCTTGCACTTGATGCCAATTGTGGAAACTATAATGGGAGTTGAATAGTTTTACCGATTTTAATTTAAGTTTCAAAGATTTAGATTCAATCTCATGTGAATTCTAATGGATGAATAAATAGTACAAAGCAATAGATAAAGTAAGTAAAGAATGTAAGTAAAGTAAAGGATAGAAAGTAGCGACACAAGTTATTTATAGTGGTTCGGATACAAGAACACCTTCCTTGCCCTACTCCACTCCACGAGTACCCCACTCGAGAGTTCAAGCACTATGTCAACAAGCTCCTTCAAATTGGCGTAGAAGCCTCACAACGTCTCTTACACTTTTTTCTGTACAAAGCTAAATATCGAGTTCTTCCACGAGGTAGAACTAAAGCCTTACACAACTATTACACAAAAACTATGTGAAATATGAAATACAAGATATGCTACTGAAATCTTGTGGATGGACAAATCAATCAAGGACCCTTTGCTTAGATGACTTGTAGAGTAGCGTGATCTCGCCTTCGTGAAGGACCTAAAAGATAATCACAACAAAAGAAAGAAGAACTACTAGAATGATCAAGTGATCAGAGATTAGGATAGTGAGATAATATATGAGAGAGTTGTAAGAAGAATGATGAGACACAAATGAAGAAATGGATCACTATTTATAGGCAAAAATGCCTTCTGTTCCACGGTTCCGACAGATCCCTCACACAAGGGTTCCGGCCAATGCAATTCAATGGATCCGGCTATCTGGGTCAGCTTAGTTCGGATTTTGGGCTGCAAACCGGGTTATGGGTTATGAACCATGGGTCATGGAATTTGGGTCATGGGTACCCAACAAGATACAATGTATCTAGACAATGGGTCATGGGTCATGGACATTGGGTCATAGGTCATTGACATTGGGTCATGGGTCATGAATAATACCCAACATGATTTCATGCATGATGTCATCCAATGGGTCATGGGTTATAGATTTAGCTCCATGGGTATGGGTCATGGGTCATGTATATTACCCAACCTATTACATGTTTTATTACTCCCTCCGTCCCATATTAAATGTTCAGGTTTGACTTTTCAAGTCCTTGTTTTAGGGCCCGTTTGGTTTGAGGTGATCGGTTTAGGATCTAGGACTGAGAGTAGAAACCTTTGTTTGGTTAGAAAAATCATGTGGGTCCATTGGGCATGAAAGTTAAATTCGTGGTGTTTTAGAAATCCCAACTCAAGTGGCTACTTTTCTCTCACTACCCATTTAACTCTTTTTTTTTTCTTTTTTTATTTGTGTATCTGTCTTCCTATTGGTTACTTTCACAATATTATGACCCACCTATTAATATTTTATTATTTACTAATAATTTATATATTTAATAATATATTTTCTCTCTCCTACTTCAAATCTAAACTCAAATCCTAAACCAAATTCAAATCTAAATCCAAATCTAAATCCTAAACCCATCTACCAACCAAACGGGCCCTTACAACTTTGATCTTAAATATTTTTGCTTGTGTTATATAGTATTAGATAAAAATAATACGTAGTTAAAATACATTTATAACTCAATCTATTCATATATTTTGCATCAAATATTATATAACACAACCAAAAATATTTATGGTCAAAGTTAAGAAAGAAAGACTTAGAAAATTCAAACTGGACATTTAATATGGGACGGAGGGAGTACAACATATTATTATTACAACATTTATGTAAATGACCAAATGTATATACTTTGCAAAACAACATGTATTCTTAGAATTTTACTTATGATAACTTTATATTTGTTATCAACAAAACTTAACGAGATCGCTAAATATAAACAAACGTTTTTACGGTTTATTTGTATTAACACTTTCTATCCTAATAATGTGAATAATGAAGGGGGTCAATCTAGTAGATTGAATAGATGTGATGATAAGCCTATAGTGGTCACAGAAACAGGTGAACCTAATAAGATTAACAAACAGGACATGACAAATACTGAAGTTGACGATGAGGTTTTGGAAGATCATGATAACTTAATAGATGATGTTGAGGTTGATATGGAGCCTTTTAAGAGGAACTTTTCTAGTAAGGCTGAATGTGGAGTAGAAACAGACCAAGAAGATGAATATTTGACATTGATGACTTTGATATTGCATCAGACCAATATGATGGTGATTTTGAAGCAGCTAGAAACATATCATTGAGAAAGTTAGCAAAATAGTACTCACTAGGTATGATTTCAAAGGAAGCTTTCTATGTTGAAAGGAAATTTGGTGACAAGTGGACTGTATTAGAAATGATGTCTAGATTAGATATGGAGCAAAGAAGACAATTGCATGTTATAAAAACTGACAAGTCATGGGTGAGAGTTATATGCAGAGGTCAAACACCTATTTTGCGAGATAGTGCACAGTCAACATCAATTGAATTAGTTGCAAGTGGGCATGTGGATGGGCCAAATGCAAGTGGGCATGTGGATGGCGCAAATGCAAATAGGCATGTCGAAGGGGCGAATGCTAGTGGGCCTGTGGATGGGCCAAAAGTCCAAGATCAACAATCTTGTCCATGGACTTTACTTGTGTCCAAGGGAACCCAAGATGAGACATGGAGGGTTAAAACTTTAACTGATACCTGCACTTGCCTTCATTCTAGGACTGTCAAAAAGGCAACAACTGCCTTCTTAGCAAAAGATGTAGAGGATACCATTGTTCCTAACCCTGAGATACTAAATAGGCAACTACTTGATGCAAGAGATAAGGCAATAATCACTTGCTTAGAGTACATAAGGGAATACTTGACGAAGAATATTGTGAATGTCCATAAGGTGATTGTTAAGTGTGATGGACCTCTCACCCCCAATGCAAGTAAACTATTTAACAAAATCAATGATGAAATGCACAATATAAGGTTACGTATAAGTTTATATTTCTATTCATGTATCTGTTTATGCATTGTTCATATATCTGTTATGCACTTATTCATGTATCTGTTTATGCATTGTTCATGTATTTGTTATGCACCTATTCATGTGTCTTTTTATGCTAGTTCATTAGGTTGTTTGGAATGGAGAAGACCAATATCAAGTAAGTGGACCGTGGGAAGATCAGTGTGTGGTCAACATGAGGGATAAGATGTGTGTGCATGCAGGAGATGAGAGTTAACATGAATTCTTTGTTGGCTTGCTGTTGCAGCTATTAATGACATAGGGAGCAATGGAATGGTAGTTGGTATACCAGAAACATGGGTTTACTTTTGCTATTGGCTCAGAACATGGCAAAATATGTATAGCTTCAAAATTGCTTGCGTTAATGGACCAGAGCATTGGCCTAAGTATAAAGCTCCAATCACATTGCTTCCACCTATGCATTATCCACAAGTAGGCAAACCACCAAAAAAGAGGAAGAAGAGTGTAATTGAAGTTGAAGAAATGGTTAAGCAGGGTGAAAAGTTAAGTAGGGCTGTAAAGATTGTTAGATGTGTGTTATGCAAATAACTCGGTCACAATAGAAGGTCATGCAAAGTTCAAATGATGGGAGCAGGAAACACGAAAAGAAAGACATCTAAAAAACCTAGTGCAGCAAAACGAAGTGCAACAAAACCAAGTGCAGGGAAATACAAAGAATCAAGTACTCAGCCTGCTCCAAATTCACCACCTGTAAGAGCATCTCAAGGGATTGTCATAAGGGATTCAGTATCTGCCAATACAAGATCATCAAGAAAACCTGATGATGCTGCAAATAAGGATCCAAAGAACAAGGGTAAGGAAAAGGTTGTGTATTGCTGGTCTTATCTGGTGTATGCTTATTTTGTCCAAACTTTGGTAGTTTTTGTTTGTCCAAAATGTGGTAGTCTTAGTTTAGACTAATGGTAGTTGTAGTCTTAGTTTAGAATCACTTGTCTCAGTTTGTCATCAAACTGTGTTATCCAGACTCATGCTTATCTTAGTTTGTCATCAAACTATGTTATTGGTGTATGCTTTTTTAAGACATATGGTGTTTTTGATTTACGGTTTATGATTTCACTGTGTTACCATTTCATAGTTTATACTTATCTCAGTTTGTCAAAGTTATTGATTTATGGTGTTTTTGTGACCATTTAAGTGTGTGGTTATTTTGATCTTTCACAGTTGACTTAGCATCCAATTTGACACATTCAAATACTATAGTTGCAAAAACAATAACCATTTCATTAACAATAACAAGATACATCTTTCACAGTTTAATAAATCTAAAATGAACTTCAAATACCATAGTTGAAAAACCATAACCATTTCATTAACCATAACAAGATACATCTTTAAACATGACAAAACTTATCAAATACCATAACAATGATTATGAAAATTACGATACTTGCAAAAACCATAACCATATACCATATTCTAGAACAACCAAATCCTAATCATAGCCATTTCATTTCCTGTGATAAAATAAACCACAAAAACAAACCAAGTGACACCTAAAATTAACTTCAATCTTCTAGCTTGTGTTGCTTGTTAATTCACTGTTGCTCGGATATCATTCATAGATCGCAATAATGCGGGTATGATTTGAACGACTCTTGGACACATTTCTGGGCAATACCTATCTTTAAAGCCACAGCTCTTAGAACAACAATAGAATCTCCTTCCTGAATTAGTAGCAGTCCATGATGTGCGGACAATCGAAGGAGCATTACATCTTGGACAGCGAACCATGATTATTTTCTTGTCTGTGACTGTGTGTGTGATAGGGTGGAAAGATTAGTAGTTATTATTATTATTATTTTTTGACGTGTTAATATAGATTGGAAAAGAGAGGGAAATCACACTTATTTAGGAAATGAGAGGGAAAACCAATTTATAATGTTAGCCCTCATGTTGTCCATTAATGTCAATTTATATCCTTTTTAACGATCGTTTAGACTTGGGTCGAAAATTGGACAGGATCTGTAAAAATCAAAAACCACAAAGACGTGACTCGTTTAGAAAAAACCCCAGCGACAAGATCCGTAAAAATCAGCAAACTACAAAAACGATATATGTAATTAACTCAAGATTTTTTAAATATTAGCATATAATCATTACATAATATCCAATATTCTCTTTGGATTTATGAAATGATAGCTTATTTGAAAGGGGGATTTTCATATATCCCCACATACACACCCATATTTACATATTTCCTCAAACACAAGTTTTTTATACATGATGTACAAGCCTGTGAAAGCACTTTTTGGGGAAATATGTAAATAATGGTGTGTATGTGGGGATATATGTAAATGCCCCTATTTTAAATAGCCGGCATACATTATTAACGGTCATCATACTTTATAAAATAAAACAATATCAATGCTTATTAATAGAACAAATCATTGGTAAATTGCTTGATTTGTGTGTTTATTGTTTTTATTATTGTAGCCCGATAGTTGTCTGTATTGGTTAGCAATTTGGGTATTAGCTCATTAGTATGTTATTATATATACAAATTGTTGTAATCATTTATCATTAAATCAATAATATAAGTTTAAATATAGGTGCGGGAGGAAGGGTGGGAGGAAAGGTGAATGACGAAGGGAGATATATAGAAAAAAAATGATTTTCTAAAATACATGTTATCAAACTATATTTTATCCAATTATATGTTATTTTTCAATTAAGATACCTACTTTTTTTTTTTGAACTTAATTAAGATACCTACTAAGGTATTTAACTTTTCTTTTTTGTAATAAAGGTAAGTTTTACGAAATATTTAATCTAATAATATGCTCACATGTGTCAATAATGAACCTGTAAAATACACTTTCCGTATCTAATAAGTGTTCACTTTTGAATTTTAAAGTTTTACTTATTAAACTTCCACCTTAAATATTTTTATTTATCTTATATAATACTTGATGAAAAATATATGAATGAATTGAGTTTTAAATGTATTTTAATTTGGTATAATTTTCATCAATTATTATATAATACAAACAAAAATATTTAAGGTCAAACTTGAAAAAGAAATACTTCAAAAGTTAATAGTGGATATTTATTTAGGGACGGAGGGAGTATATAGTTACACTTTTTGCACGAAAAATAAAAGTTGAGTAGCTTTTTTTCACCACTTTAAGAGCAAAGGGTATGGTAACACCATGTCACGTCAGTGTCACATCAGCTTTAACATTTCAATTTAACTCAACAAAAAAACACCCATTATCATAACTTACCCAAGCTAAACCTTAACTCAACAACAATTTACAAAACAACCCTTCATTTAGGGGGCAGAAAAAAATTAATCAAATATGCCTTAAACGTGGCGTTATGGGCTTAACATGGTGTTAAGACATGACCTTAACAATCTAGGGCGGTGTGGTTAACATGCCTTTAACGCCGGAATGTTAAGGTTTAACATGAGTGTTGTGTTAACACACCGAGTGCTCTAATAATCTGTAATATCCTTCTTACTTTGTTTTTTCCTACTCGGGTCCGTCATACTTCCTTTAACTACTCCTAATGAGATATAGTGGAAACAATTTATTATGGTGGAAAAAAGAGAGTGAAAACACCGATGTAACAAAAAACGACCACATAAATCCAAATCCGCTTAACTTATTAAGATAGACCTTAATTAGAAATTAACATAGTTCGCTAATCCTTTTTCCCCCACATAAAGCTCGTAATTTTATTTCAAATCACAAGATTTTTGCATGTTATGGTTCATTGAACCACCGTCATATCATACGCACTTTCGCCAATCACTAAACATTCATCTTTTTGGACAAATGAAATTGTATCAATTCCTTCTGACGTGACGTATTATTTTCAATTTATCAATTTCTTTAAATTGTCACTGCTTACTTTAGAGTTATTTTTAAAAAATTTCGATTTGAGTTAAAGTTAATGGACTACTCTTTTAGGGCCCGTTTGGTTCGTTAAGAGTTTAGGATTTAGATTTGGATTTGGATTTAATGTATGAAAGAGAAAATATAATATAAACTAAATAAGTTACTCCCTCCGTCCCATTTTATAAGTCCATGTTTGAAAATTCAAAGTCTTTTTCTTCAAAGTTTGACTGTAATTATTTTTTTTCGTGTTATATAATACTTGATACAAAATATATAAATTGATTTGTGTTTTAAATGTATTTTCATTGGTATACTTTTCATCAAATATTATATAACACGAAAAAAAATAATTACAGTCAAACTCTGAGAAAAAAGACTTTGACTTTTCAAACATGGACTTATAAAATGAGACGGAAGGAGTATTAAAATAATAGTGTATAATTAAAAATTGAAAAGAATTCTTGAAATAATAATAAGAAATTAAATGAGTGGCACATGATACATGAGGGCCCATTAGAAAATAAAATGTCAGTGAATTTTTGTTAACCCCGATTATGTAGGCTCCTTTTCTGTATGCCCCACTTTGTGTGTTTTAGATGTCAATCTTAACAGTACACATATACAACCAAATAATATAATACTACTTTAAGTCTAATCCATGAACCTAAGCCCTCATACCAACCGGCCCTTAGAATCATAGAAGTTAAATGTAATAGAACCAAATTAACCATATCAAAATGTTCATATCTTTAATCATGAAGAAACATCTATACTACTTATAATAAAGGATTGAATCTCTTTCCTCATAGTCCTAAAATTAAAACTTACAAAATACAATGCCTATTGTACAATACACAATGCATTATTAATGATCTTTCTCATTAATTTTAATTTTAAGACTTACAAGTCTTAAAGCTTAATGTAGTCAATTAATTAACTGGTCAATAAATACAATTAATGCAGTTATTAAAACACCTCTTACATAAGAAATACAAATATCAAGCATATTGTACAACCAATTTAACACAATTTTTGCATTAAATGTCACACAAATAATAAAACGCATTATACAAATATTCAAGCCCGAACGGACAACGGGCAAAACGGGCTCGAGCCCAAACAGGCGCGGGCCAAACGGGCTCGGGCTCGAGCTCGAGTGGGCACGGGCTAAACGAAATTCTTGATATCAATAAATTTATTGTCAAAAAGAACATAGTAAACTACAATACATAATTTACTGGAAAAATTTATTTTAAGGTACCCACCGCCGCAATGTGCGGGTACACTACTAGTAAAAAATAATGAAGAAACATAAAAGATATGATAAACACATAATTTTAGAAGCCTAAACCACAAGCAGGGACAGAGCCAGTGGAGGGGCCAGGGGGTGCTCGGCCACCCTCAACTGGTTAAACTAGGCTACGTACCAGGATGAACTGGGTTGCGTTTTGTTTTGTTTTTGGTTTTTTTGTTTTTTTTTGTTTTGTTTTTGTTTTTTTTTTTTTTTTTTTTTGAGTAACAAAGGAACTGATGATACTGTTGAAGGTAAAACAAGAAAGAAGATAAAGTAGTAGGTGACTTTATGTCCTTAGTTTTGTCCTTTATAAGGTTTTAGCCTATTTTTTTTTATTTTTTTCTTACTTTGCTATTTCTTTTAAACTTATTTTGTTTTTGTTTATTTGTAGTGTTAGCTACAGCGGTTTTGTTTTTGTAGTTGGTGACTTGGTGTTAATGTAGAGCAACATAAAAGAAAATTTTCAATGGCATTCTTTAAGTATATATATATATATATATATATATATATATATACACATATATATATATATTTAATTATTATTTTTAATAAATAAATAATATACTTTATTATGTCATCTGAACTTGTAGTTTTTTAAGATAAGTATCGTTTATGTTTTTACTCTTGCTAAGGTTTAAATATTAAACTTAAAAACTATGGCTCGATCAAAATAACGTTCGTTTGGTACGGTTTAAACATCAATACAGCTTCTAAAACAAGATATTTATTTGTTATTACTGGGGAAATTTTTTTTTGAGCCCCCTTAATAAAAATTTCTGGCTCCGTCTCTGAACACAAGCAACGCTTTTCATTGAATTAAAAAACAAAGATTTACAAGTTACAACAGACGACACTAAAATTAAACACCTAAAAATTGAAATGAAGCACTAGAACTCCCAACAGGAAACACAAGAACTTAACAAACACACATACTCAACCGCAATCAAATACCTCAAACCCGACTCTAGAGAAACCTCATAAAATCATACAATAACTAATAAACAACACCTTTCAATAAAACTACTGCAACTAAAATCATACTATAATTAATAAACAACCATTGCATAAGTTGCACTACATGAGAGCCACTACAAATTAAGATGAACTTATTCCAAACAACGCGCCATTTTGGCACGTTGTTTGGAATAAGTTCAGGTCGATTTGTAGTGGCTCTTTTCATGCAGTACAACTTATGCAGTGGTTGCTTATTTATTACGGTATGATTTTAGTTGCATTAGTTTTATTAAGAGATGTTTATTCTTCCGTTTTCTGTTGGAGTTTTCTGCGGAGACATCGATCTCGACTATCAGCAATGAATGATCTCGCTCGGTTTCATTCAATAATGTATCTGAATGACGATAAATACCATCGATCCTGACACGAACTTGTGCTGCGACTTTATCCTTTAGGTTACCAGTTACAAGGTCTCTGACATGTGGATGTTTAGGACCATCCCCTAGAAAGTTTTTTCTTAGCCGCTCCTTTGTAAACACCTTTTCAAAATCGTTTATAATTTTACTAAGGTAATAACGAGGATGGCCTCTTGCCCAATATCCATCGTCGGACCATGAACGGTGATGGGTGCTAAACACTCGTATGAATACGTTGTTGTGGTTTCGAGACCAAGATTCGGGTTGACAACAAAGGCATCTATGTCCGCGTTTTCTTTTAAATGAGCGTCAACCAATGGCATTGGAGAGAGGTGCGGTACGTCAAGTCCCGTAATCATACGAATGGTTGTGCTAGGCATGTCCGCCATATGTGTGAAGATAAAATGGCCTTCGGACTTCTTATTTGTATGGGCTCTGCATGAACAAGATAATGTCATATTAGTCATTTTTATAAGTTAAGACGTTAAAATTAAAACAATCAACAAAAAAAAGAAAATCACAAAATAAACTCTTATAATATGTTTCTCTTTCTTTTCAAAATCTTCATTTTATATCTATATCTATACTATATAAAATGGAAAAATGGTCAAAGTGGAAAAAGTGAAAAATGTTGAAAGTTGAATGTTGAAAACATGGTCAATGGAGAGAGAAATAAATAATATAATTAATACTCTTATTAAAACACCCAATTACTTAAAAGTACAATAATTTATTCACATTGTACACTCAATTAAAAGCACATCTACCAAATTAAAAACAACTAATTGAAACCGTCTAGGGTTGACCGTTGAAACCGATCTTGGGTTGACCTGTTGAAACCGATATAGGGTTGACGGGGCGCTTCAAACCGAGCTTACGGTTTAATTTGACATTTTCGACCCAACCTATCGGTTTGACTCGGTTTAAATCGACCTGTTTTTTTATCGGAACGGTTCAACCAGTTGAACCACCGGGTGAAATCGGGTTTCAAATTTGACAAAATTATATGAGAAATGATGAAGTAGTTGTGGAACCCGTGACAATTTTTTTGAAAGGAGAGACCAAGTAATTGTAGTTTTGGTTTATTTTGCTTTGACACATGTAATTTGTCATTTGTATAATGTTATTTTAAAAATGTTGCTCTTGCACCATTTAAGGGATAATTATTTGTACTTCAAACAAATAGCTTTGAACAATGCATAAATATCTATACAATTGATAGTACAAAATAATCTTATATGGTGATATCCAATTTGCAAAGTTACAATTTTAAAAGCCACACACCAAATGATAAGCGTTACACATGTAAAAAAAATAGTTATCACTTGCCTAAATTACTTGACAAAACAAGAAAAAGCGGTCACACATGTTGGTATCTCATATAAACTACAATATAATATTGCCAACTACATAATACCGTTGTTTTTTGTAATGCTTGAATCTATTATTACTAAAAATCTTAATAACTTAAAACAATCCTATTAGAAAATATACTCACACACTTAGATCGACTCCACATAATTTTTTTAAAACCTATATATTTATGTTTGTTATGCAACACGCATCAAATTGTAGTTATTCAAAACGATTCTCTAATGCTACAAATACAGTTGAATTATCGCATGTTACGAAACACTACACTATATCGCATATCGTTAATTATCTGCGCTAGATCACGCATTGCTTTGCTATAAGCGGTACTCAAATCTAGTTATCTAAAAGTGAATAAGGAGAAGGAATCTTTATGGGACGTATTAAACTAGTGGAGTCATGTTAAATTCAAATGATAAATTACCATATGAGCTGAAGTGTATAACAAGTGTTTCAAAAAGTCAAATATAGTAATTTGGGCTCGGTGCTTGCTTGCAATATAAGGCCTAGTTATTATTACTACTAAGGGTCCGTTTGGTTTGACAGTGTGGATTCAAGATTTGGAATTAATGAGTAAATCTATCATTTGGTTTATGTCTAAGGGTTACAGTACAGTATTTTAATCCAAAAATAAAGGAATCTTTAAAACCCACCACCACCATTCGGATTTGATAAAAAACTCTGACAAAAATACTATTTAGTCCCATCACTTACTTTTTTGCACTCACATCTTTCTTAATTTTATTTATATATTGTACTTATTTTCTTGTTATATTATTTTTATAAAAACATAAATAAACTTTTAAATTTACTCTTACTTAATTTAATATTTTTTTTCTTTTTCTACATCAAATCCAAATCCAAATCCAAATCTAAATCCAAATCCTAAACCCTTCTACAAACCAAACGGGCCCTAAGTCTATCAAATTACCGATGCTTCACTCTTACATGATACAAATTCTAGATCAATATTTTTTCGATACTAATAATTTTACAATATGAATATATTACAAATCGATACTAATAATTTGACAATATGAATATATTACAAGTATATCATACTAGAGATGGGCATAATGGAAAAAGCCCGACACCAGTCCATGGATCGGCCCGAGCCTGGCCCTAAAAAGTCCGGCCTGATATGGCCCGGTCCCCGTCCAATCCAGCCCGGCCAGTCCATATCAGTCCACATTTTGCTCAAAAGACCGGTTCAAAGCCTGAACTGGCCCGGTTCTCGGCCCAAATAAAGCCCCACAAAAGCCTGGTTCAACTCGATTTGTAGTAGTAAATAACTAGTTTAAGATCTTAGTATGTGATTTATTATTGTTTTATTCTCGTTCAGTGTCATCTATTGTTACTAGACTACCAATTACCAACTTCAAATTGGCAAATAAATGCCAACAGAAAGAAATAAAGAGTGGTAATCAATGGTAAGCGTGGATATGATCCGACGGTGGATATTTAGTGAGACTTATGGTTTTTTTTTTTTTTTTTTAATGAGACAATCACATATAATCTCAGAATTAGATTATTAACTAAACGTAAATGAATGATTGTCATACCTGTTGATGGGTGAATAAACTGGAAGCGTGTTACACCGCGAAAAGACAGTGCCGTTTCTAAACCACGCCATCAACAACAAATTCCAAGACCACCTATTTCAACAATTTCACCAAGTAATCTCCATCTTTATCTTTACTCGATTTCTAAACTGAAGAAAAAAAGGTCATATTGTTCAAGTTAAAATGTATGAAATAAACTAAACATCAATTTGACGTGCTAAACATAAAATAAGGTAAATATATTATATTATCATCTCTAACAATTTTTATAAGAAAATCGTTTTTATAAAAATAGCACAAAATATAACAATATCAGTTACATACCTTGAAATAAGGAGGATGAGAAGCGGTGGGTTCATCAGTGGTCGGAACCTCAGTAGCAACGAACGGTACTTTAGTCGACATTTGCGTTAGTGTTTGTGACTTATTAGGTGAGAGTGTGAATTGTGAAGAAGATGAAAATGGATGAGGTCTTTATATCTTTGTTAATGAAATCTGATTGGTTGATAGAGCTGCACACGGATTGATGATGTTAGTTTTCAATACTCACCGTTGGATTAAAATTGATGATATTTGAGATTTTATGAGATGGTGTAGTTGTGTTTTTATGGTTGAGGAGTTGGGCTATAAATTCGAATTGTACTGGTTTGAGATTTTAAAGCATAAGTGGTACTTTAGCAGGTTGCTTTCTAATTCAGCAGGTTTCTTTTTCACAAGGTTCTTTGGTTTTAGGCTTTTAGCTTTAAAGTAGAAGCAAGCAAGCAAGTTCAAGTTCTAATTTCAAGTCAAACAAAGTTCATTAGTCAATGGTATTTTTAGTCATCAGGTGCAAATGGTTTGTGTAGGTCAAGTTATGTCAAGTTGTAATGATATTGTTTAGATGATCAAGTTCATTGGTTGTAATCAAAGATCGGAAATACTTTTCCTTTCTCATATGTAACCCGAAATTCATATCAACATATTTTATCTTATTTTGCCAAAATAAAAAAATAAAAATAAAAATAAATGGTGCTCAGGTGTGTAGTTGTGTTTCTATCGCTGAAGAGTTGGGCAATAAATTCGAATGGTACTTTATCAATTATGATTTGCAATTAACTCATAGCTTCATGGTCTCCACCTTTTCCTCATGAACCAACATGCTATCAACTTCATCCACAAATATGATAGTCGGGTATACTTAGCTGCAAGAGTGAACAACATTCAAACATTTGCTCTTGCGGCTTCTTAGTTCAAGGTGAGAAGAGGTTATAATAACCAGAAACCATACATACCCATTGCAATTACACAATCGGAAGTTAAGTACAAATGACGATGATATGCTAACGAGAAATTTGTTTCAAGCCCGTTTGATTCTAACCACATATGATTTCGCTCGACTTGCGAGATCGTTGCCGGTGCACTTAAAAACAAGTCCTCCTTTAGACATTTCATTTACTTGATCTACAACTTCGGTTTTGGTACCTGCTAATCTGATGTAATTACTTGTACAAAGTTAATTAATGAAACAACCAAAACATGAATCATAGAATTTACACTACAATACTTATTAGAGGCCCGTGTATGAGGTGGTGGTGGCTCAGGAACCCATTATGCTCGGCGCGGACATATGTAGCGACAACCCACAGGGCTTTGGTGGTAAGGCCAATGGCGCGTGGCAACCACTCACCGCCAAAGGGGTTTTTTTTGTTTGTTTGTTTGTTTTGTTTTTGTTTTGGTGGGTTTGTTTCTCTTTTGTTTGTGTGTTGTGTTTTTTTTTTTGCAGGTTTAATGGAAGAAGGTAGAGAGGATGAAGAAGGGAGTATGGCTGCGTATGTAATGTTTTAGAGTACAGGAAATGAATGAAAACAACCTACGGTGAAAGTGCACTTACTAATTGGGCTTACTGTGCAATATTTTTATACTATTTTTAGTTTTTGAAATTTTGTTTGGCAATTTTATTGAATTAGTTTTTGTTTAATGATAACTTTGGTTGAAATTTAGCGTATCAAGTGGTTAATGGTAATATTTGGGTTTCGGGTAGATTTATATTACCCCAAAACTAGTCTATTTTTATGTTTACGCCAAACTTTTATTTTACGTGCTTCTTCTATTTAATGTATTTTTCTTATGTAGTATGTTTTTTATTAATGAAATTAAATTTTAGTTATATATATTATTTTATTTAAAAATGAAAAAAAAAAAGATGTACAACGGCACCACAAAAACTGGTGTTATGCTAGGGAGGGAGGTTGTGGTGCCATGGGAAAAAAGTCTTGACGTGGCACTACTTTTTCCCATGGCACCGCCGATGGCACCAAACGATACCTAGCGCTCTTAATCTCAATTTCATCACTCATGTCTGCCAACAATTTCATGAGGGTCAGACGCTTTTAATTAATCCTTAACAATGAATGGTTATGTATAAGCGGGCGTTCAAAGCTGACCACCCGATGATTCCAACAGTAACACTAACTAACGTATCAAACGATTCACATCACCTGGTTGAACCCAGGTTTAATCATTTTGTTTATATGAACCGGCCAACTCAAACAAAAATATGCCGGCATTTTTCAAAAGCAGTCAAACCACCTACCCTAGACGGTATAGCAAGGATCACGGTATACCCACGTTGTTTTAGTACATGAAGAGTTTGAGAAAGGTCCTCATCACCTGATATAGCTATAGAACCATCATAAATGTTACGATTTTGCTGAGTTGACGATTGCATTAACATATTTGTATTAGCCATGCATTATGCATAGATCATAAAAGCTTGAATGTACTTATTGATTGCCAAAAATATAATTATCAGCATCTTTGTTCATCACACTTGGCTAAAGTTTATTTGCAATAATTTTGGGACTTCGCGCTTCACATCAAGATTTGGGAAATCAATGATATATATCTTGAAATGCCTAAAGTTTGATAAATTTACAAGTTTACAGCAAATATGTGACAACTAATTCATAAAGCTCAAAACGACAAGCCAGTTGATAAATCCTTAAATACTATAGAGATTTATAAGCCTATATATTGTACAGATTAGGAGATTAGACTCTCCTCCAACTAATTTTATACTAAAGAGTTGCCAGTGTTGCATGCCTATGAAAGTGAACCGATATTTTTCTTTCCAAATGTTGGGTGCAATTCTGGAAAATTAAGCCATTCTAGCACTTAACCGAGTGAAACACCCCAATTATGCAAAATTACCAAATATTACTCATCAGCGAGAATAATCATACATTTTGCTTTGCGTTTGTGAACAAATTTGCTTGAGAAATTGCTCCATCGTATAGATTTTTGTCTACAAAACAAAAAAAGGCACTGTCATTGAGAGGCTCATTACAACTTACAACTTAGTAGCTGGTCCTTGCATCGTGATCTAAGGTGTGTGTATCAGAGGCCTATAGCTGATGACCACCTAGTGCTTTTACTACCTTACTCAAATGTGTAATTTTCCCCTCTTTATTACGTTATCAGAATAAAGAAGATAAGTTTATTGCAACTTATACTTTTCACATCAAATCATAATGTTTAGTCACTGTCATATGCAAAGATCAAGTTGCTTTGGTTTCAACTTTCAAGTACCTGATGCATTTACTTGCATTTACTGATGAGTTAACATCATGTATAAGAACTTAGATGGAGTAGTTGAACACTTTAAAGGAGACGGCCGGAACAAATCGATGCATATTAAGAGGGTGTTTGGGATTGCGTTATGAAAGAGCTTTTCTGATTATCACGTTTTGGAAACTCAAATAATCATTTAATAATGTTTGTCAAAACATACTGTAATTAATAATCACTTTTCTGCGTTACCGAGGCTTCAAAACGTCATTTTGCAACTGTAGGTCATCACATGCTGCCAGGATACCAACTGACTTAGCTCAGTTGGCCACCTTGGAGTCCTTAGAGGCTCTTGGGGGAGGGAGGTCTTGAGTTCAATTCATGCAAAGGGTTTGAATGAGGGATTTTCCTTCAAGGTAGTCCTTTAATGAAGTGGTTTGAGTCTGGTAACCCCAGGTTCGAACCTTGGAAAATGCAAGGGTTTACCCCTATTAATTGTCGTGCCTTCGGGCGGATTAGTAGGGGGTTTCCCCCATCGGGTATTTGAAATAGGCATTTCCGCTTCGAGGGAGCTCTCTAGCGCGGACCCGGTTTAGACAACGTAGTCTAGACCTCCCGCTGTCGAACCGCGACACGAAGTACCTTATAAGAAATTCACCTTTCAAAAAAAAAAACATGCTGCCAGGAAACGCAGTTTACCTTTCCCATCAAATTACCTATTTGCCCTCAAGCTTTTAATTGCTTATGCCTTATGCCATCTTTGTTTAGTACCCTTTTTCTATATTTGCATTAAATTCTACTAGTATATAAGTGCGTAGATTGTTTTCTTTTTCTATATTTTACTTTACATATTCAAAGTTCCAAATTCATACTCCATGTTATGACTATAAATAAAAAACATTTGGAATAGAGATTTTAGTATCTTTATAAGTTGTTTTATCTATTAATTTCTTGAAATATAAAACTATGAATATGTATATATTTCAGTTCTATTTTTGTTGTGGTAAAATAACGTAATTACATATCATGTCCTTTTCGGTCATTTTAGTAGTTATGTTATCAAATAATTCAATTTGCCAAGTACTAAAAAAGTTGATTATCTGATTATTGCGATTTCAAACAGCATAATCAAATCCAAACACTATTTTTCAGAATCACGTTTTGTAACCGCTGATTATCTGATTATCCATTTTCAAAACGCATAATCTATTTTCAATAAGCAATCCCAAACACCCCCTAAGTGTTATAAATATATGATCACATAAATCTAAGAGTCGTGTAAACACTTTCAGATTGAAGTATTTCGATGGTTATATCTAAATCCCAAATCAGATAAAACTCATATTAAGAATTGAGAATATTTTTTTGTTGTTATAAAAAACGAACCAGAGATAGATAATATATATGACCAACAATACTGAACATCGGTTGTAACTGCCATAGCAGTTATTTAACTACCGAATCAGTTAAATCAAAGTAGCAGTACTAACTTGCTATAACCAGCAGTATTAATCTGTAAAAGCAGTACTAACTCAGTTAAATCAAAGTAGCAGTACTAACTTGTTATAACCAGCCGTATTAATCTTTGAAAGCAGCACTAACTCAATCCATTATCATAATAACGTCTTACAAGTGTACACTCCGCACAACCCTGACTTGTTGAACATTTATCACGATTACATATTGGTCAACCAAGTCAATCTATTACACTTAAATCATATTGGTGACACAAAATCACCAACATTAAGAAATGCTTGACCAAGTTAGATAATGAGGATGCTTCGACTAATCAAAGACGCATGTCTTCCGAAATGAGCTTCAAGAGTTACCTGCAAGCTATTTTTGCAAAATTTCATTGACATGTTTTGAGAGAAGTTACCAGCAAAAGTATAACAGATCACTGGACTATCAGTCCTTAGGTGTGAGTGATCTTAACGAGCTCCTTGTTAAGATGGGCATATGGTAGTGTTGGTTGAAGAGCGAGAAAGCAAGGAGAAATATGTGATGTGTGCTCGTATGTTCAAAATTGGGATCAAAATAGGCTATTTTTTGCATCAAAATAATATAGAATTATGTACACATAACTCATCTAGTTTAACATAGACTGGATTACTCGAATTTGAAATCATAGAGTAGAAAACATCTTCATCTATCCAAAGATGGAATCCATACAATATAATATTTAGACAATCGATATCCATTTAATAAGGGGGATAATTTGCACATTAAGGAGCTGTTTGTTTCTTAGGTTTTGATTTAAAGTAATGGAGTGATTGCTATGTTTTGTTGTTTGGTACAATTTTAAAAGCAAATATTATACCATGATATCAAAAAACCAATTCCTACCCAACATGAGGGGTTTTCTGCCACATTGTCAGTGGATTTCTCCATCCTTAATTATCAACCACACAAGTTCATATACTCTTACATCTTCTTTTATTATTATTATTATTATTATTATTATTATTATTATTATTATTATTATTTAACAATAAAATATAAATAATTTTAAAACTAATTTATAATACAAATTTATATTATATTTTATCTTCTCAACTTTTTATATTATATTATTTCTCTTTCCAAATCCAAATTCAAATCTTAATCCTAAACCCACTATCAAACTAAACGGGCCATAATATTTGATTTGCACACTCAAATGTAAAACCTGCTAAAGCAGAATGTATACACAGTACAACAAATTAATGCATAAGTTGGAGTGTGCAAATGAAAAAGTTAAGTGCGCAAATCATTTCCCATTTAGAGCTCGTTTGGTATACGGTATTTGGTGTTAGGGAATGGTCTCAAAGAAATAATAATTGTTTAGTATGAATTCTTGGGTTATGGGTTATGGAACAGTTACTTATACCCTTATTGATGGGTATTTACGAAAGTCACTAAGGGTCTAAGGTTTTCTGACATATCTTTTATTTTGGTTGACTTTTTTCATTTATAAAGATTGTGGAAGCCTCTCAACCACACAATGATTTATCTTTTATTTTTTAAAGTAATTAACCCAATATACGAGAAATTTTCATTTGCTTACCTTTATTTTGGTGTTTACCAAGAGAAAAATTATCACCATCCATTTAGTTTAATCTAATGGTGGGGATTAACCTAAGATTTATTAGATAAACCTAAGTTCATGTTTTTCTTTCTTGTCTTTTTGTCTTTCTTTTTTATTCATTTTTTTTTTTGTTTTTTCTTTTAATTCATGTTTTTTTACTCACTGTTTTTTTTCTTTATTTTTTTAATTCACGTTATTCATGTTTTTTTAATTCGCGTTTTTTCTTCACTTTAATACGTTTTCGTCCGTTTTCTTACGTTTTCGTTCATTATTCATACGTTTTCGTCCGTTTTCATACTTGTTTTTACGCTTTCATACGTTTTCGTCCGTTTTCATACATATTTGTCAATTTTCTTACATTTTTGTCCGTTTTGTTACACTTTCGTCCATTTTCATCCGTTTTCATACTTGTTTTTACGCTTTCATACGTTTTCGTCTGTTTTCATACATATTCATCCATTTTCTTACGTTTTCGTCCGTTTTCATACGTTTTCGTCCGTTTTTAAATATTTTCGGCCGTTTTTATACGTTTCTGAATATAACAAGTGATATTCTATGATATTCAGATGATCACAAGTGATATTCAGAATATAACTTGTGATATTCTAAATATCATAAGTGATTTTCAACTAATATTTTGTAACATGAAAATCACAATTGATATTCAGGATATCACAACCAAAAAATCACAAGTGATATTCATAATATCACAAAGTGATATTCAAAAAATCACAAGTGATATTAAGAATATCACAAATATATAATTTGAATAACAGCTACATAGTTTGGGGGTATTTGTTTAACTTTATTATATTTGCTTATGAGCTTATGTGATTTCGGTTTATGTTTCACAAGCTTAATTTGCTTATTTTGAAACTTATAAAAATATGTAAGTTTATATTTACCACGTATAAAGAGAAAATGGTCAAATTTTGGTTAAGAGTTCATACACATTCGTCCGTTTTCGTCCATTTTCATACGTTTTCGACCGTTTTCATATCACAAGTGATATTCAGATATTCTGTTATATTCAGTGAATTCTGAGTATCATAAATGATATTCTGAATATCACAAGTGATATTCTGTGATATTCAAATGATCACAAGTGATATTCTGTGATATTCAGAAAATCACTTGCGATATTCTATTCAGAATATCATAAGTGATTTTCTGAATATTACAAGTGATTCTCAACTAATGTTTTGTAAAATGAAAATCACAAGTGATATTCAGAATACCGCAAAGTGATATCCAGAAAATTACAAGTGATATTTTGAATATCACATAAAATCACTTGTGATAGTCAGAAACGTATGAAAACGTAAAAAAATAGACGAATACGTGAAAGCGGAAAATGTTTGGCGTAAAACACGTTTGAAAATGGATGAAACGTATGAAAAATGGACAGCGAAAGCAACGTATGAAAACGAACGAAAACGTTTGAAAGCGGGCGAAAACGTATGAAAATGGATGGAAACGTATGAAAACAGACGGAAACGTATGAAAGCGAAGAAAAAAATACGCGAATTAAAAATACGTGAATTAATAAAAAAACGCGAAATAAAAATAAAAATTAAAAAAAAAAAGAAAGAAAAAAAACTCGAAATTAATATAAAAACGTGACTTTAAGAAAAAAGACAAAAAAATATGTGAATAAAAAAGAAATACAAAAAGACAAGAAAAAAACATGAACTTAGGTTTACCTTTAAATCTTAGGTTAATCTCCACTATTAAATCAAACTAGATGGATGGTGGAGATTTATCACTTAGTAAGTATTGATTTATGGGTAAGCAAAATAAATATATATCAAATAACATTTATTTTATTATTATACATTTTCTATCTCTTACATCAAATTGAAATCCAAATTCTAATCCAAATTCAAATTCAAATCCAAATCCAAATCTTAAACCCACCTATAAACCAAACGGACCTTTAATAAGGGTTGTGTTATACAAACTCCCTGGCCCACCTAAAAAGTACAAAACATGTTTTCTTTTCCTCCGGTTTAAATTATAACACAGTTTTTTTATCAGTTTCTTCTCAGTATTTTTTGACAGTTTACTACTTTTGACTTGTTAAACTTTATATTTCTGTTTCGTAATTTCAGGTTTATAATTTTATAATATAAACAAAATTATTAAAAAAAATTAAAAAATAAAAAAAAATTAACTGAAAAAATTAAAAGGGTGAGTGTAACTTGTTAAAAAAATGGGGTATGTATATCGTGCCCCATTTAATAATGATAGCTTGATCACAAAGATGACTTTTGGATTATATGAGTCTCGTACTCAAAATTGGGGTGCGTTTGGTATGCTCTCATGAATGACAATGGGTATGTGTTTGATAGTAGTGGTGGGTCCCTCATCTATGAAAGACCCATTCCTACCTCTTTAGATGTATATGGAGTATGGAATATATGTGTCATTCATTACCATAGTGGTGGGCCATCTCATCTTAAACAAACACTTTTAATCACTTTGATAGTCATAGTCTCATTCCCATAGTGGGATACCAAACGCACCCTTGATGTACATTGTGGTAGATATGCTCTTAAAACATTTACTTAATCTCACTTGACTTGTTTGTTCATTGCGTGCAATTTAATTCATAAGTTTAACAAGCTTAAAAACTGACTACCTTTTTTGGGTCGGGTGAGGATCTATTGCAAAGTGGATAAATTAAAAGGTGTAGAAAGCCATTGACAGAGCGACACGTGTCCCTCACTCTATTTTATTAAAAAAAACCCGTCTAGGGGTATAATGGTCTTTGACCCGTTTTTGCATTTCCACCTCAAATTTCAAACGCACATATCTCTTAAACGACAAACTTTTAGAAAACCGATTTCACCATAATTTTTAAATTTTGATTCTCTTTAATTTGGTATAAATTTTGTTAATTATTTTGAAACTTTTTTTGACATATTGATTGAGTTTTGATTTTCTTGATGTTTCTTGCCATTTTCGACCCTATTTTTAACCTTCAAAATTGTCGAATCTGTTAATACAAATAAATAGTAAAAACGTTTATTTATATTTTACGATCTTCTAATGTTTTGTCGATAACAATCGTAAAATAATTTTAACGAAATAAATAAAATACGTAAAAGCTTTGAGCCAATAGTTTACTAACACACTTTTACTAAACATATAAAATCATTCTAACATGTTAAGTTGGATAAGTTATATAAAACCAAAACCATTTTTATAAAACATTTACAAGTAATTTTGTTTACTTATAAACCATTTTTAAAGGGTGAAGGCTGAATATATGTAACCAACTTTTTCAAATTAACCAATATACGTAACATACTTATTTTATTATCAACATACGTAATATACTTTCAAATACTTACCAAAATACAAAATATTGACAGGTTACCACTTTAAAAAGTTACAGTATTGGTCCCTGTTGTTTGCATTGGACTTTTACCGTTAGTCTTTTGACATTTTTTAACTTAAAAAAGTTACAGTAATGGTCCATGTGGTTTTCTTTGACTAACAACGTTAGTCCTTTAACTTTCATCTTTTATATACGTTTTTATACACGTTTTTTTACACACGTTTTTATATCGTTTTTACACGTTTTTATATACGTTTCTTACAAATTTTTATACACGCTTTTCACACACGTTTTTAAATACATTTTTATACACGTTTTTTACAAGTTTTTATACAAGTTTTTATGCACGTTTTTATACACGTTTTTATGCACGTTTTTATAAACATTTTTTACAAGTTTTTATACAAGTTTTTATGCATGTTTTTATACACGTTTTTAATACGTTTTTTTACACGTTTTTATACACGCTTTTTACACACGTTTCTAAATGCATTTTTATACACGTTTTTTACAAGTTTTTATACAAGTTTTTATGCACGTTTTTATACACGGTTTTATGTACGTTTTCTTACACATTTTTATACACGTTTATACACGTTTTTATACACATTATTTACACAAGTTTTTATATACGTTTTTACACGATTTTATGCACGTTTTTGTACACGATTTTATGCACGTTTATGTACACGATTTTATATATTTGTTTACACGTTTTTTAACACAGTTTGTATACGTTTTTAAAAAATATTTTTTAAACGTGTATAAAAATGTGTATAAAAACGTGCATAAAACGTGTATAAAAAAGTGCAAAAAAACGTGTAAAAAATGTTTATCAAAACGTGCATAAAAGCGTGTAAAAACATATATAAAAACGCGTGTAAAAAACATGTACAAAAATATGCAAAAAACGTATTTAACAACGTGTAAAAAACGTATATAAAAATGTGTGTAAAAACATGTATAAGAACGTGTAAAAACGTGCATAAAAATGTGTGTGAAAACGTGTAAAAAGCGTGTGTAAAAACGTGTATAAAAGTATGTAAAAAACGTGTATAAAAGTATGTCTAAAAACGTGTGTAAAAAACGTGTATAAAAACGTGTATAAAAATGTGCATAAAACGTATATAAAAATGTATATAAAACCATTTATAAAAAAGATGAAAGTTAAAAGACTAACGGTGAAAGTCAAAGCAAACCACATGGACCATTACTGTAACTGTTTTAAGTTAAAAAATGGCAAAGGACTAACGGTGAAAGTTAACGCAAACGACAGGGACAATTATTGTAACTTTAAAAACTGTTAACCAGTCAATATTACGTATATTAGTAAGTATTTGAAAGTATATTACGTATATTGATAATAAAATAAGTATGTAACGTATATTGGTTAATTTGAAAAAAGTTTGTTACGTATATTCAACCTTCACCCTTTATAAAAATATATATGTGCTTAGTATAACTTGTAATGGGTAAATGATGGGTAAAAACCAAAGTCCATGACCCATACCCATGGAGCATGATCCATGACCCATGATCAATTGCATGATATCATGCATGAAATCATGTTGGATATTATCCATGATCCATTACCCAAAGTCCATGACCCATTGACTAGGTACAATGTATCTTGTTGGGTATCCATGATCCAAAGTCCATGACCCATCGTCCATAATCCATAACCCGTTTTGCAACCCAAAATCCGGACTAGCCTGACCCAGCTGCCGGATCCCTTGGATTGCATTGGCCGGATCCCTTGGGTAAGGGATCCGCTGGATCCGGGTGAACAGTAGTCAGATTGCCTATAAATGGTGAGCCATTTATCTCTTGCTCCCAACCTCTTTTAGATATATCTTGTCTATATGTTCTAACCTCTCTAACATCAGATTTAAAGGATCATTCTATTTAGTTTTCTCTTTGTGTGATTCTCTAGGTTCCTCTTAAAGGCGAGATCACAACCTCTTGAAGACATGCAAGCTCAAGGTCATGAGTTGCTAAGCTCCGCCATCATCAAGACCATTAAAGTGCATCTTGTTAATAGTTCTTCTCTCCCTTCATTAGTGTGTCAAGTTGAAGGCATTGTTGTACGGTGCTGAAGGTGTACATTCGATATGGGGTGTCGATGTATATTTGTGTAGTTTGGGTAAAAGGGTATTGATATCCTTTGAAGTGTGGTAAAAAGGAGTTTATCTCCTTTGGGTTGTAGTGTTGGGTAGTAGTTCCTATTTTGTAATGAAACTCAGTGTCTAGCCTAGTAACTGATAAAGTGTAGGCGACGTTGTAAAGGCTTATTCGCCATATTAAGGAGCTTGTGTTGTGTAGTGCTTAGAAACTCTCGAGTTGGGTACTCGGGAAATGAAGTAGGGCAAGGAAGGAGTCCTTGTAGCTGAACCACTATAAATACTTGTGTCATGGTTTTGTGTTTCTTTACTCTTTATCTCTTTGAATTATTTATTTATATGTCTATCTATCAATATGCAACACACTATCTAAATGGATTGACACGAGTCAATCTAAATACTTTAAAACAAAGTTTTAATCAACAAAACTATTCAAAACCCCCTTCTAGTTTTCTACAGAATTATAAAATACTTAAAACACGAAAGTTATAGACTTTGGTTCACTCTTTTCACAGATTTTTGAATCACTCAAATCCATTGTCATATGAATAAGATATCACCTGTTAAAGATGACGTTTTACTCATATTTGTTGCACACAAGGTGTTTGATAAAATGTCTAGCTTAGATTTTTAGTATTAAAATTGTGTTACTAGCTCTAATTTTTGTACCACAACGCATTATTAATGATTTTATTAATATAAGATTCAAAAAGTGATATTTTTTAATCGTTAATTTAAAAAAAATGTATGTTTTGTTCATCGGTTAGTCTTTGTTCATCAGTGAATCATGTTCACCTGTTAGTATTGTTCATTAATAATCTTGTTCAATACTGATGAGGTGATGAACAATATTAACTGATGAGCAAGACATACTTCTGTTCATCAAAAAATATCGTTTATTTAAAAAGTATTGTTCATCAATAAAAAGAATTGTTCATCAGTTCTCTTTAATTTTGTTCACCAGTTAAATCACAATATTTATCAATAAAAAACATTTTTTATCATATACTTTGGTCATTAGTACAAGTGTTGTTCATCTATAAAAAATGTTATTCATCAAAAAATTATATTGTTCATCAGGTTATCAGTTTTTAAAAAAAATCATAGTGTTCATTAGTTGTCTAAAGAAAATCACAATATTCATCTGTTAAGGTCACAGTGTTCATCAGTTGGTTTGTTCATTATTTAGTCTTTGTTCATCAGCTAAAAAAAAGCTAAATGTCAAAAAAATAACAAAAGATGTATTTTAATACACCAATTAGTGCATTTAAATGTACTTTTATAAGATAAATCTCTTTAAGGCATTTTATCAAATACTTTGTGTGCACTAAATATGACTAAGATGTTATCTTTAACGTGCGATTCTCACTCATATCATATTGGATTTGAGTGACTTAAATTTATAGGTAAAGAATGGCCAAAAAGCTGCAACTTTCGTGTTTTAAGTTTTGGATAATTCGGTATTTAAACTAGATAAGATTAGAGCCGAAAATGACGAGAAAATCAAAACCCACTTAAAAAGCTAAAAAAAATTTGCGATTCACATATCAAAATACATACCAAATTAAAGAGAATTAAATTTACAAATTATGGTGAAATCGATTTTTTGTAAGAGTTTATCGTTTGAAAGTTATTTACGTTTGAAGTTTAGGTGGAATTAAAAAAAGGGTCAAATGACCAAAATACTTTTTAACCAAAAATACTAAAGCTCTGTTCCCGAGTATAAAACGGAAAGAAGAGAGATGAAGAGGGGAAAAAAGAGAGAAGTAAAGAGGAGAGAAATAAGAAATGAATTTTTATCTTGTGTTCCTAAGTTGGAAAGAAAAGATGAGGACGTAAGCAAAAAAAGGCTTTAATATCAACTTCACTCAATTTCATCCCAATTTGAAAAGAAGATTAGGAGAGTATTTTTTGTGTAATTTACTATCCTTTACTTTCTTATCCTCTTTTAAAAAATCTCAGGAACACAAATTTTTTTACTTACCATCCCAAAGCTTTCGTTTTCACTCTCAAAAAATAAACTCTGAAACAGAGTGTAAAGGAAAAAGGGAGGAAGTAGGTGGGGCTGAGCGGCTTTCTAAACGTTTTAAAATTTTCACTTTTATGCTATTATAAAAAGGAAAATATTTGATATGCCTAAAATATAAGCCTAACAATTAGCCTAACCCATTAAACGACACATGGATTGCACTACTTTTCTCTTCCATTACATACCATTGATCTTGACATGTGTTTCAAGATCCTAATTAGGCATAAAATTAGACATGTGATTTAGACATACCTATCACTGCTTTTATAAAAAAGACATCATTTAAGTGTGCAAGTTAAGAACAATAATGTTTGGACCATAAAACTATATAAAAAGTCTTAATTCTTTTTTATTTAACTCCAAAAGTGATTTTAGGAACGATGAGCATCCGATTATTTGACTTATACATCAAAAGCTGAAACTTTTCACATAAGAGCTTGGGGTATGGTAACATGCCAAATCGTTTTTTTTTTTGGGTCACTTCACTGTCATCTTGGTATTCTTACTTTTAATAACTCAATCCAAAACACCTTTTTTAGGACTCATCATTTTATATTATTTTTCATTTTTTTAAACAAAATAATTTTGTATTCATTAAATAAAAAATACAAATTACTATACGAAAAAAATACGAAAATAAAAAAATGAAAATAAAGTTTAAAAAATAAGAGAAGATAAATATACATCAAACTATCAATAAACTAATTTTGTTGTTGATGTCGTTGCAAAATATGCTCCATAATATTTCTTTGAAGACTTTCGTGTGTTTCTTTATAGCGTAATTATTTGGCTTTCCGTCGTTGTACTTCTCATCTTTCGATCCAAGTACATTGTATATTTGCTTGCGGAATAATATACAACTCGTTGAATTCACTTATCGCAAACTTTTGATCTTTCAAAATCATGTTATGCAATATGATGCAAGTATACATGATTCTTCGTAACGTGCCGGTTGTTGTATAATTCCTCAACGTCCTTGTAGGACACCAAAAGCTCAATCGACATCCTTTTGTGCACATTCTTGTAGCCTTTTAAATAATCCATGTTTCTCTTCTCGTGTCACCATAAATGATTTGAAAAAGTTGCTTATTGTGGATAAATCACTTTAGGTCTTTTGGGTGTTTGTATTTTGCAATTGTCCTAAAAATAATTAATGATAAGTTTTTATCTAGGTCTATTAAATGTGTTTTCTTAGGTTAGTCTTATTTCAAAAATGGTTATAGGATGTATTCTTATAAACAAAACAAATTATTTTCACAAGAGATGTCAATTTTCATGAAAATGTGTTTCCTTCAAAAAAAAACAAAATAATAAAATAAAAAATTAAAAAAATATAAAAAGACATATCTGGTCCAACTAACACATCTGCTAATCTTGAACAATATGAAATTAATCACCTTAAGTTTTTTGATCCTGTTTTGAATGAGAACATACTTACAGTACCTAATGATAATGTGAGAGAGAATGTAACATCATCTGATAGTGATGGAGGTACCATTCCTCACTTAGGAAGTCTTGTCAATCATAGTAGCCCTACTATGAGTGGTCACAATGATCATGAAAATTCTACCAGTAAGGTTTTAGAAACTGTAACACCAGATGAACACCAAATAAGTTATGAGGTTCCAAATTCTTTTGAACAACAATATAGCGAATTAGCGATTAAAAGCTTATAAGATCTACTAGAACTTCAGTTTTTCCAACAAATTCAGTGATTTTGTAGTATACATTATGGTTAAATATGGAATTTAAAAGTTTGTGAATTATTCAGGCTTAAACTCTAGTAATTACTGCTTTGCTATTGAGTTAAATAAAGAGTTGAATAAAAATTCGGAACCTATTGGTTACTGGGATGCATCCAAATATAGAATTGGGTTGATGCAATGAATATTGAGATGGATGCCTTATATAAGAATAATACTTGGGAAATCACTAATTTACCAAGTGACAGGAAATCTATAGCTATTAAGTGGGTATATTAGATTAAGTACAATCTAAGTGTAAAATAAAGAGATATAAGGTTCAAAAACCCGTTTTTGAGAGATTTTGGTGCAAGGTGGAAACATGTCACCTTGCACCTTGTGTTTTACCTGCTTGAAATGATGGAATATGGTGGTGAGTGGTGATTTTTGGCTGAGAGGAGAGGAGGAAGGGTAGAGAGAAGTGCGTGTGAAAAGTGAGATTTAGAATGAGAAGTGAAATGATGAAAGGTGTGTTGGAAACATGGAAATAAAGTGTGCAAGCATGGTTTTGGTCTTCCCAAGAGGGTGTGGCCGGGTTTTGGTTACCTAGGGTTTTTTTATTTATTTATTGTTATTATTTTTTTTGTAATTTGTAATTGTTTGTGTAAGTATTTAGTTCATAATTAAAAGGTATATTTTAAGAAAAGTAGTGTTTAAAACATAAAAACGCGCGTATCAGGTGAAATAAAATGTGAAAACTTTATGAGTTCATTTTCAAATATATAAACTTTTTGTAGTTTAAATAGTAGGTGTATGTGAGTGTTGGTTTTTAAAAAGTACAAAACGTACGATTTAAGCGATTTTTGGGTTTATCGGGTAACGTAAAAACTGTAAAACATAAAATGTCCTAAATTTACAATTGTGACTTATATATTTTACATTGACATACGTTTAGACGACGTTAAATAAAAAACATAGGTTGTAGACACGTTCGATGACACAAATTCCTAATAAAATTGATGTAAGTCATAAAAATGACCCGACAGGTAAGAGTGAGTCAACAATTAAATAGAGTCAAAATATTGTGCGTTTGCTAACGGTTACTGACCTTGAAATAGGCGATTGTTACATATTAACATCCATGGTCGTGAGTTAAAGCTTCCTTTAATCTCTAATTATTTTTTTAAAGTCTAGACTTGCTTTTGGTGTTTAGGGGGTTTAATTTTGGTTGAGGTACAATAGTGAATGTCGTTTGCTATCGGTGTGGCTGTGTAGCTGAAAAGCATACTCCTTGTGTTTGTAAAATAGTAGGTAGTTGAAAGTATCTTTACGTCGCTCAGTTTTTTATGAGCTACCGTTTAATGGGCATGGTTAATTGGTAGATGATTTGTAATGAATCTGTTTAGGAATATGCACTAAAGATTAGTGGTTGATGCTTGATGTTAAGAATCTGTTGTTGAATGATGTTTACTGTTGTTACAGTTATTACTTGCTTGAAACAATCATAGTAATTTCATCTTTTATATTGGTGTGATATTATTTCTAGAAATATATAATCAACCAAAGTCTTGAAAAACTAAGGCCTCGTTTGTTTTTTCAAGGAAGCTCTTATTCCTCTTCTACTATGCAGACATAAATTTCATTTTTTTCCACCTCTTTTTTAAAAAAGAAAAACAAAAGAAGAAAAAGGAAAGAAGTACTTCAATAGCACAAAAAACAAACGGCCTTCTTCTTGTAGATGAAGAGCTTAAATGTACATCTTCTTCTGCAGACATGATTTGCAGATGAAGAGGTAAAAGCTCTGAAAAAATAAATGACACCTAAATAAACATTAAATGGCCCATAATACATATAAATGACATATTACAAAGCTAATTTAGCTAATAAAAATAATAACTAATACGATTACTACAAACCCCTTAATAAAACCACCAACTAAAATCATACATTAATAAATAAACAACCACCACATAAGTTGCGCGCCGCTACTAACCTAATCTGATTTCGAAGGACCTGATATTATTCCAAACCACGTGACGTCTACTTAACCGGGTATCATACGGTCATGAAAACCTCAAAATTTATTCTTGTAAATCCTTTTTCCCCATAGTTCTCACCCAGGAACATTTGACCTTAGGGTAGTGGTCATTGGGGTCGTTCGAGGAGATATGGATCCCAACTATAAGCACCGAACGATCTGCAACTCTATCATACAATTTTTTCTCTCAATGAGATTAACTTTTAATGTTCTCGGCGCGCGCCTATGTGCTTTCAGAATCATTTAGGGTGCCAATGAAAAGGTCTCCGACCCATGGAAATTTATGACCTTCCTAAAGTGTTCAATTAGCTTGTCTTTTATTACCACCTTACCTTTAACATGACTAGCAATGTGACTAAGGTGATACCGAATTTGGCCTCTTGCCCTATATTTTTTGGCATCCCATGAATGGTGGGCGCGTTCTAGATGCTCGTATGGATACATGTTGATTGTTTCGAGACCGCGATCTGGGTCGGCAACAAAGTCAGCTACTTCATCGTTTCATTGAATTTAGCAGCATCAGCCCGTGGCCCCGGTGAGAGCTGAAGCTCTTCATGAACTCCAACCCTAGTAACCATACCTCCATCACTAGTAACCATACGTATTGTGGTGGAGGCCATGTCACCCAAATGTATGAAGATACAATGACCATCAGACTTTTGATCCTAAACCTTTAAAGTATGGTCCCTGCATGAACCAACTAATGGCAGGCTTTGTGAAGAAGAGGTTTGCCATAGATCTGTCATTCCCACAAGTTAAAGACGTGAAAATTGAAACAATCAACAAAAATATGAAAGTCGCGAAATAATGAACTCTTAAAGTCACAAAATGAACTTAAAATGGTGTAGTTAACCTTTAAATTTGTGAGTGTATGGACTTTATGTTGCAAAAGAAAGGAGGAGAAACTTATGCTTGAAAGATAAAAGTTGATAGAAAAAAACACGCACCAAGGAAGAGGAGTTATATATAGGAATTGAATAGGAAGCTAAAAGAATATTCAATGTGATACCTTCACAAAACGTCAAAATGCATGTCATCTAAAACTTAATAATAATCTAATATTGTTAAATAAAATGGTTTAGACTGATTTGCTTACCGCAAATGAAAAGAATTTAACTTAATTGCAGTTGCTTTCAGAAGTATCATTTGAGTTTTTCTTCACAAATGATTTTATTTTCATGATATTGATTGTAAATATGTGTAGGTTTTTATTCTTCACTTTTGTATTTGTGCACCTGCTTCTTTTTTACATGCAAAGTAGACACATTGACTTATGTCCTAGACAGTTGTATTAGAGTGTTCAAATCAATAAAACCCTCCGGATAATATGTTTCTCTTTCTTTCCAAAATCTTCATTTTATACCCTTATTGTCTAAAAGTGAACAAGGAGAAGGAATCTTTATGGGACGTATCGGAAGCATCGGAAAAATAAGCTTTTTTAAATAATAGCAAAGATCAATGCTCTTTTGTCAAACGAACATTAAAAATTAAAAAGCTCATTGCTCACCGCTCATCTATCCAAAAAGCTCCGCGCAAAACATAGCCGATGATATGCTAACGAGATATTTGTTTCACGCACGTTTGATTGTAACCACATATGATTTCGCTCGACTTGCCAAGATCGTTGCCGGTGCACTTAAAAACAAATCCTCCTTTAGACATTTCATCCACTTGATCTACAACTTCAGTTTTGATACCTGCTAATCTGATGTAATTACTTGTACAAAGTTAATTAATGAAACAACCAAAACATGAATGATAGAATTTACACTACAATACTTATTAGGAACATTGAATTGATCCCCTAACCATCCTCATATCCGGTCAAATAAATACATGTACTAGTACTAGTGATATTAAGTGAGTAAGTGACCAATGCTAATAGTGATATAAAGTGTTCAACTGCTCCCATATAAGTTCTTACACATGATGTTAAAGCATCAGTAAATGCATCAGGTACTTGAAAGTTGAAACCAAAGAAACTTGATCTTTGCATATGACAGTGACTAAACATTAAGATTTGATGTGAAAAGTAGTTGCAATAAACTTATCTTCTTTATTCTGATAACGTAATAAAGAGGGGAAAATTACACATTTGAGTAAGGTAGTAAAAGCACTAGGTGGTCATCAGCTATAGGCCTCTAATACACACACCTTAGATCACGATACAAGGACCAGCTACTAAGTTGTTGTTGAGTTTATAATATATAAAACATACAATAAACATATAGACATCAAGAGTACACAGCGGAAGACTTAAAGATCATAACAAATAAATTAATTAACTGAAAGTATGCGTAAAGTGCCTCTTGCGAATCAAATCCTCGAGCAAAGCAAATCAACCCTCGAGCAAAGCAAAACAAAGAAGTACTTATTGGTGTAAGAATAATGTCTTACAACCACGTTCTTGTACATACGAATTAACCAAAGCGAATCAAGCGATTGCTAGATCTAACACAAGTCCTCGTTTAAGCAAAACGAAACCGAACTCCCTTACAATTGGGGTGCTCGGCCGATTATAGGATAAAAGAGAGGATAGGAGATCTAGGGTTAATTCAATGCACAAAGATATGAATGAAACCCTAGAGCACAGCCTGCTTATATAGTGAATGGAATTGTTGAAAAACAAGTTAGGGATTAGGCTTGGATAAGGCCCCTTGGCGGCCATACTCTGACCCAAACCCAAACCCATAAATTTTCCAAGTTTTCCATTTCTAGTCCTTCTCTTTTCCATTTAGCGGTCGTTAGTCATTTTTCCGTTAAATACTTAACGATCGTTAACAGGACTTAATGTGCAATAATTAATCGTAAACATAAACATTAATTATTAACTTTAATTCTCATTCGCTAATGTGTGCAATCCCGTGGTCACGAGTTCGAATCCGGACATTCACATGTTTGTAAATATATACATTTCCAACAACTCCCACTTGGATATGTTTACAAAACGTGAAATGACATTGGTTAGCGTCTAGCAACACGCCAATGCCCCCGGTACAACTCGTGTATGGTTTTCTAGAGAAAAACCAAGTTTGATGATTCATCATCATATTCATCCTTTGTTTCTAATACCATGTTAATAAGAATATGGATCTCACTCATTTCTTAATTAACTATTATGTTTCTCGCTTTATGTGATTGATTAAGATTACCAATTCTTTTGAACATATTCCAGAGGCCTTGGGCATGGCCATGCAAACATCTTAACAACCCTACGAGGGGCCCATCAGTATTATACTTCAAAATAAATTTGAAGGAAACAAATCCATTTTGACTAGCGAGGATTCATAAATTTAGCAACACTTCGAAAACAACCCTTATAACTACCCGATTCGTGTAGCGTTAGATTGCTTCACAAAAATGCACTACATCCATGACATATATTTGGTATCTCAAGTCAGAGGATAAATATCCATGATATACTTAATGACAAAGATCCATAAAGTATTATCATGCGGGTGGGATAAGTCCTATATTCAATTCATTGAATATCATCTGAAATTAGTCATGCTACGCATCAATATACTTTCAAGTTTATTCTAACTAATACTTTCAGTTTGTCTTAATTCAATATCATTCCCATATTATTGATTGACAACGGACTATTTAGAATAACTTAAGTTATTCAAGGATTTAAACATGCAAATATAGGACAACATCATAATAAATGAATAATAAACATAACAAAATACTTTATTTCATTTCAATAATAATGTTTACAATATCCTTTTATCTAAAATACTTAGTCACGGATGGGCATGAAACTACTAGCTAAACGAAGTCCAAACTTATCGGACAAATGATTAAGTTTTTCACCAGGTAAGGCCTTCGTTAATGGATGCGCGCTAGGTTATCATCTGTGTGAACTTTGAGTAACTCAATTTCACCTATCTCAACTTGCTCTCGAACATAGTGATATTGTCTAGGATAGTGTCTGGTGCCCTTCATGACTCGGGTTCATGAGCAAAAGTAATTGCACTGAATTGTCACAATATACTTTAATAGGATGTTCAATGCGGCATAACACCAAGCCCGAAACAAACTTCCTTATCCAAGCGGCTTCCATGGCACCTCGGGGCCGCTATGTACTCACTTTCGTAGCGAGACATTGCAAGTGTTGTTGCTTTCTTACTCTTCCAATCCACAGCACCTCCATTGATGACAAAAATGTAACCCGTTTGAGACTTCGTATAATCTTTGTCACACTTCGGGATGCATCGCGGTAACACCTGTAACGGTTACATACGGATTTCCTCCATACACTATGAACATATCTCTTGTAGCCCTAAGGTACTTGAGAATATGCTTAACAGCCGTCCGTGAATTTCACCGGATTACGTTGATATCACTGGTCAAGTTTTGAGCAAGCGCATCGGGCCTTGTGCATCGCACCGCGTACATGATAGATCCTACGGCGAAGCATAAGGAACTTTCTTCATGCAGCGCCACTGCAGGTGTTGAAGCACGACCTTGGCTGCTTAAACCATGATTTACTTGCATTGGCAAAAATCCCTTCTTGGAATTTTGCATATTGAATCTCTTCAATATTTTGTCAATGTAAACACTTTGGCTTAAACAATTAGCACGCCTTGATCTATCGGTAGATCTTGATTCCAAAATATCTTTGCTTCCTAAGTCCTTCATGAAAAACATTTACCAAGATATGCTTTCACCTCATTTAGACTTGGTATATGATTTCCTATGATTAATATGTCATCGACATACAGAACAAGGAAAGTAACATGACTCCCACTAGCTTTGTGATATACACATGGCTCATCAAGATTATGAGTAAATCCAAAACCTTTGATTTCTCCATCGAATCTTTTATTCCATTGCCTTGATGCTTGCTTCAGTCCATAAATGGACCTCTTAAGCTTGCATACACGGTTAGGAAATAATGGATTCACAAACCCTGGTGAGCCATATAGATGTCTTCATCAGGCGACCATTGAGCGGTTTTGACATCCATTTGCCATATCTCATAGTCATAGTGTGCAGCTATAGCTATGAGAATCCTAATAGCTCTTATGTCCCTCTGAGGAGAGAATGTCTCCTCGTAGTCAATGCCATAGGTTTGAGTAAAACCTTTAGCCACTAGGCGAGCCTTGTAGGTGTGTACATTGCCATCCATGTCAGTTTTCTTCTTGAAGATCCACTTACTTCCAACGATTTTCGCATTGGGAGGAAGGTCAACTTCAATTCAAACTTCATTATCTTTCATGGATTGCATTTCCCCATTCATAGCAATCTGCCATTTATCCTTCTTAGGATCAGCCATGGCGACCTTATAGTTGGCGAGTTCATTAAGATCCCCAACCATATTTTCCTCCACCTCACGTTAAGGCATAGGCGGTCAGGTGCATTATAGTCCTTCGGACCTACGAATGGGAACAACTTGAGGAGGACACTAAGCTTTCGAGGTTCTTCTTGAAGTTGGCTAGTATTTTCAGAAGGTGTTGTATCTTCTTGATCATATTCGAGATCATATACTCTCCCACTGAGTTCTTGAGATATGAGATTTCTTTCAATGAAATCTCCATACCTAACACAAAGACTTTATTCTCCTTTGGGTAGTAAAAGTAGTAACCCATAGTTTCCTTAGGATATCCTACAAAGATACATAACAGATCGGCTTGGAGCTTATCGGGTGTGTCACGTTTAACAAGCGCTTCACATCCCGGACCTTTAAGTAAGAAAAGTTGGGAGCTTTTCGGTCCATATTTCATATAGAGTTTTAACAACCTTCTTTGTTGGAACCATATTCAAAATGCGAATAGCAGTTTCAAGGGCATAATCCCAAAAAGTAAAAGGTAGAGTCGTAAGTTCAAACATTGATCGTACCATGTCAAGTAAGGCACGATTTCTCCTTTCAGATACACCATTTTGTTGTGGAGTATAAGGAGATGTGAGTTGTTGGATAATTCCACACTCAGCTAAGTAATCTTTGAACTCTTGACTTATATACTCCCCACCTCTATCGGATCGAAGAGCTTTAATCTTCTTACCGAGTTGTAATTCTACTTCACTCTTGAAAACCTTAAATGTTTCAAAGACTTCGTGTTTATGTTTAAGTAAATAAACATAACCATAACACGACGAAATCATCCGTAAAGGTTAAGAAGTAGACAGCACCACGTTTTGACACATGTCTAAGTGGACCACACACATCGGTGTGTATTAATCCAAGTAGATCAGAAGCCCTTTCCACTTGTGGTAAAAAAGGTTTCCTAGTCATCTTCCAAGCAATGCAAGACTCGCATTTGTCAAATGATTCATCATTGACCGTTTGTAAAAGCCCATCGTGTTGCGGCTTTTCCATGCGTTTCTTGCCAATATGGGCAAGGCGACAATGCCAAAGATAAGAAGAGTCCCAGTTCAACTTGCTCTTCTTATTGCTAATGCTATACAACGAATTATTTTCATTGGATATACAACCATCCATATCAATTTCAAACACACCAAGAATAGGAATTGCATTAAAGTAAAAAACATTATTTAAAGAAACTGAAATTCCATAACTTGTAAAAGTGTGCACAAAACCAATATCTTTTAACAAAGAAGCTGAAATAACACCCCTAACAATGGAGGGTGCATAATGACAATTATTTAGTTCTAAAATTAAGCCTGAAGGCAACACTAAATCAAAAGTCCCTATGGCTCACGGCTGCGCTTTCCATTTCCAGCGTACAAGTATCTTTCTCCACAGGTCAGCTTCTTTGCCCCTCTAAGTCCCTGCGATGTATTACAAATGTGAGTACCACATCCTGTATCATATATCCAGGAGTTTTGCTTATGAGGAAAAGAAAATAATTCAAACATAAAAATACCCGATGAGCTAGGCACCATCTTATTTTTATTCTGAAGGCACTCATTCAGATAAACTGGACAGTTCCGCTTCCAGTGACCCGGTGAGTTGCAGTGGTGGCAAGACAAATCCTTCTTAAGATTCTCCTTTTTCTTTCGGGGTTCTTCTTAGGAGCTGGTAGGATGACAACTTGCTTCCCCTTTCCTTTTCCTTTCCCTTTCTTATCGCTGCGGCTTACTTATTCACCTACCACCACTGTATTGCGAGTACAGCCGGTGTAGGAGCCTTCTTTGGCAATCTCTTCTCGTAGTCTACAAGCATTGCATGTAACTCATTCACTGTCTTCTCCGTGCAATGCATGTTAAAATTGCGGACAAAATCACCAAACCGATCTGATTAAGGAGTGATTGATGAGGTCGACACATACATCATTCGAGTAACCACAGCCGAGCTTCTCCAATTGGTCCAAGTGATGTTTCATCTCTAGGGCGTGGTCGGAGACAGATTTGCCAACCTCTTGCTTGCAACTATGAACTTTTTCAATAAGTTCATACGGATTAAATCAATTTGCCGTGGCTTCAAACATACGTTTGAGTTCATCTAGCATGCTCATAGGCGGATAGTGCTCAAATTGTTTTTGCAATTGAGCAGACATCCCCGAAAGCATTAGACACGCCACATCATTGTGCTTCTCATATTCAACATGATATGCCTCTAATTCAAGAGCGATTGCCGTGTTGGGAGGAGCATCGGCAGAGAGTGTAGTCAAAATTTCAACCCTTTTGGCAACACGAAGGATGATCCTAAGTGAGCGATGCCAATCATTGAAATTAGGGCCGGTCAGCTTGTCCCTTCCAATCATATCTTTGAAAGCGGCACTCAGTAAGCTCATAGTGTTATCAGATTGAGCCATCTACAGAAAAGTTCAAAAAAAACCATAATTAGTATTTTGATAATTTTCCTTTTCAATAAACAATTAAATACCCAAGGTTCATATTCATATAACCAATTAATATTTATTGAAAACTAGGATCCAAATTGTCATAATTTCATTACGTCAGTTGATCTGCTAGTAATGAACCTTATACAAAATGGTAGAGCATTTGCTCAATTGCCAATTTCAATTGCAATTCCTAGATTTATGGGATTTATATATAGCCAATATCAATCGCCATGTAATCATGTTTTATCCCATCTTATGCCTTGAGTTGCCGGTTCTCACTGCCTAACTCAATTAAGTTGTCCAACTTAAGCAACTGCAAAATCGTCCATGCCCGTTCTCACGACACGTGGACATTTTACCCTTCGATTAAGATCTAAGTCACGTTCTCACGCAAATAGAAATTAATCTTAGGTGTTTCCGTTTCGTTGGATGGCATATAACTTAAATTAAAGGGTAATAGTTTTGATGTTAAATCAAATATGTACAAAGATGTCATGCATTCATCTTTGTAGCATAGTTTTTATTAAAACATTTATATCTTGTTTTAATGTATAAGCCTTTCATCATCAAACTTTAATTGAGGTATTGGGTTCACCAATCAAGGAATTTAGTGTTAATTATCATCCATTATACCTTACTTTTGCATAAGTGTAAACACTTAGTGTTTCGGATAATTACCACCAAAGTGGCGCATGGAATTAAACTAATTCGCCCTTAAGATGAGCTTGCACATTTAATGGCTTACTAAGTAGATCCACTCGAACTTACGAGGGGAGAGGACCAGTGCGCTAAAGCACAACCTAAGACATCCTTTCATGTATTTGTGCGCACTTCTTTAAACCCCTTTTAGTAGTTCATTCTCATGGGTGAGCCGTTCAGACCATTTGTACCAAAGTCATCAATCAATTAAGCGATTATGATTACTAGTCTTAAAAATACATGTTTCACCATTGTTTTAGTCGGTTTATTTTTTCTTGTAAAAATACCCTTGTTACACATAACAAACAAGCAAGTATTTATAAAAAATAAACAAATAAACAATGAATGCATAACAAATAAAAGTCATGCATATCAAATAGCCACATGCAAACGGTTTGATAAATCCTATTAATAACCAATTCTAGATTTGACAATATGCATATATTTAATTAAGACTTTCACCCGTTTTCATCTATGTACAAGGTGAACCACATGCATCGATTCATCGATTGCGCAAGTCAAAATTAAATACATACCACATAGCACATAATTGATTAAATTAATAATTATTGAGGTCTTCCCCAATTTTAGATCTATCAAAAATTAGTGTATATCACTTAAACATGAAAGACATACAATAAAGCAAATCCATGATAAAACATGCAGATAATTATCATGGATATAAAATTGCACTTAACAATTAATGCAATTAATCAAAGTTACGCATATACACATAAAGTTGCATGCATCTTAGGGTTTCTAATCCAATTAAAACAATAGTTTACAAAACCCAAATTAGGGCACCAAAAATGCCCCCCGAAATTAGGGTTTAGGTTTTGCAAACCCTAGATCTAAGCATACAAATAATAAAACATTCATGTTTATTTTAATTATGTGTTTCAGTAATTAATTACTTGTTATACAAGGCTCGTGATGCCACTGTTGAGTTTATAATATATAAAACACAATAAACATATAGACATCAAGAGTACCGCGGCGGAGACTTAAAGATCATAACAAATAAATTAATTACGAAAGTATCGTGTAAAGTACCTCTTCGAATAATCTCGAGCAACAAATCAACCCTCGAGCAAAACAAAACAAAGAAGTACTTATTGGTGTAAGAATAATGTCTTACAACCACGTTCTTGTACACGAATTAACCAAACGAATCAAGCGATTGCTAGATCTAACACAAGTCGTTTAAGCAAGCAACCCGAACTCCCTTACAATTGGGGTGCTCGGCCGATTATAGGACAAAAGAAAGGATAGGAAAGATCTAGGGTTAATTCAATGCACAAAGAGATGAATGAAACCCTAGAACCTAGCCTTGCTTATATAGTGAATGGAATTCTTGAAAAACAAGTTAGGGATTAGGCTTGGATAAGGCCCCTTGGCCGGCCATACTACAAGCCCAAACCCATAAATTTTCCAAGTTTTCCATTTCTAGTCCTTCTCTTTTTCCATTTAGGTGGTTAGTCATTTTTTTTAGTTAAATACTTAAGATCTTAGGACTTAATGTGCAATAATTAATCGTAAACATAAACATTAATTATTAACTTTAATTATCATTCGTTAATGTGTGCAATCCCGTGGTCACGAGTTCGAATCCGGACATTCACATGTTTGTAAATATATACATTTCCAACAGTTGTAAGTTGTAATGAGCCTCTCATAGTGGATTGTGAATACACTGGCTAATAAGACAAAGAGGGAGTCTATGCCTTGAATGAATCAGTAAAATAGCTTGTAGGAAACGGTTACACACATAAATAAAATCTAAATTACAATAAATAAAATTAACAGGAAATAAATATGAAAAATTAAATACAAAGCGAATGTAAGCGGATGCGATAATTAAATAAGATAATTAAATAGTCAAAAGACTTACTTGATCACCAAATAAAGATCAACAAAAATTACTAAAAGCAGAAGTGTTTGTGCGCTTCCTTAAAAAGCAATGGTCTGAGTCTGTTTCAGTATTGACAAAACTGATAAGTTGTCTTGTGGAACAAAGCTGGGAATTTCATCTTAAGAGATGCGTATTCCATATGTTGGAGATCAATAATAACTATTGATTTGATGTGTGTGAAACTTGTGGAATTAGGGCCTCTATTTATACATAATAAACTCCCTCTAAGTTTACTCATCTCACTTAGTGTGGGATTGAAAATAAACTACTTTTCCTCTTTAGGCATGGTAGAATGCTAACTTTGAACCCGATATCTCATTACATCAACTCTATTTTGGACACATAAGGAAGCATTGCGAAGCTCTCTTGAGGAGAGCGCGAACCTACAAACTATTACTCATATATGTGACATATACATATAGATAATTGTGTCCAAAGTTGGTCAAAAGTCACTTTTGCCAACCAAATTTTCAACAATCCCCCACATGAATGGAGATCGGTCGTATCACACAAAATTACGATGAAATTCCAATAGTTGAATCTTGCAAAGGATAGGTAGGTGTGACCCTTTGAACATTCCCTTGTGAGATGCAAGTCTCTAGATCCTAGTAGGCGATGTCCTGAACTACATCCTCTGTTTCGTGAGCGACACCATTTCACACAAGACTCTCCTAACATTGTTAAGCCTCATAGTCATATTCATTATGGTCCGAACATTTTCACGGTTCTGCAAGAGCTCTTAGGATTTCGCCCCACATTCCTTCAAAGCGTAGGTGATTTCATCTTGAATCATTAAAACATATGTTTTGTGATTTCATCTCGAATCATTATGCTTTGTGATTTCATTCTGAATCATTAAAGCCATATGTTTAACCTCTCAACAAGTCACATTTGTTATAAGAATGGACTAGGAAGTTACAATGTTAAGTAACTCCCCGTATTGGCGTGACTTCCCCCATTTATATGATTAGGTTGTCCTATTGAACCCAGATCTTGGGATCTCCAGTCAACTGGGTTAGGTTTTCCTTCATATAAACTTATTCCTTTAAGGGCTTTAGTCCCGTTCCTTTAGGCGACTTACTAACTAACTCTGCTTAAGCCTTTAGTAGCGGATCCGCGATGTATCCATTGACTTTACGTAGTCAATGCGTGATAACTCTAGTTGAGAGTAGTTGTCGCGCAATCAACGTCTATGATGGATGTAATCTCGGCGTCTTAGTTTTACGTGATATGAGCTCTGTCAATTTCCAATTAACTATCACACTTTATATAGATGGTCGTTCGGGTTTCGCCATCTTGGTATGTCCTCTACGAATTAATGCAAATATCCGCATATTCTATAAATTTATCTCAAATGATAAATTCAAATTCCATCATAGATTTAGCTATAAAAGTCTGTTTGAAATACTTTCAAGATTTCCAAGATACAGCTTCCTACGTAGAGTCAATACATCCGCTCTAGTGGATCTAGATTCTTTTATGTAAGAATCCATATTTGCATTACTCTATCATTAGATAGCAGTTGGATATCTTCCAAAATGCAATATCGTAAGTATCATAGTACTTGTGTAATACTATTCAAATGGTCATCACTTGAATTACTGGTATATTTACTTAACTTGATTATAACTTCTAAATCAAGTCTTACATACGTCATTAGACACATAAGATGCCCAATATTCTCTGAGTATTCAAAATAGGCAACACCTCTACCTCTATTATAAATAGATTTAAAAGATGTCATTGGAGTTCTAGCTAGGCCGGAATCCCCCACATTGAACCTCTCAAGAATATTGTCCTTATAGTGTTTTGACTTCAAAACAAATCCATTTGGTTTCATATGATCTTAGTTCCAAGAACCATATCGAGCAACCAATGTAGTTCATGTCAAATCTTGACTCCAACATTTCATTAGTGGATTTGATCATCTTGTTATCACTTTCAGTGATAAGTATACCATCTATGTATAGACACATGATTACATATATACCAGCAATTATTTCTTTCCACAAACATCCGTTATTTTTAAATCCACGTTCTGACATGACGTGAGAAAAAAAATGATGTCATTGTTTGGGAGCTTGCTTTAAGCCATATAATGACTTAACAAGCCTACAAACTTTGTTCTCTTGTCCAGGAGCCATGAAACCCTCGGGTTGGTTCATGTATATTTCATCTTCTAAATCTCCGTTTAGAAATGCCATTTTCACATCCATTTGGTGAACTTCTAAATTTCTTAAAGCGGCAATAGCAAGTATCATCCTAATCGAGGTTATTCGCGTAACAAGCGAATATGTATCAAAGTAATCAACACCTTCTCATTGTCTAAATCCTTTGATTACTAATCTTGCTTTATACTTGTCAATGGTTCCATCGGCTTTCATCTTCTTCTTGAAGATCCATTTATAGCCTAGTGGTTTACAACCAGGAGGTAAATCCACGAGCTCCCAAGTATGATTTTGTAAAATATAATCTTTTTCACTTTTAATGGCTTCTTTCCATTGAGGCCCTTTTGAGGAAGTAACCGCCTCTCGGTATGAAGTAGGTTCGTTTTCAACCAGAAAAGAAACAAAATCGGGTCCAAACGATTTCTCGGTTCTTGCCCTTTTGCTTCTTATAGGTTCAACCTCTTCTTCTTCAGTTTGATCTTGTCTCTCATCTTGGAGATCATTATCAACTCCTTTGTTGTCTCTTATCACGAACAACATTATCATCTTGATGTCTCTCATCATGAAGGAATTCATCATTTAGTTGCCTCTCATCATGGACAACTTTACCACCAAGCTTAGATGAACATCCATTCTCCTCTAATAATCAAGGAAACACGGTTTCATACAATGAAAGTTTTCCTTGATTCGGTTATCGTATCTTTGTGTATATTTATCGTTTCCGAATCACATACAAAGAAATGATAAGCACTACTGTTATCAACATATCCAAAATTATGCAAACCACAGTTTTAGGTCCAATATTTTGAACCTTGGGTGTCAGTACAGATAGACACCCCCCACATTCGTAAGTACTTATAGGATGGTTGTCTTCCCATCCATAGTTCATAAAAACTATCTTCTTTTCCTTACAGGGGATCTTATCTAAAAGATAAGTAGCCAATAAAACCACTTTCCCCCACATGCCATGGCTTAAACCATGACTTTAACAACATGGCATAACCATATCTTTAAGGCACAGTTCTTTCCTATCAACAATTATGTTGTGGTGTATAAAGAGCAATAAATTTATGTCTTATTCCATGTTTAGAACATACATGAAATGGAGACACATTTTCACCTCCAATATCACTTCGAACCGCATTGTTTTCGATAATAAGTTGATTCTTAACTTATTTGTATAGATCAATCTTGTCTATATCCTTACTCTCAAGTAAGTAAAAGTCGCAATATTTTGTGCTACCATCAACAATTACGATGAAGTACCTAATTGCTACCTTAGTAGGTATCGATTCCAAATCACATAGGGTTCGGTTAATATACGGTCAACCGAGTGAAAAGACAATCTTGTCAATTTGGCTTCAACATAAGTTTTACTTTTGTAATCCGTGTTTGTTTATTTAATTAAACAACGTATTGAGTTAAAATTAACATGTCCGATATGGCCATGCTATACATTCAAAGGATCAAAAAAACTGAGAATACATACTCATTTTTATTAAAACAACCAAAAAAAAGATTCAGTTTAAACATTTAATGAAGGGCATAACCCGTACCGACCAAAATTTTGTTCAATGTTAACTCAATGTTACTTGATAAAATAAAGCCAAATTTATTAAGCAACCATCGGACACAAGATTCCTACGAATCTCGCACTTTTATACAACGTGTTGGTTCACTTAAGCTCTTTTCACATGTGAATTTCAACATCACATTTCTTTTTTTCCCTTGCTATTAGCGGTTGTAGAGTTTCCCATAAATTGCATCTCGCCATTTTACGCTACTTTGAAAGAGTTAACCAAACTCTTATCATCATACTCATGACATGATGCCCAAGTGTTAATCCACCATTATCTAATATTAGATCCTCTCCTTGGAAACAATTTTCATTTCATTCAGGCCATTTAACCCATAGTTATGGCACATAAAATCTGAATGCTTTAAAGCATATACCGTACACATAACTTCAGTATCGTCTCCCTTTCATCAAGTTCAGGAGCATATCTTTTAGATGTCACTCATGACATTCCTAACATTATGTTAATACGAGATTCCTTATTAGTGTAAAACTAAATTTGGAATAATTAACAACTTGCTATATCACAAAGTGTTTCTTAACAAACACGATAACATAAAATTTTGTTTAAAAACACTCTTTGTTTGTAAGATCCATTATACAAAACGCTTTTAAACAAGTCTTTCGACAAAATATCGCATATTACATAATGTTTTTTTAAACAAAACAAATTTGTAATATGATTTTGTCAATCTTTTTTAAGAATATCTTAATAGATGCGCATCACATGGTCTAATTCTACAATGAAACTCGACAAGGTTTCAAAATAGATTTACTCTTTCAAAGAAACTCAACAAGGTTTCTATAGATCTACCTTCCAATGCATAAAGTTTCAAGAACTATATTTAGTTTATAATTAAACTCAATCCGGTTTAAATAAGCTAAACAAGTCAAAGAAACTTTCCACCAAATTTGATAACAACTTGTATATTATCAGATTTTGTTTCAAACAAACTCATCTTGGTTTCAATAAACACGTTCTAGTAATCTAATAAAATAACAACTTGTATTTTATGAGATTTGTTTCAAAGAAACTCCACTTGGTTTCAATGAATCTGATTTCATCATGATTTTTAACCATGTTAGTAACTGGCGCACCAATTACATTCGCAAAATTCACTAGGGTCACAACTTATGTTACCATCAGTTAACTTGTGAATATTTTAACACAAAACAGTTAAAAGCTGTTAAAACAATATGGTATCTAATAAACTTCGACATGGTTTATGTAAACTTGTACCAAATATGATTCAGAGAAACACAAGTTTGGTTTTGAATCAGTTTAAACAAAAACATATGCAATAAACAAACTAAATAAATCGGTTTGAAAAAGAAACTCATCATGGTTTCAATAAAAACTGATTCAATAAACTGTTTTAAAATGGATTTATAAATCTGTTATACCAAATCTGTTAATTAAAATTACGTTTAGTTATAGAGCTGATTTTCAAAGAAACACAATCTTGGTTTTGTGAGAAAAAGCAGTTTGTATAAAATCTCTTAATTAAAATAAATCAGATTTTAATAAAAAGTGTTTTAATTATGTTAAGCAGTTACGTTTTAAATTTGTAGGGAAAGCGGTTACACTTTTATAAATAAAATCTAAATTACAATAAATAAAATTAACAATAAATAAATAACAGAAAATTAAATACAAGCGAATGTAGCGGATAATGATAATTAAATAAGATAATAAAATAGTCAAAAGACTTACTTGATCACAAAATAAAGATCAACAAAGAAGTACTAAAAGCGAGGGCACGTGTTTGACACGCTTCTCTTAAAAGCAGTTCGCCGTCTGTTTCCCAGGGTACAACAAAAAGCGATAAGTTGTCTTGTCGGACTTAACAAAACTGCTAGGAATTTCATCTTAAGAGATGCGTATTCCATATGTTGGAGATCAATAATAACTATTGATTTGATGTGTGTGAAACTTGTGGAATTAGGGCCTCTATTTATACACAATAGACTCCCTCTAAGTTTACTCATCCCACCCGATGTGGGATTGAAAATAAACTACTTTTTCCTCTTTAGGCATGGTACCGAATGCCTAACTTTGAGACCCGATATCTCATTCAATCAACTCTATTTTGGACACATAAAGGCTTATTGCGAAGCTCTCTTCGAGAAGAACGCGAACCTACAAACTACTACTCATATATGTGACATATACATATAGATAATTGTGTCCAAAGTTGGTCAAAAGTCACTTTTGCCAACCAATTTTCCAACAGTAACAACGGGCTAACCGTTATGAATGGAATTTAAACTTTTTTTCAAGGGTATCCCTTGTATAGTTTTCCCTCACAACCGTAATCATCAAGCAGTGCCTTTTTTTGTTTTGTAGACAAAAATCTATACGATGGAGCAATTTCTCCAGCAAATTTCTTTACAAACGCAAAACAAAATGTATGTTTATTCCGCTGATGAGTAATATTTGGAAATTTAGCATAATTGGGGTGTTTCACTCGGTTAAGTTCTAGAATGGCTTAATTTTCCAGAATTGCACCCAACATCTCGAAAGAAAATATCGGTTCACTTTCATAGGCATGCAACAATGGCAACTCTTTAAAATTAGTTGGAGGAGAGACTAATCTCCTAATTTGTATAATATATAGGCTTATAAATCTCTGTAGTTCTTATTTAAGGATTTCTCTGTTGGTTTGTGAAAGTTGAAAAACATGACAAAACGATTATAGGTGTGTGAGCCGATGGGGGCACACACGATAAACCTAAAGTATACGTGACGAACGTTTATAATACTTGAATTATATCATACCCGATAGGCATGATTTGACCCAATCACAATTTATGACCAATGGGCTGTTTTACTTTGGACTTGGGTCGTATGTTCGGGATAGTCATGGGCCTTGTATTTCTCTGATCGGGTATAATGAAAGAATGGATGGCTGAGTTGGGTTTGGACTTGTCGAATAAGTCTTAGACTCAAACTAGGAGTCGGTTGTATTTGCTATATAAGCAAAGACATCCCTCCTCATCATTCATGCATTATCATACCTAAAACCATACCCTAAATCGATCTCAATCTCCTGTGAATTCTAGTCGACATCTTCCTTTAGTCGATTGGAGTTTTTGTTTTGGTTTTTGTTCCTAAACTTGTATCGAAGTCAAGTGTTTAGGTGATCAATTGTTTGGTGCTTGTTTTCTGTTTTCCTGGTCAACACAACAGCAGAAACAAGTGAAGGTTTTATTTTTGTTCCTGGTCTTTAATTCTTCTCGGACAAAGGAGCAAGTATATATCGGATAAGTTATATCCGATATCGGGTGTTTGGTTTGCTTCTGCTTCTCGGACAGAACATATAGGGTAGAAAGAAACTTGATTTCTTGGAGGTTTACTGCTCGTGATTAACTCAAGTGTCAAGGTGTTGATTGGTTTTAATATTACGTTCTCGACTAGCCGTTAATCGAACGTATACGTTATCGGGTTTGTGTGTGATACTCATTGAGGTATCAATCTTTGATACTCGGGTTTTGTTTTGGTTTCTTGTTCTTTACTAAAGATCAATTGTCAAGCAAGGTTAGGCTTTCTTTTATCCCTTTTATTAATTAATTATTGTACTAATTAATTGTTTATTAATTACGTGTTATAACATAATTGCGATAACTAGATCTAATATCCGTTGCGTACTCGTAGAGGTTAATGGTTAACTTGTTCTAAAATCGAGTCAACTCGTTTTTGCGATTATGGGTTACACGTTTCTTATTAATAAACATGTTTAAAAGGCTGCATGAAACCTAACTTAGTTATTTGTTTTATTTTATTTTGACAATTACATGCAATACTTGTTAATTTTTAATAAATAACAACTAGTCACACACAAATTAAAGTTATATTGATAATTAGAATTAATTTGTTAATTAGAATTAATTTATTAATTAGAATTAAATTTGTTAATTCGAATTACTTGTTAATTAGAATTACTTGTTAATTAGAATTAAAAGTTAATTTGAATTAATTAATTGTTAATTAGAATTATTATGATAATTAGAATTACATATTGGTTATTAAATACATAAAATTGCGTAATTACTTGATAATTGAGATTGCCATGCTATTTTATGTGTTTTTCCGGCCACAAGACCAACTCAATTGCTTTTATAAGTGATGTATGGGGCGATCTAGGTATTATATCCTAGTGACGGTCTTTTGGTTCTCCATTTGAGGAAGACTCGCAAGAGAACTCGGGGCAATATGTGGTTATTTATGTTGATGTTTATGCTTATATGTTTGTGATCCCTATATGTGCATTATTACTTGCTTTGACACCTAATTGTATGCAATATGGAATAGTACATATCGTAACCATAACATTAATATTGGTCTTTATTTACACACCTAAATACTATGCTCATTGTGACCTGCTATTTGATTCGTGGAAAATAGTTTTTGTAAAATAAAGTGACCTAATATATGAAACACGTTTTCAAGAATTTAAAAACTAGACGCTATGGACACTTGGGATGTACGGCTCACCCACTAGAACAAACTCAAAAGGGTGTTCAAAGAGGTGCGCCGATCGCACCGAAAGGATGTCTAAGGTTATGCTTTAGTGCTTACGTCCTCTGCCTCCACAATGCGTTCGATTGGAGCTACCGTGAACCATGATGATCACTACAGTGTCATTACCAAAAAGTTTTTAAAACTAGTGTTACAAAGTTGTTTTGCATGCTTCTTTTACACGAATTTTACCACATTTATATGTGCATAACTATTTGTTAATTTTAAGTCTATGCCATCCAACTATGAACACGTGCCTTTGGATTGACTTCTCTGGTCAGACCTAAGGGCCTTTCCAACCCATGGTAATTATTTCTGCTTGGTGGGACGTATGGTTATTTTTACACGTTCATACTTGGTCGACTAATCTCGAGTTGGCTTGGTCAGACCTTGAACCCGAGGCATAAGATGAGAACTAAATATGCTTTTGACATTATTACTTGATACTAATGCCTTAAACAGTCTCATAAAGTCTAAGATTTGCATTATGCAATTAGCTCGTCATTACCTCTTGTCCTATTTTTTTACACCTGGTGGACCTATGGTAATTAAGTGGGAGTGCAAGATAGATCTTAGTCTTATTAGTAATTAATTGGGTAGTTAATTCTTTTAAGAATGTAATTATCGAAAATACTAATTATTTGAACTTTACAATTGTAGATGACTACTTCATCGAGAAAGCAGATTCGGTACTCGGGAGTTTCTTTGAGAAACAAAACTCACTTGGACCTAATTTCATTGATTGGTATCGCCACTTAGCATTATACTATCGGTGAAGATAAGGAAACTTATCCGGAGCATCCTATACCTGCGGCACCTATTGCTACTCACGGCCACCCTGTCCCACGAGGCTCTTGCGGCTCATCTTGCTTGGGTCAAAGGTTCAAAGGACATAAAGTGCCTTCATGCTCATGACCATGGAGTTAGAGATCCAAAGAAATCTAACTCATCTTGGTGCTTATGACATGCTTCAGGAGTTGAAGTCTATGTTCTCACAACAAGCAAAACAAGAGCTTCTACAAACTGCACGTGAATTCCACGCTCGCAAGCAGAAAGAGGGTCAATCGGTTAGCTCATATGTTCTCAAGATGAAGAGTTGGTCACCCAGTTACTCTAAAATATGGAGTTAGTTTGATCCTCATTGGTTTTTCTAAAGAGTACATTACGTTTGTGCAGAACTTTAATATGCATAACATGGGGAAGACTGTAAATGAATTACATGATATGCTTAAACAACATGAGCACACGTTGCCAAAGAAGGATGCTGCACCTGCACTACATTATGTACGTGGGGGTGGTGGTAAGGTCCAGAAACACCACAAAAAGAATAAATCGTTTAAGGCTGCTAAGGGAATCATGGAAATGGAAACAACAAGTTTGGTTATGCTACTGAGTATAAGCCATACAATGCTTCTTCTTCTTAATCCAAAGCCAAGATTCCTCCACCATCCAAGAAGGATAATCCAGCGAGAGGGCGCTACTGTCACCGGTGTGGTGAGACATGACATTGGAGAAGGAATTGTCCCGATATCTCGTAGAGTTAATGAAAAAGAAGAAACAGTCTCTTGCGGCTAGTTCTTGGTATTTTCACTATAGAACTATACTCTTTTCCTAAATCATCCTTAGTATATGACACTGGTTGTGGTACTCACATCTGTAATAATACTCGGGTCTAAGGGCGATAGGAAGCTGAAGCCAAGAGCTTTAAGTCTGTGCGTGGGCAATGGTCAACGGGCAGAAGTTGAAGCTATTGGAATTTATCATTTATCTCTACCTAGTGGATTAGTTATTGTTTTAAATGATTGTCATTATGCTCCCTCTATTACTAGGGGTATTATATCAGTTTCTAATTTGTATGACGATGGTTTTATTAACCGTTTTGAATCGAATAATTATATTTCAGTTACTAAGAATAACGTTGTTTAGTTTACTGCTATTCCTCGTAATGGTATTTATGAAATTGAAATGTCTTGTTCGAATACAAATGAAAGTTCTATGTTTGCTATAAGCAATAAAAGAGCCAAGTCTAACTTGGACTCTGCTATCTTGTGGCATGGTCGTCTTGGACACATTAGCAAGAAACGCATGGAGAAGTTGCAACGCGATGGACTTCTCAACTCATATGACATTAAGTCTCTTAAAAAGTGTGTTGCTTGTATGTCTGGTAAGATGGCTAGAAAACCTTATTCACATCAAGTGGAAAGGGCTAAAGATTTACTTGGACTTATACACTCATATGTATGTGGCCCATTTAGAATCACTTCAAGACAAGGAGCAAATTACTTCTTGACTTTCACTGATGACTATAGTCGGTATGGTTATGTTTACTTGCTGAAACATAAGCATGAAGTGTTTGAAACATTCAAAGTGTTTCAAAAGGAAGTAGAAAATCAACTCGGGAAGACCATAAAATCACTACGTTCTGATTATAGAGGTTAATATATGAGTCAAGAGTTTTTGGATCATCTTAAGGAGCATGGGATTATTGCCCATCGAACTCCTTCTTATACTCCACAACACAATGGTGTATCTGAGAGGAGAAATCGAACCCTGCTTGACATGGTGCGTTCTATGATGAAACAAACTACTCTTCCAAAGTCCTTTTGGGATTATGCCCTTGAGTCTGCTGCACGCATTCTCAATATGGTTCCAACTAAGAAGGTTGAAAAGACACCATACGAAGTATGGCATGGGCAAGCCCCTAAGCTGTCTTACTTCAAAGTCTGGGGTTGCGAGGCACTTGCTAAACATGATGCACTTACCAAACCTGACAAACTTGAACCTAGAGCTGTTAAGTGTATCTTCGTAGGATACCCTAAGGAAACTATGGGATATTTTTTCTATCTTCCATCTGAGAACAAAGTTATTGTTGCTCGAAATGCTGAGTTCTTTGAGAATGATCTTGTGGATCTTAAAAAAAGTGGGAGTTTAGATGATCTTGAACTACTTCAAGAAGAAGATACAAATCCTTCTTTAGACACTAGCATTCATCACGATGAGGATGATCAAGAAATTGAAGAACCTCAAAGTGATATTGTTCCCATTTGAAAGTCCAATAGGACACGCAGTGCTCCTGACCGTATGTGTCTATACATTGACGCTGAGGAACATGAGTTAGGAGATCTTGGTGAACCCAATAACTATAAAGCTGCATTGCTGGATCCTGAATCCAAGAAATGACTTGATGCAATGAATGTGGAAATGCAATCCATGAAAGACAATGATGTTTGGGTCTTAGTTGAGCTTCCTCCTAACTGCAAGATAGTTGGCAGCAAGTGGCTCTTCAAGAAGAAGACTGACATGGATGGTAAGGTATACACCTTTAAAGCTCGTCTGTTAGCAAAGGGCTTCACTCAAACCTACAGGATTGATTATGAAGAAACCTTTTATCCTATAGCAGACATTAAAGCTATAAGGATTCTCATAGCCATAGCTGCGTACTATGACTTTGAGATATGGCAAATGGACATCAAAATCGCCTTCCTCAATGGAAATCTTTACGAAGAGGTCTATATGGAGCAACCTGAAGGTTTTGTTGATCCAAAATATCCTAACCGTGTATGCAAGCTCAAGCGTTCCATTTATGGACTTAAGCAAGCATCGAGGCAATGGAATAAACGTTTTGATGATGAGATAACGAAATTTGGATTTTCTCAAAATCAAGAAGAGACATATGTATATCAGAAAGCTAGTGGGAGTTATGTCGCTTTCCTAATTCTATATGTTGATGACATATTGCTTATGGGAAACAATATTCCAATGTTACAAGATGTAAAATCCTATCTTGGAAGATGTTTCGCCATGAGAGATTTAGGAGAAGCTGCATATATTCTTGGAAACAAGATCTATTGAGATAGATCTAGACGATTAATTGGTTTAAGTCAAAGTGCTTACATTGAGAAAATATTGAAAAGATTTTGTATGAAGAACTCCAAACGTGGCACGATCCCAATGCAAGAAGAGCCTAAATTGAGTAAGTCACAAGGTCTTTGAAACACACCTTTCGAAAGAGCGCATGAAAAGAATTCCTTACGCTTCTGCTATAGGTTCTATTATGTATGCTGTGAGATGTACTCGTCCTGATGTTGCGTTCGCACAGAATGTGACAAGCCGATTTCAACATGATCCGGTGAACTTCACTGCTGAGAAAAATATTCTTAAGTATTTACGCAATACTAAGGATATGTTTCTGATTTATGGAAAGAAAGATGAACAAGAGCTCAGGTTTTCTTACTACACGATGTTGGATATCGGCAGATCTTGGCGACTTAAAATCTCGCTGGATATGTATTTGTTCTAAATGGAGGTCTGTTGATTAAAAGCACAAAGCAAAGTATCTTTGCTACTTCATCTACTGAAGCTGAGTATATTGCTGCTTGTGATGCATCAAAAGAGGTGTATGGATTAAGTAAATTCATTTCTGGGTTGAACATTGTTCCCACAATTGAAGAACCGAAAATATGTATTAATGATATCTTGGAGCCATTACTATAGGCGATGAAAGCGGAATCACTAAAGGTGCTAGACATTATCACGCTAAAGTTCATTATCTTCGAGAGACCACTGAAATGGGCGATGTGAAGATATTAAAAGTTCACACAGATGACAATCTAGCTGATCTATTTACGAAAGCTTTGAAGTTCCCTAAGCATTCTAAATTGACTAGAGATATAGGTTTATTACCTGCTGGTAGTCTCATGTAAACTGTGTGTTAATTAGTATTTGGATAATTTGGAGTTGTAAGACAGTTATTATTTTCTGATTAATAAAGATACGAGGTATTTGTTATTATATTCATATAATATGTTATTCCATATTTGCATGTTTAATCCGTGAAATGATTTATCATTCTAAATATGTCCATTGTCGGTTAACAATATGGGAATATTGTTATAATAAGGCAAATGTGAGTGTTGGTTATAATTCTAACGAGAATTCGGATTGTTCCCGCCAAACTCATATGTATTCACTAGAGTTGTATATTGGATTCCCCAACTTTCAAAGATTTACTTTTGGATCCTTGTCATAAGTAAAATATTGAAAATGGCTTGTTATCTTCGTCCTTAGACTTGAGATGCAAGTAAGTTCTGTTATGTGTGGATATCGCTTTTTGTAAGTATACAAAAGCTGTCGGAATAAGGTAGTTATCAAGGCTATATTTCGGAGTGATGTGAAGCAGCATCCACAACACTTGTAGTCAATAAAGGATTTGTTACTCTATTTTATATGTGAAGAAAGATACCATGGCCTCTCAGTTTAATCGGATAACTGTCTGGCGGACCCAAAGGGTAATGCAAGATGATTCTTGATTATATTTGGTATATCACGAATTAAAATCTATAACGAGATTTTAAATGGTTAAACTATATGGAATGATTTGAGATCCATTATCCATGGTTTAACGGTATCTATAACAAAGGATGATTAAAGCAAGAAATTGAATGACCATGCTACTGAGAAACTTTTACAAAACTATTCTCTCAGACACTTTTAGTTAAAAAGCGAGTGAGAGCGTTTGCTAGGCGTTTCTGTCGTTAGTTTTGTGTGCCATTCGACACACCAACTCCCAAGTGGGAGATGTTGGTTTGTGGAAGTTAAAAACACCACAAAACGATTAAAGGTGTGTGAGCCGATGGGGGCACATGCGATAAACACGATTATACGTGACGAACGTTTATAATACTTGAATTATATCATACCCGATAGGCATGATTTGACCAGATCACAATTTATGACCCCATGGGCTGTTTTACTTTGGACTTGGGTCGTATGTTTGGGATAGCCATGGGCCTTGTATTTCACTGATCGGTTATAATGAAAGAATGGATGGCTGAGTTGGGTTTGGACTTGTCGAATAAGTCTTAGACTCAAACTAGGAGTCGGTTGTATTTGCTATATAAGCAAAGACATCCCTCCTCATCATTCACGCATTATCATACCTAAAACCATACCCTATATCGATCTCAATCTCCTGTGAATTCTAGTCGACATCTTCCTTTAGTCGATTGGAGTTTTTGTTTGGTTTTTGTTCATAAACTTGTATCGAAGTCAAGTGTTTAGGTGATCAATTGTTTGGTGCTTGTTTTCTTTTTTCCTGGTTGACACAACAGCAGAAACAAGTGAAGGTTTTATTTTTGTTCCTAATCTTTGATTCTTCTCGGACAAAGGAGCAACTATATATCGGATAATTTATATCCGATATCGGGTGTTTGGTTTGCTTCTGTTTCTCGAACAGAACATATAGGGCAGAAAGAAACTTGATTTCTTGGAGGTTTACTGCTCGTGATTAATTCAAGTGTCAAGGTGTTGATTGGTTTTAATATTACGTTCTCGACTAGCCGTTAATCAAACGTATACGTTATCTGGTTTGTGTGTGATACTCATTGAGGTATCAATCTTTGATACTCGGGTTTTGTTTTGGTTTCTTGTTCGTTAATAAAGATCAATTGCCAAGTAAGGTTAGGCTTTCTTTTATCCCATTTTATTAATTAATTATTGTACTAATTAATTGTTTATTAATTACGTGTTATAACATAATTGCGATAACTAGATCCAATATCCGCTGCGTACTCGTAGAGGTTAATGATTAACTTGTTCTAAAATCCCAACATTCTCAACTGGCTTGTCGTTTTGAGTTTTATGAATTAGTAGTCACATATTTGCTGTAAACTTGTAAATTTATCAAACTTTAGGCATTTCATGATTAATATCATTGATTTCCCAAATCTAGATGTGAAGCGCGAAGTCCCAAAATTCTTGCAAATAAACTTTAGCCAAGTGTGATGAACAAAGATGCTGCTAATTATATTTTTTTGGCAATCAATAGGTACATTCAAGCTTTTATGATCTATGCATGGCTAATACAAATATGTTAACGCAATCTTCAACTCAGCAAAATCGTAACATTTATGATGGTTCTATAGCTATTTCAGGTGATGAGGATCTTTCTCAAACTCTTAATGTACTAAAACAACATGGGTATACCGTGCCATGGCTATACCGTCTGGGGTAGGGGTGTCCATGGTACTAGAACCGTCCCGAACCGTCCCGAACCGAAAGAACCGAGAACCGAAAATAAAGAAAAAGTGGAACCAAGAACCGTCCTAAGTTTTTCGATTCGGTTCCGGTACGGGAATTTTCGGTAATTCCCATGAGTACCAAAGTATTAAAAAAAATATGTTTTGATGCATGTGAATTTAGGGTACTCGGTTCGTAGAACTTCGAAAGAAGTTGACAGCCTTAATAATATTCCACAACTTGACTTACAAACAAACAAAAAAACATATATCCGGTAATTGCAAACTCATTATCCACAAAAATAATTGCAAACTCATTGAGAATATTATATATCAATCATGGTGACTAGCTTACAATAACTTACATGGTGACAATATATCATGCAGTGACGCTATAATCGTTAATTGTTTCTCGAATTTTATCATTACATTTAATGAACAATAAATACCAATAGTTAATTACAACTTCTTACAAAAAAACTTACTCTCATATTGATGAATGATGTTTGAATCTTTGAATGAAATCAATGGATTAAAAGTTAAGGTTTATGGGTTTTTAGGTTTATGTAGAGTTTTTTCTATTTTCTTAAAAGGCCGCATACTTGCATGTACACAATATCCCAAACAAACCCTATAAAACTACATATTTTTATAAAAGTCGGTTCTTTCGGGAAAGTACCGGAACCGGACGGTTCCGACCCGAACCGTCCCGAGAACCGAAATTTTGGAATTTTAGGAACCAAGAACCGTATCATGGTTCTAATATACGGTCTCGTTCCCGGTCGGTATTGGTACGGTTGCTCGGTTCCTTTGGTTCCTCGGTTTTTTTGGACACCCCTAGTCTGGGGAAGGTGGTTTGACTGCTTTGAAAAATGCCGGCAGATTTTTGTTTGAGTGGCCCGGTTCATATAAACAAAATGACTTAACCTAGGTTCAACCAGGTGATGTGAATGGTTTGATACGTTAGTTAGTGTTACTGCTGGAATCATCGGGTGGTCTGCTTCCTCTTGAACGTCTGGCTTATACATAACCACTCATTGTTAAGGATTAATTACAAGCATCTGACCCTCATGAAATTGTTGGCAGACATGAGTGATGAAATTGAGATTAAAGGAAAAGGCCGGAACAAATCCATGCATATTAAGAAATGCTTGACCAAGTTAGATGATGAGGAGGCTTCGATTGATCAAAGACACATGTCTTCCGAAATGAGCTTCAAGAGTTACTTGCAAGCTATTTTTTCAGAATTTCATTGGCTTGTTTTGAGAGAAGTTACTAGCAAAAGTATAACAGATCACTGGACTATCAGTCCTTAGGTGTGAGGGATCTTAACGAGCTCCTTGTTAAGATAGGCAAGATGGTAGTGTTGGTTGAAGAGCGAGAAAGCAAGGAGAAATATGTGATGTTTGGCTAGGGTTTGTTCCCTATATATGTATCCTTCTCTATTATGAATAGACACGACAATTATCTCAATCTAACAGTGTGCTCGTATGTTAAAAATTGGGATCAAAATAGTCTATTTTTTTTGCATCAAAATAATATATTATGTACACATAACTCATTTAGTTTATCATAGACTCGATTACTGGAATTTGAAATCATACAGTAAAATACATCTTCATCTATCCAAAGATAGAATCCATACAATATAATATTTACACGGTCGATATCCATTTCATAATGGTAGCGTGATCACAAAGATGGCTAATATGAGTCTTACTCAACATAGTACGTACTTTTTGGTAGATATGCTCTTAAAACATTACTTGACTTGTTTGGTCATTGTGTGCAACTTAATTTATAGGTTTAACAAGCTTAAAAACCGACTACGTTTTTTGGTCGCTCTATATATTTGTACATTGTGCCTGACTACGTTTTTTGGTCGCTCTATATATTTGTACTTGTTGATGCATAATCTGGCGCGGACTGGATTCAACGACTCTCCTTGGCCGTTAGTCGTCTTCTCGAGCCCTAGTAGACCTGTCAACAAAGAGAACCCGTTAGGAGTGGACCCGAGGCCGTAGCCCGGGGTCCACCTCCGACGGTCAAGTTAGTATGCGATGTAGCCTCACATAAGTTCTTAGGTTTAGAGATAACCTGTCATGTATATATAGGACATGGATTAGAGTTTAGGTGTAGAGTGGGCGCATCTCCGGGCCTGACCCATTCTGGCCCGTCCGGACCATACGTCCACAAGCCCCCAAGTCTAGTATGAGATAGCGCATGGCTATGTTATGCTAGACTTAAGTTCTGATGGCCGCACAGGTGAAAGTGGAACCGTATCTGCATCCTGGATAAGGGCGTACCTTTTGTACCAGTAGCGACGCAACATGGTGCGACAGAAGACATGCTTCTGTAGCAGAAGTACGCAGCTGCGCGACAAAGGGGTGCGACGAAGGCGTGCTTCGCATAAGTGCGCTGTGCGCGACAAAAAGGTGCGACGAAGGCGTGCTTACGTAGCGAAGTGCGCGCTTGCGCGACAAAGAAGGTGCGACGAAGACGTGCTTGCGCATAAGTGCGCTATGTCTTGGCGCGTCTTTACAACCGACAGAGGGCGTCTCCCCGGCAAAGGTGCGTGCGAATATTTAAATCCGTCTTTTTACCGAGCTTGCGTTCTGCTTCCAAATATACTGCGCGATGCGTGAAAACAGATGGTAGCATATACCCGGTAGCCCCCAAGTTTGATGGTGCTACTCGTGTAGGAGCACTAAACTTAGTTAATCTGCGAAAAAAAACTGAATGCAAAGATTAAAAGTATATGCCGCGAATCGCAGCATATAAAACCTAATGAAGTGAAACAATAGACAAAGACATAGCATGAGTAATATATTGCGTATAGCATAAATAATATAAAAGATAAGTGGCAGTGCGCACCCGTCGTGAGATGCGTACCGACGAAATAATTAATTGTGTTTTTTTTTCTTTAACAGATGGACGTACCGTAACCGCGACGAATAGACACAGATGGATTTATCTTAACCGCATAGACTCGAGCGTTTCGGATGATCGCAGATGTTTATACCACGGCTTTTGTCCGGTCGCATCATGGCGATTGACTAGCATCGTGGTTTTCGCGCTGCGTTCTCTGCGAAGATGTGCGAACGCACGCCTAACGCGGGTAGATTTATCATGACTGCGTTGTTCGAAACGAAACAGCGTACCAACCGTAAAACGATATCTGCGCGAATTAATTCGCGGCTAAAAAATAAAATAGCTCCGATCGTGCGGGCTTTTTCTTAGGTCCAATCGTGCGGACTAAAATATAAAATAGGTCCGATCGTGCGGATGTTTTAAAATAGGTCCGATCATGCGGACGATATATCATGTTGTAGCATTTAGCCAAATCAAAGAATATATTAAATCTCAACACTTAATTAAAGAATAATATTTTAAGTGAAGATATGGTTTATAATATTAAAATATACGCTGTAACAAATCATGTATGCGCCAGGAAACAAAGATGAACAATTTGAAGATGCTTTTAAAGTGATATTATATTCACACTTTTAGAAATTGATGCAACATATTGTAATGGTTCTACGCATAGTAGAATATAAAGGTTTACGAGAACTTGTTATGATAATATATAGTTGCCTTATGATAATGATAATATATACCATAAACTTGTCGTCCAAGTTAATAAAATTGGTACGCATCTAATTATAATATTACGCATCTAAAAATAATGCCTTACCAGAACTTGTCTTCCAAGTTAATAAAATATTTTCCGCATCTAGAGTGATTATTAAATGTTACCGACTTGATGGGAAAGCAAGTTGTACGAGCTTTATGCTTTTCGGTAATATGAGAACACGAAACATAGTTTATTCGGGTCCCACGGATGGCGCCAACTTGTTGATGCATAATCGGCGTGATGGATTCAACGACTCTCCTTGGTGTTAGTCGTCTTCTCGAGCCCTAGTAGACACTGTCAACAAAGAGAACCCGTTAGGAGTGGACCGAGTAGCCGGGGTCCACCTCCGACGGTCAAGTTAGTATGCGATGTAGCCTCACATAAGTTCTTAGGTTTAGAGATAACCTGTCATGTATATATAGGACATGGATTAGGGTTTAGGTGTAGAGTGGGCCGCATCTGCCGGGCCTGACCCATTCCTGGCCGAGTCCGGACCATACGTCCACAGTGGAAGCCCAAGTCTTTTAACATAGTTGTCACGATCCTGATTCTGATCTTGATCTTAGGATCTTACAATTTTACGATACTACAAATCAAAAACGATCTGGATCTTATGTAGGATCTTAGCACACTTAAGATCTTATAAGATCCCGATCTTGACCATAGGATTTTAAGATCTAATCCGATCCGATCTTATTTTTCTCGAATCTCAAACTAAAAAACTAAAAAGTTATGGATCATGTTTTATATAATGTGCAAAACAACATGTTAATATTCTTAAACATTTCATATTTATAATTTAAAACAACATTTTCATAAAATATTCATGTAATTTTTTGTTAATAATATATAATAATATGTAGATTTGAATAATATTACAAAGACTATTATGAAAATGACATTATAGTAAGATGTTAGGATTCTAATCCGATCTTACGATTCTGATCTTGCAAAACTAAAAACAATCCAGAGTAAGATCCCAATCTTGAAAACTTTGCTTTTACATACAACATACATTAGATTTTTGGATGATAAATCTAATATAGATCTGTTTATGCGCTATTATAAAAAAAAAACATCATTTAAGTGTGTAACTTAAGAACAATAATGTCGTTTGAACTCTGGACCATAAAACTATATATAAAAAGTCTTAATTTTTTTATTTAACTTCAAAAGTGATTTTAGGATCAATGAGCATCCGTAAGCTTTGACTTAATACATCAAAAGCTGAAACTTTTCACATAAGAGCTCGAGGTGTGGTAATATGTCAGCTCGTGTTTTTTTTATGCCACTTCACTGTCAGCTTGGTATTCTCACTTTTAATAATTCAAGCCAAAATATCTTTTTTAAAACTCACCATTTTATTCTATTTTCTATTTTTCAAACAAAATAATTTTGTATTCATTAAATAAAAATACAAATTACAAAAAAGAAAATATATATGTATGACGAAAATAAAGTTATAAAATACGAGAAGAAAAAAATACATCAAACTATCAATAAACTAATTTTGTTGTTGATGTCGTTGCCAAAGATGTTCCATAATATTCCATTGAAGACTTCCATGTGTTCTTATCGCGTAATTCTTTGGCTTTCCGTCGTTGTACTTCTCATCTGTCGATCCAAGTACGTTGAATATTTACTTGCGAGCTAATATACAACTCGTTGAATTCACTTATCGCAAACTTTTTATCTTTCAAAATCATGTTATGCAATATGATGCAAGTATACATGATTCTTTGTATCTTGTTGACATGGTATTGACGCGCCGGTTGTTGTATAATTCCTCAACGTCCTTGGAGGACACTAAAAGCTCGATCGACATCCTTTTGTGCACCTTCTTGTAGCCTTTTAAATAATCCATGTTTCTCGTCTCGTGTCACCGTAAATAATTTGACAAAAGTTGCCCACTGTGGATAAATCACTTTAGGTCTTTTAGGTGTTCGTGTTTTGCAATTATCCTAAAAAAATTAATGATAAGTTTTCATCCAGGTCTATTAAACGTGTTTTCTTAGGTTAGTCTTATTTCAGAAATGGTTATAGGATATATTCTTTATAAACAAAACAAATTATTTTCACAAGAGATGTCAATTTTCATGAAAATATATTTCCTTATAAGAAGATACATCTCTGGTATAAACTCGTTTTATTGATGTTTTTATACAATAAAATGGTGTTCTATGAAGGAGTAAATACATGTTATAGCATTAGAATTTAATGATTTGAGTCGAGATTGAAGAAACAGAGCTTAAATATCCTTTTTAATGGAGTAAATGTATAGGGTATAGTTCCAGCGAAGGGGATGACACAAACCCCAAGGTTTTTGTTTTACTTTTAATAAATTACAAGTTTAACCCCTATTGATTATAGTTTGTCAGCTAAGCCATGTATCTATGGCATTTCACTATTTTATTTAACATTTTAGCATCTTTTAAGGAAAATTCAAAATAGTCAGAAATTCGAATATATAAAAACGATATTCTGAAAAAATCTCAATGTTAGTCATTTGGACTTACAGATATTTTTTTAAAGCCTTGGATTATATTAAATAAATGCATAATATAATATAAGACGGACAAAAAAAGTACATAAATTACTATCAAATTGATTAAAAATTTACTTTGCATAACTAGTCAACTTTACTAATTTTGTTGCACATATTGTTCAAGGGCCTCTGGCTTAATAAGGCACATGGCCTCCAAAATTCACGGGACGGCCCTGAACATACCTGTAGTACCTAATGATAATATGAGAGAGAATGTAACATCATCTAATAGTGATGGAGGTACCATTCGTCACTCAGGGTGTCCTGTCAATCATAGTAGCCCCACTATGATCAATGGTCACAATGACCATGACAGTTCTACCAGTAAGGTTTTAGAAACTGCAACACCTGATGAAAACCAAATAAGTTCTGAGGTTCCCAAATTATTTTGAACAACAATATAGTGATTAAAAGCTTATTAGATTTACTAGAACTTTAGTTTTTCCAACAAATTCAATGATTTTGTAGTATACATTATGGTTAAATATGGCATTTAAAAGTTGTGAATTATTCAGGCTTAAACTCTAGTAATTAATGCTTTGCTACTGAGTTAAATAAAAACTCAGAACCTGTTGGTTACTGGGATGCATCCAAAGATAGAAATTGAGTTGATGCAATGAATAGTAAGATAGAGGCCTTATGTAGGAATAATACTTGGGAAATCACTAATTTACCCAGTGACAGAACATCCATAGGTTGTAAGTGGGCATATTAGATTAAGTACAAGTCTAATAATAAAATAAAGATATATAAGTCTAGACTTGAAGCAAAGGGCTATAGTTAGAAAGAATGTGTAGATTTTGATGAGACTTTTTCTCCTGTTGTGAAAATAGTAGTCCCTCCGTCTCATATTTATAGTTCACATTTTCTTTTCGGGTTGTCCCAAATTAATTGTCAACTTCCAAAAATAAACAGGAAATACATATCAAGTTTACTATATTAACCTTACTTGATGTTATTATTACAAACTTTAAAGAAGTTATAAATTAATTTGTTAAGGGTAAATTTGTCTTTTGTGCAAAAAGTAAAAAAGAGAAAGTTGTAATAATAATGTTTTATTAAACTTTGTGTTTTTTGTCTGTGAACAATTATTTTGAGATGGAGGGAGTAATTGTTAGAATCTTATTAGCTTAGTTGTGCAGAAAAGTTAGAGCATGTTTGTGTTATGTATAAACAATGGTTTACTTTATGGAGATCTACACGAAATTGATTATATGAAATTGCCTCAAGGTTATTTCTTTGCTAGTGATAAAAGGGTTTGTAAGCTTAATAAGTCTCTATATGGGCTGAAAAAATCTCATAGACAATGAAATGAAATATTGTCTAATAATTTAGTTGAATGTGGTTTTGTTTAGTCAAAAAGTGATTACTCTTTATATACTAAGTCTAATAATGATTTGTTTATTGCTCTTCTTATCTATGTTGATGATATTATCGCTGCTAGAAATAGCATGGATGAGATCGAAAAAATTATGAAGTTTTTAAAGTCAAAATTTATTATCAAAGACTTAGGAAAACTCTGATACTTTTGAGCATTGTAGTGCTTGAAACTGAAAAGGTTTGCGTTTGTCTCAAATCAAATATTGTTGGGAGTTAATATCCGAGTTTGGCTTATTGGCTTCTTCTACTCCACTTGAACCAAACTTTCCTATTAATAGTGAAGCTTCTGCAAGTGATTCTTGCTTAACTAATTTTACATAATATCAAAAATAGATTGGAAAACTTATCTATTTTACATCTACAAGACCAGACATTGCATACGTTGTGCATTGTCTTAGTCGGTTTATGCATGCTCCATTAAAATCTCATCTTCATATTGCTTTAAGAGCACGTTTGGTAGAGAGAATTTCAGAGATTAGAAATGGAACCAGAGAATAGAAATTCAGAGAAATGAAATTGAGTTAGAAATTTATTAAATTCTACTCTTTGGCAACGCTAGAGAATTAAAATAAAAAATAATAACGGATTTTTTTTTCTATGAAAAAAGATCAAAATAAAAAAGGATTATATTATGATAATATTAGAAAAAAAAAATCAAAATGTTTTAAGCACCTAATATTGCACGTAATTTGTTTATATAATTTTTTTTAACAAAGTCCATTCTTTAAAAAAATTATAGTTGGAAGCGATTAAAAAAAGAATGAAAATTAAAAAATAAAAAATAAATTAAAAAACAACATTAAAAAAATAAAATAAAAAAACAAAACAAAACATTATGTTTCTCCAATTCCTCCACCAAACTATTTCTTTTTAATTTCTCCACCAAATTCTTCACTTTTTTATTTCTCAATACAAACAATAGAAATTAATCCAATTTTCATTTCTCTAATTTCTTTTTCCTTTACCAATACACCCTAAAGGTATTGAGATACCTTAAAGGTTCTCCAGGAAAGGTATGCATATTGGTAGGCAACAAGGTTTTACTTTTAAGGTATTTGTTGATGTTATTGGGCAAGATATAAGAGTACAAGAAGGTCTTTTACTAGATATTGTTGATAAGAAACAACTTAATATTTCTTAGTCCTCATTTGAGGTAGAGTACGGAGATATAGCTTCGGTTACTTGTGAGATTATATGGGTTCTCAAAATTCTTGTAGGTTTAAAAACTAAGAGCCCGCTTCCTATTAAATTGTTTTATGTTAATAAGGATGCAATTAAAATTGCAGTAAATTCGGATTTTAATGAAAGAACCAAACATTTTAAAAATTGATCTACATTTTGTTAGAGACATGATTACTTCTGATGGTATTAAAACATGTAAAACTAAGTCTGCCAACAATGTTGCGAAAATTTTGACAAAAAAGTCCTGATGTAGGTCAACATAAATTGTAGAGTAATAAGTTAAATATGATTGATTGATTTGTTCTAGAATGTAACTAATGGGTGATCTTAAAATTATAAAGTGATTTAGTCTCATTTTGGGATTATACAAGTTGAGGGACTTATTCTTTCATCTTATGTTTAAGTTTTAGGTTCAAGGTCTTAGGTGATATTTGTGGAACTCGAAGGACTTGATTTGCTAATTTAGTTTTCTCAATCTCTCTCACGTTTCATTGATTCATTCAAGTTTTAATTGTTAATTCATTGACACAGAACAATCGCTAATTAGGTGATTGATTCACACCTGAGTAGGTGGTAGATTTGATTCGTTTATGATCTATACTGAGTATATCAATTTGTGTTGTTATTGTTTACTGTTGAATTGAGATTCAAAACAGCGATGTTATTGAGAGATATTTGGTTTTGTACACTTAGTCTAGTTACATAAGCAAAAAAAACAAAACAAAAAAAGTAAGAAATTCCCAAACACCCCCTAATTAAACAACCTCTAAGTAACTGAAAATAAAACAAATTATTAAATGAGAATTCAGTTCAAAGTCAACTCGAGTCATATTTATATCTCTAAAAGCTATACAATAGAACTAAGTTTTCTAGCTCAAAATAAAAGTGGGTCAACCTTAAAGAAAACAATGACATATTAACTTAAGGTGTTCCTTCATAATAGTCTAGGTTCAAGACACTTGAGATTAGGGCTGAGCATTACAGACCTTAAAACCGACCGAACCAAAAAAACTGATCGGGCAGACTGAAAATCGATCGAACCGAAAGACCAGCGTTCCGGTCTTGGTCTTAACTTTTTTCTTATTTCGGTCTTGGTCTGGTCCGATCCTACGTACAAACCGACCAATAATGCCTTCTTGGACTGGACCGATCGAAGGACCGGACTGAACACATTCGGTTTGGTCCTCAGTCCGTGGTTTTGTTCTAATTCAGTCTTGGTCTGATCCGATTTTTCCAGTCCGGTCCGGTCTTAGACCGATGCTTAGTCCTACTTGATACATATGTTTGGTTTAGGGTGTATGTGAATTTGCTTTTCCAAACAAGTTTTCTAGGCGTAATGTTGATAATTTTAGTGTCATCAACTATTTTAGGTAATTGTGATTTATTATAGACCAATGAGATTTCATATTATGCTCGGATACGAGTTAGGGAAGTGCGGAGTATAGACTCGTTTAAGCTAATATGTTTCCACCACAACAAATACGCAGGGGTCAAGGGGCAGCGCCTGTTGTTTTTAACTGTCTAATATTTCTGTTATATAACAGATAATTTGTCTCATTCTAACATATGAAAAATCATATAATTCCTTTTTTGCCTAGAAACTAAATGTTCTTCTTAAATTATCCCGATAAGGCTTTCGTGATACCCATGCATCAGTAGGCTAGGGTCGAAATACTTTATACATAAAGTGACTATACACGATTTAAGAAGATATCCAAGATTATCATCACCCTAACCCCGTTTTCTAACACGTAAAATGTAGACTTTTACACTTAGATTGTGTTTGTAAAAACTAGTAGTAGTAAAAGCGTATAGGCGGGTAGTAATAGTTGTTTTGTTTTATTAAAATGTTTGGTTACACTAGACTCTTGTAAATTGTAAAAACTAGTAGTAGTAAAAGCGTATAGGCGGGTAGTAATAGTTGTTTTGTTTTATTAAAATGTTTGGTTACACTAGACTCTTGTAAATCCTACTAGAAGTAGCATTTTAATTGGGGCGTTTATAAAAGTTAGAAACGCTAAGGGTGCGTTTAGTTGGAGAATAAATTCTCTTGTTTTCTATCTCTAGTTTTGTAAAAATTTGGAAGGGAAATATATCTCTACAAAACACTTGAAAATATAGAAAATGCGTTTAGTTGATATTTCTATTTTCTATTTTGAAGAAGGGGAGGGAGGGTTGGGGGTTACAAAGGAAAACAACTAAAATTTGTTTTCTAATTTTCCTTGTTAAATTAGGATTGGAGATTTTGTGTTTTGCAAAACATTTTGTTGGAAAATGATAATTTGAACGCGATTTTTATTTTACTTGTTTTCCAAAAAAACATTTTGTGGAAAACAAGGGTGTTTTCCCCCAACTAAACGCACCCTAATTGTTTGTCGCTAAACAAGCATTATATACAAAACGTCATGCTTTAAAAGCTAGTTGCTACAAAATGCTCCCGAAAACTCTAGACGAACATACACCCTGTTAAAAATTTTAAAAGTTGGTTGGAGAGGTTGGCAGTTGCAACCACTAGTCACTTTCGTCTCCAATTTGAAGCAACTTTAAACACCAAAACCAAGCCGCCAATAAACCTCCATCTTCTAAATCAATATGAACATCATGAATATCAATTTCCACCCACTAATCTCGTCCCAAATATATCACCATTCAAAATATCTCATAATATAATATATTATAATACAAATCATAAACACCCGCGAAAAACATGCAAACCTTAAAAAACAACACATATTTTATCATGTTCATCAAAAAATAAGGTTTAATTTTGTTTCTTCGTTCCTTACCCTACTTTATACTTTTACATTCGATCTTCTCTCCCCGAAATCTGTCGATTTATACATTGACGGATTTTGGGGGGATTAGATTAATATTTTTAAAAATATTTTTTCATAAATGGGTTGCATTAATTCTAAAAATGCATCTAGAAAATGTAATCATGAACCCGAAATTCGTGATCCATCTTCGATTATACAAGATGGATCATGTGATACCTTAACGTCGCGAAAAGATAAGAAACGACGTAATCATAGTCGGACTCATAGCTATAACAATATTTTTGAGCCATTGGAAAAGATTAAAGAGGAATCGGAATTGGGTGTTAGTGGTCAGGATAATGTTAAGGTATATGTCAAGGATAATTCGTATGCGAAAAGTTATAAGGGTTTTAAGAGATTTGGATTTAGTATTAAGTTTGGGAGGTCGAGTGAACAGGTGGCGGCTGGTTGGCCCGCGTGGCTTAGTGCGGTTGCGGGTGAAGCTATTGATGGTTGGGTTCCTATGAAAACCGAGAGCTTTGAGAAGATGGAAAAGGTATATTATTGTGAAATTTTTAGAATCGGATATATCAGGTATAATAAAATGTGGAGTTCCTGGATTGTTTGTGCTGTTTGAAGTTGTGATTATAAGTTGTTAGGGTAGTTTCACAAATTTTGATTAGTTATGGTTCTACCGTAGAAGAAAAAGTATGATGTGGCTACTTTGAAGTTTGAAACAGAAATTTTGACCTCATTAGTTGAAAAATTGTTTCAGTTTACCAAAACACTAGTACTAATAGTAAGCGTATGTTGTTTCAATATGGAATCATCATATTCAAGTTATCTGCTATAACAAACGTCCAGTACTTGGATATATGCTTATGTTGTTATGTTGTTTGAAGTTGTGATAACGTAATGATGATTAGTGGTTTGACTTTTGATTGGTTTGGCAAGTTTTGATATTTTTAAGATTTTACATGTAAAGTAATCTTTATATTATCAGATTATCTTTTTGGAACTGATAACATGACCCGAAATACCCGAACACTTAAACTGATAATCTGCATATGTTCTTTTCGGTTCTCCTTTATGTGTAGATTGGACAGGGTACATACAGCAGTGTCTATCGTGCTCGTGAGCTTCAAACTGGTAGAATTATGGCACTAAAAAAGGTGCGGTTTGACAAATTATCACCCGAGAGCGTAAGATTCATGGCTCGTGAAATAAAAATCCTTCAAAAACTTGACCATCCGAACATCATGAAGTTAGAAGGCATAATTACATCCAAGTTATCATCTAACATATATCTGGTTTTTGAGTATATGGAACATGATCTCTCTGGTCTCATATCATCTCCTGATATAAAGTTTAACGACTCACATATAAAGTGTTTTATGTGGCAATTATTGAAAGGAATGGAACACTGCCATTCACGAGGAGTTTTACATCGTGACATTAAATCTTCAAATATTTTGGTAAATAATGAAGGCATTTTGAAGATTGCAGATTTTGGTCTGGCAAATTTCTTTAGTACTAAGAAAAAGAAGTCACTGACTAACCGTGTAGTGACATTGTGGTATCGTCCTCCAGAACTTCTTCTGGGGTCCACAAGTTATGGAACGTATGTTGATATGTGGAGTGTGGGTTGTGTCTTTGCTGAGTTTTTTATTGGTAGGCCGCTTCTTAAGGGGAGAACCGAGGTGAGAATAAAAATAAGTACAACAGCTAATAAGGGACAATAACCCTTAACATGTACACAGATAAAGATATTTGATAAGAATCTTATTGGTTTTGGTGTTTCTTGTATCAATTGCAGGTTGAACAACTGCACAAGATATTTAAGCTATGTGGGACACCTCCAGACGAGTATTGGAAGAAGTCACAGCTTCCTCTTGCAGCAATGTTTAGACCACAATATGTTTATGAAAGTACTCTACGAGAAAAGTGTAAACAACTTCCAAGAAGTGCGGTCGATCTTATCAGCACACTTCTTTCTGTAGAACCTGAGAAGCGTGTGACTGCTAGATCCGCTCTTCAAGCTGAGGTAATGTTTATAGTATATATGTGTATTTTGGAAATTATATATTGTTTGGTTCCAGTAGTTTATATCCTTCAATTCAGGACCAATTTTGATGCAAAATGGAAGCAGTTTTAAGTGAAGCCGCTTTTTAAATGAGATTCTTGCACATAAAATAGGGTTAATTGCATCAGAAAAAGTTGACCAATTTTATTTTTTTCATCAGTGTTTCCTAATTATGTGTATTGGCGTTTTTGTCCTTAGTACTTCTATACGAAACCTTTTCCATGCGATCCTGCAAGCATGCCTTCGTATCCACCCAACAAAGAGTTTGATGCAAAGACACGTGAGGCAGCACGGAGGTCAGTTCCCTTGCATCGTTATCATCAAATTCTAACAAAAACAATAATTAAACTTACATTCTTTTTTATTACTGGTTTCAGAAAGAAGGGTGGTATCAGAACTCAAGCATCTGGAGGTTCAAGAAACCCAAGAAAAGTTCACAGTATTAGCCTAATTCCAGAGGACAGGAACCCGTATTTTCATAGATTAAGAGACTCTGTTAATTCTAAAGAATCATACGACGCAGTTTCAGATGTTTACCAAGCACAAGCTATGTCATCAAATGGTAGCTTTATGTGGGAAACAAAACGGCAACATTATCAAGAATTGCTGAGATTTCATGAGGTAAATGCAAGGCATGGCTTGCAAAGACATTCTAGGCCAGATTCTATCTGTTCGACAGAAGTATATGAGCCTCACGCACTATCATGTGTAAGTCATTTTTCATGGTATGCTTTCTATGTTATGTGATCCATAAATTAAATCAGCAAGTACTGCCCTGGCCTATCTTGCCTTTGGCTTGCATACGTACATGATATTTTTTAAGTTATTTATCGATATTAATATATTATAGACTTAATAACAATATGCATGTGCGTGTATGCTTGTTGGACTCAAGTCTTAGTATCCTTGAAATGCTAAACTTCTGCGCACATTCTTGTCTTCGAAGGTGAACCTACAATGGTCTAATTTGTATACGCTGGAAAAAAATTATTCTAGCATAACTTATGTTATAGTAGTGCAATCCATGGTCTTGCGTGTGCTCACACGTTCTTCAAATTTGATCATACTAATCCATGTAAACATATGACAGGACCATCAGCCCATCAGGTACATGAAAGGTTTCGACACTCGGGACCAATGCTAGCTAAACACATTGTGCCATTGAGAGGCAACATGAGCATAACCCTTGTATTAGTGTTCATAGATTGCGCTTGTCTCCTGCGGGTACAACAGTCTTGCTTTTCTTGTAACGTTGTTAGAGCATTATATATAAGTGTAGGTTCCTAGCAATAAGCCAATAACCCTTGAATTAAGAATTCATGAATATTTTTTAACTGTACAAGAGTTTAGTTCCTTTTTGGCATTTTGGATGTTACAGATGCAAACATGTGCTATTCCATGCTTAATGGAACAGAGGAGGGTAGCGCATGAAGGACAGAAGACAAGGTTAGACTCACTCGACTGCACAAGGGGTAAAATAGTCACTTAACACAAGGGTAGATGAGAAACTTGAATTAAAGGCTTCACACATAGGCTTGGGTAGATAGATGTTATCATGAAACACGTGAGTTCAATTTTGTGTACAGCTGATAGCTCAAATATGCCCTTTCTTTCAAGCCCTGTTTTTTCATTTGTGTCTCTTTCACCATTTTCTTATGCTATTGTATATGCATACGAACAATGTTTCAGTACACTTGTTATCATCTCATATTTATGTGTCCCCCAATACGACATAGGTTATGAGGTGTTCTCTTCTTTTACAAAAGTTACAAGTGCATTAACACTTAATTTGTAGATTTTTAACTCCCAGTTTTATATAAGTTACACGGGCATTAACATTCTGTTTTTCTTATGCATATCGTTAGGAACTGCAATTGACTCTTAAGATATAAACGATTCGTTTTTCTTCTTTTACCACATCCTACTAGTTTATAACTCATGAACATCATACAATATTCATTCACAAACATCATCAGAATGTAACAAGATTGTATGTTAAATCTGCTAGAGAAAAGGCCAAATGCTTGTAAATGTACCCATCTTGAACTAGCTAACTAATTTCACCATTCTTTTGAATATCTAATTATACATCGGTGGAAGGCCCCCTGAGTCAAAGGGAGAGCTTCTGCGCCTCTCTCCAAGAGATACGATTCGGTATCTGAATCGGCTGAAGGATCATGATTTTGTCATTCACTTACAGATCTTCTTTCCCAGCCTCTCCTACTATATAATAAGCGCTCTTTAGTCATTATATCTTTTTGGTTCAAGGTTCATACCAAAACTGTTGATTAACAAATTGTCATGTTTAATAAGCGTCTCAACTCATTATGCACCTTGAATGGGTATGTTGCAGCGTGAGTTAGAAATATAAATTTTAACAGAGTTTTCACATGATTCCTAGCAAAGTAGCAATCAACATTCATCACTCGTCCCAAACCAAAGTGCATAATGATATCAAATATAGATTCACATTCAAAATTCCCAAAACTTTCATAAACAGCTAAAGTATAGTCAAAGGATAGAACCCAAAACACATATCTCATCAAAACTAAAAGAAGACGGTCTTTTAGCATTAAAATCAAAAGTAAGACTGACAAAACTAAAGAAGAAAAATCCAACCTAAAATCAAAGATTATAAAGCATTATTTAAACCCTTTTAAAAAAGATAACTATAAAAAAAAACAAAAAAAAAAATCTCATCAAATTTGACTGCAACTATCAGAAAAAGGGTGTACTATTAATAAGAAGATAGAAAAAAATATAAAAATGTAGGGAAACATATCGGCTTATTTGCAGATCTAAAGCAAAAAAGCGGCTAAAATGGAATCCCAAACACGCACAAAGCAGTAGTATGATGCTGTGCGTGTTTTTTAATGTTTGATATACGCCAATCTCACAAACAGTGAGTCACGATGGGAACCTTTTTCTCCGTGTAAATACCACGCCACCCCATTTTTCAAGGGATAAGCGCTCGGCCTATGGCGTTTTATGTTACAGCCACCGTCTCTTTCTTATTTATAGTCCAACCCTAATTATTCTTACTGTTATGCTCTTGTACTTGTTTTTTCTATCATATATGGCTCATGTTTTTGCCAATGTTGACAAGAGAGTCCCTATAGTTTTGTGCAGCTAGTAGTTTTGGAAGTACTGTAAAATATTGCACTTTTTGCCCCGCAATAATCTTACAAAGTTAGATTTTATTTTTATTTTTTAACCATGATTTTGGACTTTTACCGTCACACTATAGACAGAACTTTAGTGTAATTTAATTTGAGAGGGTCAAAGTTGTATTTTCTTTAAGCAAGTATAAGTAAAACCTCAAAAAAATTGGGAGGGTCGTGGCCCTCTCCGGTCTCCATTAAGGTCCGTCCATACATCACACAAACTCGAATGATTGTTTGCATATAAAAAGAATTGAATTGAGCTTGAGATTTGAGATACCTCACATTTTAATGATGATAGTCACAAGCATTTTTGCCACTAGATCACAATGTGATACTAAACATTTTCTTTGATATTAACCATAGTTTGAAGTTTAATATGTTGCATTGTTTTGCTTTAACAATATTGTTCTGATTCTTTTCAGTTACATTGTATTTAGTATAAGTGAAATATTGTAAGACTAGAGCTGACAATTTAATACCCATTGATTAAAATGGGTCTAAGTTGGTTAACTCTCTAAATATGGTAAATGAGTCTAATTGGTTATTTGATAGAACCAGTAATTATATAACAATCACCCAACATGTTTAGACTTGTTTAGAACGTAATTTTTTTCACTTTTTTTAATATTTTACTTGAAATAAATTTATTTTTTTAGCTAGGCGGGTCAACCAGACCAAAACTCATTTAGACTCATGTCACTAGAAGAACCATCTAAACCTAGACCCATTTAAACCCAAACTCATCTAGACTCGTTACCCGACCCGACCAATCTATTTTGCCACTTCTATCTAAAATTGATGTATGCCTGTACCATTTTTTGGCAATGCAGATGCAAGCCACTCATGAGAGTAAATTGCCACATGTCTTACTTTTACAATACATGACTGGTGAAATTGTTACCATTGTTTGTTGACTTTGACTTTGTTCCAACATTATGTTCTTCATGTACTGCAAATGGGCAATCTGCTGCCTGCTGGATCATATTTTGCATGTTGTCTTTTTTTGAAAATAATATGTATAATAACCTTAAAAAATCAACATATACATTCTTGGTATGTGTTTTTTTGGGTAGAGAGGTCGCAGATGACTCCGGCAAACATAAAAAGCTAAAGATAATATCAGGCTACGTTAAGCACAACCGATATGGTTTGGAGCTCTAATTGCTCTATGTAGGATCATTATGCACCAGTTACACTCTTAATATTTCAACTGATAGTACAATAATTGTCATTGATCAAATACATCATTTCTAATAGGGTTAAACTATGCAGGCACCCCACCTTCTCCTTGGCAGGCACCTCAAAGTAGAGTGGGTCCCTTCCGTACGGCGGAGGCAGTTTTGTTTTTTTTTTTCTTTTTTTTTTTTTTTTTAATTGTGTGTGTATTGTTTAGTTGTGTTTAATTTAGGTATATTGTACAGTGTATTTAATTTGTGTAGTGTTTTTATATGTATAGTGTATTTAATTTGTGTAGTGTTTTTATATATATAGTGTATTTAATTGTGTAGTGTTTTTATATGATATTTATTTTACGTTATGCTTTTTAATTGTGTGTTTGTTTACATTTAATTAAACAATAACAATAAAACATTAAACAAGTAAAACAACAATGTTTTCAATATTACAACGAAATCTACTCCACATGAAGATTATTAATGTCATCTATAAGCTCATAGAGTATTCCACTCGGCTGACATGCGTGATCAACTGGATTTCTTGCCAATTCCAGTGATGCCTCCAACGCCTTTATTTTTGCCTGCAACAAATTGTTTTCAGCCAATAGCATATTGATCATTGTACCTTTAGTTTCGCAGTTTGAGCACTGCGTTGAAGAAGAGGCTTCACCAAAGTACTTTTGTTGAAATATTTCCTTCCACATGAAGTATCGACACCCATAGTCTTTAGTCCCTGGCTGTTACATGACGAAACAATTATAAGAAATGTATTCTAAACAAACAAGTTATTGATATATTTACGCAAATAAGCAAACGTTTAATTATTTACCTTTGACAAAGGACATGCATAATACTTCAGACCACAAGTTTTGGGCTTGTGAGATGTTCTTTCAATTATTAATCCACGTTGACAACGACACAAGTAAGGATTTTCTTGTTGCATCTGGCCAAAAGAATTTGTACAATTATTCACAACATAAATTAGTAATATCATGGTTCATAAAATTAGAAGCTTCGAATACATAAATAACCAATCTTGTTATAGATTAATAGTTGATACATGGTTCACAAAATTACAATATAACTAGAAACTAAGATCAATCACGCCCGAGGCGTAGTCGCTCCAATGAAGCTGCCATCTGTCCCACACGAGACTGTAACTCTGAAATGAGTCTCCTCAATCTGTCAATCTCTCGCTCGTACTCGTCAACGCGAGACGGCTGTAACAAAAGATGAGGAAGAACCGGAGGACGGTGTATACAATTTTCCTCATCTGCAGCTGGAGATATAGCTGGAGAGGAAGGCACATAAGATTGTGAAGAAAGCACATAATCTGGACTCTCAACACGGGCGGGTGTGTGGTTGACACAATGAATGTCCCTCCACTGAATGTCATCCGATTCATGTAACAAAAGATGAGGAAGAACCGGGCGAGGAGCAGAAATCTGTAACAAAAGATGACGAGTCGTTTGCTATAAATCGATGTCGTCTATACATGTTTTGTCATTTACAATATAAATCAAGATGTCGTCTATACATGTTTTGTCATTTACAATATAAATCAATAATCGTCTATTCATGTTTTGTCATTTACAATATAAATCAGGAATCGTCTATACATGTTTTGTCATTTACAATATAAATCAGTAATCGTCTATACATGTCTAAACATCCTCTGTCGTTGAGCAAACACATGTTCCCATGGCGCGGCCTCGGCATTTCTAAAATGTCTCCATTGTGGGTGATTATACGGGAGTGGTGAGTCTTCATCAAGAACCGCAAGAACGAAGTGAGCACAATCGTTGTTCCCCACACGAAGAATCACAACCGGAGACAATATTTCTGCTGAATCAGGAGAACCTCTCAGCGGAAGACACAAAATAGATTGTGAATTGGTTATACATACAATAGGACGGTTAAGAGCTGTAGCAATAACCACTCCCATTTCTGGCATACTCATCCAATAACGCCGGGTCTTTGCACCGTTAAACCAATTCATCGAGTTACGTGTAGATGTAAATAAATTACCCCACAAATCCCTGTAAACTTCCTCGTGATTGTCTACCTCTTCCCTGGCAAGAGCTCGAATTCTGGGCCACATTTCTTGCTGATGGCCAAGACCTATGGCAAGAGCTCGATAGCCACAATTTCCATCACCCTCCACGTTAAAGATCCCCATGATCCAGCGTCGGAAAAGAGCTGGAATTTCAGTCATACAATATTCGCTAAAGTAATCTGGAACGTACAAGTGGTGTCTTAAGTCACCCTCGCTAGGTCCTTCGTTTAAGTCTTGGACGTTAGAAGGCTCTCCCACATAAGAAGCTGTGTCTCGCATGATTCTTTATTTACTAGGACTTTTTAGGTTTTGTGTAGCTTCTGCGGTGCCTTGTGGGGGGTTCTTCGTTCAAATCCGGGAGATTTGGTTTAGACTTGGATTTGTTATCCTTTGCGCTCGGACGTCCACGATTACTTTCTTTAACAGCAGGTTGTTGGGTGACACATTCGGGGCGTATATACCTCGAGCATGTTTAACATATTTTTTTGACAAACGGCGATGCTCTGGTATAAACACTTTGGAATTTCATGACGTCATCTTGACAAGAAAAATATTCAGCTCTTCGGCCCTTGAGGCTCTTGAGGATATTCAGGCTCATCAGGCTCTTGAGTATTTCGGACAACAGGCCAGGGAACGCTTAGTGTTCTCCAAAAATTATCAACAAAATCAAGCGGAATTGGCAATCTTGTATTCGAAAAAATGAAATAGTTAAAATTATCGGTATTGACGGGAAGAATAACTTGATAGGCATAAATTTTAAAGTACATACCGTTTGCTTGAAGCCAATACAGTTGGTGATAGCATGGTAAACCATACACTAACCGCATCTGATGACCATATGCATGTGGGTCAACATCCGTTACTTTCTGCGAGTATGAGCCTTAAAGCATCCATTGAAACATTATACCGCAATTCGTTAAATAGAGTGCTCTTACAAGCATGCAGTTTCTTGATTTTGCTTATATTCAAAGAGGCTCGTATCGCGGTTTCTTGCGCAGCTATAATCTTGTCGACCGAACACAACAACGTGTCTAAGTTGGACTGTGTGGAGCCCAAGTATAACTTCAACAGCGCTTGTTGACCCTCAACTCTACATGTTGTTGTTTGGGCGAAGCTGCGATATTGATCGGTAATGTACGACACAAACATGCGATCGTAATCTCGCAGCCGATTCTGAAAATACTTGGAAAACATCCGAGAAAACAAAGAATTACTAAAGTGAGAAAACAATCCGAGTAGTTATTTATTAAATAATAATAAAAAATGTATTATTAAATAACAATTCGAGTACCCTTTTTTCGGACCAATAAACCACGTAGGTGCCGATAATAATGCTGAACACTTCTTCGATCGAGCTGTAATCATCGAATCCCATGTCAATCTAACGGACTCATACTCCTTTAACGTATCAAATTTGTTTTACGCAATGCTTTAGCACATTTTGATTGATATGCCATCGGCAGAGTAATCTATTAGCGTTTGGGAATTCTTAGCATGCCCCAACCAACGCTAAATCTCTGTCGGTGACGATAACCCGCGGGTAGTATTGTTCTTGTATCACCAACTTAACACATTCCAACACCCATTTGAAATTTGGCTTTTTCTCCTTGCCCAAAAAGCTAAACGTCATTGAGAATGTTGTGTTTGTTGGAGTAACCCCAACAACTGTAAGAATGGCGGTTTAAACATGTTGGTGTTGTATGTGGAGTCCATCGGCATGATTTCGGATATGTTGTCCACAAGGCATATGACGTCGGGTGAACAAAAAATATTTCATCGAGCTCATTTGTGTGGTCATTTATCCTAGGGTAATATGTATAACCTTTACGCTACAAATGTACTAAAAGCGCATTGTATCGGAGTCAAATCACCACGACTGTCGCGACGTATCTTTTCTTGTGCATTATACACCGTTTTAATGGTTGGCACGTTATTTGGATTCATCTCTTTTATTGAAGAAAGTATAATTCGTGGTGCTACACGCTGTTTTGTCATCTGCCTCACAAAAACTAACTCACTATCTTTTAATCGCATGGCCTGTGAAAAACCATGCAACGAGTCTGGAAAATTATGATTATGCCCCGGACACTTAACCTTAAATATCCAACCATTAAAACGTTTTATAAATTTCGCTAGTAATCTGAATGGGCAATTACATTTGTCGGTACTAGTCTGCCGTTGAAGTTCATCTTCTAAACCTTCACGTGAAGACGTCCCATGTCTAGAACACAAAAATTCGATAGAGTACTTATAGCCCCTATCTGTTTTACTTTTTCCAATAACAATAACAAAACCAATCGATTCAGAAGTAGATCGCACCCAATTAATTAAATCAACTTCAGTACCGAAAACCTATACAATATAAAAACACAACAACCTTTTTATTAATACATTTTCTTAAAAAAACTTTATAAAAAACGTTTCTTATAAAAACTTTTTATAAATACTTTTTATAAATTCTTTTGTGTAAATATATAAAAAATACTTTTAATAATTTTTTTTGTAAATACATGTTTTCATATAAAAACTTTTACTAATTTTACTTTAAAAAGCGCGTTTTAATAATTTTACTTTATTAATACGTTTATTTACGTTTTAAAAACGCGTTATTAAAAGCGTGCGTTTTTGTGGGTATCGTGTGTGGTTCTCGAAGCGTACTACGTGTTTCTTTCTCTACCAATTCATCCCACATGCTTTGGCATTAGTTATCTGTCTCTCTCTCACTTCGTAAACGTAAACTCTCACTCTCACTTTTGCATCTAACAATCTCTCTCTTTAAAAAGTTTTAGATCTAAACATTTTAGATCTAAAATTTCTATCTAACAAGTATTTTACTTGTTAGATTGTTGATAATGTGGTTGTAGTGGTGAGGCGTGGTGGTTTTACGTATATTACGTTGTTAAGTTTTTAGATCTAAAACTTTTTTTAGATCTAAAACGTATACGTTGTTGAAAAGATCATGAGGTTTGTTAAAAAAAAACGTTAAATTTTGTGATTTTCTTAAAAAGAATGCTTCGTTGTTAAAAAAAAGCTAATTTTTTTTGGGTAGTGGTGATCTTTGTGGTGGTTTACGTTTATGCGTTGTTAAGTTTTAGACCTAAAACTTTTTAGATCTAAAACTTTTTTAGATCTAAATTTTTTTGATCTAAACCTTTGTAAAAAAAAGGTTATCTTTGTTTATTTTCTTAAAAATAATTAGATGTTGTGATGTTGGTGATGATGTGGTGGTTACGTAAGTGGTGGTACTTGTGAGGATGTGGTGGTTTACGTTTATGCGTTGTTAAGTTTTAGATCTAAAACTTTTTTAGATCTAAAACTTTTAGATCTAAATTTTTTAATCTAAACCTTTGTAAAAAAATGTTATCTTTGTTTATTTTCTTAAAAATAATTAGATGTTGTGATGTTGGTGATGATGTGGTGGTTACGTAAGTGGTGGTACTTGTGAGGATGTGATGGTTTACGTTTATGCGTTGTTAAGTTTTAGATCTAAAACTTTTTAGATCTAAATTTTTTTAATCTAAACCTTTGTAAAAAAATGTTATCTTTGTTTATTTTCTTAAAAAATAATTAGATGTTGTGATGTTGGTGATGATGTGGTGGTTACGTAAGTGGTGGTACTTGTGAAAGGTTTGTGATGATTTACGTTTATGCGTTGTTAAGTTTTTAGATCTAAAACTTTTTTAAGATCTAAAACTTTTTTTAGATCTAAAATTTTTTTGATCTAAACTTTTTTTGGTGATGATGTCTTGGTGATGCAGTTTTGGTTACATTATGTTTCTTTGTTAAAAAACTCTTTTAAGTTTTTTAAAAATCATCATTGCTTATTGTTTGTTGGGTTTTTTGCGGGTTTGCTGCATAGGAGGACCCTTTTGTGGGCAAAGCCCATGTTATACTTGGCAGGCACCCCACGTTTTCCTTGGCATTACTGGATGGTAAACTTTTTTTAGATCTAAAACTTTTTTTAGATCTAAATTTTTTTTGATCTAAACCTTTGTAAAAAAAAGGTTATCTTTGTTTATTTTCTTAAAAATAATTAGATGTTGTGATGTTGGTGATGATGTGGTGGTTACGTAAGTGGTGGTACTTGTGAAATTTGTGGTGGTTTACGTTTATGCGTTGTTAAATTTTTAGATCTAAAACTTTTTTTAGATCTAAAACTTTTTTTAGATCTAAATTTTTTTTAATCTAAACCTTTGTAAAAAAAATGTTATCTTTGTTTATTTTCTTAAAAAATAATTAGATGTTGTGATGTTGGTGATGATGTGGTGGTTACGTAAGTGGTGGTACTTGTGAGGATGTGATGGTTTACGTTTATGCGTTGTTAAGTTTTTAGATTTAAAACTTTTTTAGATCTAAAACTTTTTTAGATCTAAATTTTTTAATCTAAACCTTTGTAAAAAAAAGGTTATCTTTGTTTATTTTCTTAAAAATAATTAGATGTTGTGATGTTGGTGATGATGTGGTGGTTACGTAAGTGGTGGTACTTGTGAAAGGTTTGTGGTGGTTTCACGTTTATGCGTTGTTAAGTTTTTAGATCTAAAACTTTTTAGATCTAAAATTTTTTAGATCTAAAATTTTTTGATCTAAACTTTTTTTGGTGATGATGTACTTGGTGATGCAGTTTTGGTTACGTATGTTTCTTTGTTAAAAAACTCTTTTTAAGTTTTTTTAAAAAATCATCATTGCTTATTGTTTGTTGGGTTTTTGCGGTTTGCCTCATAGGAGGACCCTTTTATGGCAAAGCCCATGTTATACTTGGCAGGCACCCCACGTTTTCCTTGGCATTATTGGATGGTAAAGTGATTCACTTTGCAACTGTAATGAAAAAAACTTTGTTTTTACATAAAAAATTTCATTCTTGGATGGTAAAGTGACCATTTAAGGTCATTTTGCAACTTTAATGAAATAAAAAAGGCAATGATGATTTTTTTTAAAAAAAAACTTAAAAGAGTTTTGGCGAGGCAAAACTGAATTTCTGACCAACATGAGCTATAAAGATAATAATCTGAGCCTTTGATAAGTTGTTTACCTCTTGTGTGTTAAATGGTGAATTAGACATGGTGGTTGATTGTTGTTGTTGATCTGGACCACTTGATTGTTGTTGTTGCTTTCACCTGGGATTATATGGGGTGCATGCCTAGGATTATGTTGTTGTTGGTGTTGTTTATGGACCACTGGTATTGTTGTTGGTGTTGTTGCTTTCACCTGGTATTGTTGGCCTAGGATTATGTTGTTGTTGGTGTTGTTTCTGGACCACTGGTATTGATGTTGGTGTTGTTGCTTTCACCTGGTATTGTTGTTTGTGTTGTTGCTATCACATGGGATTGTTGTTGGTGTTGTTGGTGTTGTTGCTTTCATATGGGGTGGTAACTTGTGAGAATCTTAGTACTTGTGAACTTTTGAGAATCTTAGTACCGAATGTGAACTTTGCGTGGTAACTTGTGAGAATCTTGTTCAAAGCGTGTAACTTGTGAAACACATGGAAACTGGTGAGTCTTGTGCTTGTGCTTGATTTGTGAGGCTTGTGCAGTTTTGTGAGGCTTGTGCAGTTTTGTGAGGCTTGTGCAGATTTGTGAGGCTTGTGCAGTTTTGTGAGTGCAGTTTTGTGCTGTTCATGTGAACTGGTGACTTTGTGCGATTTGTGACTAAAACTTTTCCGAGGCGATGATGCTTATTGAGCCTAAAAACTTTAAAAACTTTCCGAGGCGATGATGATAAAAACCGAATGGGCGGTAAAGTGAGATCAAATCTCACTTTGCAACCTTCGGGTTTGAGCCTAAAAATTTTCCGGCGATGATGGAAACCGAATGGGCGGCAAAGTGGGATAAAATCTCACTTTTGCAACCTTCGAACGGAGCCTCAAAAATTTTCACGACTACGGTTTTTAAAAGTTTTAAAAGCTGAATTCGCACATAAAAAGAACTTGTATAACAAAAAAAAAAACTTGTAAAATTGTAAAACCAAAAAAGTTGTAAAAAAGTGGTATAACTTATAAAAAACATGTAACAAAAGCGTAAAAGAAACTATGTAAAAAAAGTGTATAAAAAACTTGTAAATAAATAAGTGGTATAAGTGGTAAAAAAATAAGTTGTGAAAAAACTTGGCACGGAAATCAAGAAACCAATGATTGATACCAATGATTGGATACCAATGATTGGCACGGAAACCGAGGCAAAAATTCAGCCACCCCCTACCCATGGGGTGCCTGCATAGGAGGACCCTTTCTAATATTTGCACCAACTCAAAGGGCTGCTGCAACTTTACACTTTTACAGTATACAAGTAAAATACATAAAGTCAGTTATTATTACTGACTTATAGTGTTGACTTTTACATTGTCAAAATACCATAACAGTGTTCTCCTACGTATTATGTCAGAATCTAGGCATGTAAAAGTTTTAGTTTCCTTTTCATCAGGTGTAAATGTTTACAATGATGATGTAAAAAGAACAAAAGTTAAAAATCGAAAGAATGTTAGTCTTCATCCACGTTCACTATAGTTGGTATTTGACCATGATTTACAAAGTCAATCTTGTTCAGTCTCAAGCAGCACATCACTTTTTCTGGTAACTCTTCTTGCTTCTGAGCCTAATTTCTCGAACAACTCATTCAGTCAGTTTATTTTGGAAATTTATAATGATAAATCATTTTTTTTTTCAAATTATTAACAGAAAATTTAACAGTCAAGTAACCATAGTAACAAAATTATAATGAAATGCTAATTATTGTACCTGAATTGTGAGGCCCAAGTTGAATATCCCATTTTTAAGGCGATCACGAAATGCCTCTAATCCTTTTCTTGCTATGTAACCAAACCGATGAATGTCAAGGTCAACTTCAAAATAATTAGGACCCTGCATTTTAAGTAAAGGCCAAAAAAAGTTATGTCATATTTACTTGACACATATTGGGTATTTGTGACGGGAATGATGTTTATATATGAGTACCTGATAGAATTCGTGTTGAGGACGTGAAAGGACAGGTTTCTCATTGTAAGCATACAAAAGCTTCTTTTCGGTATTATTAGAAACAAGGTCATCGGGGTTGACCACACCGACCATTATCTTTAGCCTTTCTCTAAAAGGAACCACCGAGTCTTTTCTGAATCCTTTTACTTTTTCCATTTCATCGTCAACTAAACTCTGTACATCCAATGTGATGACTTATTAAATTTCAAACCATATTATTTGATCTTGAAAATGTTCGTGTCTTAAGGTATATATGTCTTATATTAATAAAAGGTTCAGATTATGACAAAACAATCATATTGTAATCTAATTTTTTTGACCCTAAACATTGAGAAATCATAATAATAATCACTTTACTCAAACACTCAAAGTAATTAGTGCGACTTCAAATCAAAACGATCAGCTTAAATGCACATCAAACAAAAAAGTTAGCATTTTAGATACCTTGATCAACCCCTGAAATTGAGGAGATATATCTTTCTCATATGATTCCGAGAGCTTGAAATACAGAACAAGGCTCACACCCTCGCCATCGTCATCACCAAGGAACATAGAAGTAGGATATGCAGGCAGCTGTAACAACCAAATAAGCTTTTTTAAGAATCTTATAATCCGATAACCAAATATTGACATTCTAGAACAAGCAAAGAAGGAAGAATTTGAACCTGAATATTAACAATTAAGAGAGACGGTAATTTGCCATCTCCTTTTACAGATGGAAGCTCAATGTGTTGAGCAATATGGTTAACTTTTTTTGGACACATAAAGAGATCAACACCAAATGGAATATAAGGGCAATAACTTGGGGCTGCAATTTTCTTCTTATCTCTGCAAATTAATTTTAATTTAAGTTTATGTGGTATGTAAATAACATTCTTTATATGGTAAACAAAGGTCAATACTCAATAGTATATACTTAAAATAGGAGTCACTTCGGAGAGTGAACGACGCAGGGTCAATAGCAGACCAACATCCAGGTGCCGGCTTCTCATCCGTACAACATGGGATCGAGAGTGCTGCTCGTGGGCGATAAAAGAACTTTTGTGAAGATTCTGCATAAACCAAAAGGTGCGTGTTAAGTACTAAAACCTCAAGGTTTTGAAATTCAATGAAATCAATAACGCAGAACTGATTGATGATTCATAGAATGGTATGACTGCAGGAACTGTGTGGAAAAACATGCCAACTTCGAGAGGCCATAACTTTTCAACCAAGTAGAGTTGCATGGCATAAATAGACATTTTAACCCAAAACAAGGATTCCATTCAGCTACTTGTTATTATAGGTGTAAATTTAGTTTTTCTTTTTAAAATAAAAGTGCCACTAATAGCAACAACCTTTTTAAGGAAATCATCGTATGCCTAGAAGTACATGCAAATTGTGCATTTCTCTATCGTTCGCTCACATTACAGTTAGGATATGAAGATTATAAAGCAGTATTTCCTATAAAATAAGTAAAGTGTCCTTACGGGTTTCACTGGCTTCTTCTCCATCAACTGAAGTTCTCTTTATAGAAAGCTTGATAACCGTTGATGTCCTTGTTTCAGTCTGTGTACCTACATTGTTATCTGTTAGTTATGTTCTTCTTAAAACTAACATTTAAAAAGTTTCTGAGAAATAAGTTTGTCAAGACAAAACTGTGATCACTTGGGCAATTCCATCTACCTATGCCAAACTTCAAGAATTTTGCTTGGGATTTCTCAATTACAACATCATCTTTTAAACCATTCAAGATCTCATATCTATGCACCATACTCTATGTTGTGCTATTATCTATTTTCTTTCTCATACTGAATTACTTCTTCATCTGATGCATTAAAAAAACTGCCTCTAAAAAATTAAAAATTCAAAAAGAAATTCTGCATCTATATTTGTGCGTATTACCTCTATCCACACTATCAAAATTATCATCATCTGAATCGGATTCTTCAAATATGCTGACCGAATCAAACCATAAATCTTCTTGACAGAGCACTGCAACCAAATAATGAGTGTGTCATCTTAACAAATAGTAATGAGCTTATGATAATAATTTGATGAAAGAAATAATGAATAATAAGTCACCATTAGCCTCTATTTGACTCTGGTGCCATTCTTTATGAGTGACTTCAATTTTGGAATTTGAAGTCGTGCTTCGTGTACAAGTAGTTGTTGTGTGAACAATTTCACTAACGGCAACACGGTTGCCTGTATCACTTCTCTTTTTCCTTAACTTTATATGCTTACGGATCTTTCTAACACGAACAAGTCGTGATTTCTTTCCATCGACCGTTCCAAATTGGGATGATGCACAAATACCCATTTTTACTTTCCGTTCCTCATAAAATAGTTAGTCCCTGCTCAAACAACAAAGTAATAGCGATTTAATCCCTCAACAACAGCAAACAAAAGCTATCTATTCATATATGTTGCAACTTCTTATCATATATAGCCAACGAAGTGAAGCTAAACAAAAATAGTGCCAGAAAAAGTGAACCAGTACTTATCCATTGACGGGTTCAGGGGCGGACCTACATAGTCCATTGTTGGAAATTAATATGTAGTGACATTAAATTTCTAATAATAGGTTGAACATTATAAAGAAAATAAGTATGTTTATAAGTTGATAAACAAATTAATTAATAAGTTTGTTTACAACTTTGAATTAATTTACAACGTCTATATACAAGTCTTTCATTGTTACTTGACTTGTTCAAATGGGTTATAGCATGTTTAACTAGTCTACTGATATCACGAGAAAGAAGGGATGTGAGAGTAATTTTTGGAAGAGAATCATGGGAAAACAGTTAGATTAAACGTGGGTTTAGTCCTGTTTTTTCCTTCTATAAATAGGGAAGCAAGACTCTATTATAGAAACACCAAAAACATTACTATCTCTTTGATCTTTGTTACTTACATAATCTTGAATATTTTCTTACTCCGTACTTTACAAACCGATTGTGCATTGCGGGTTATTGTTTTTGCTTACAATAAACCGTTACGAGACTGCATTAATCCTGGGGTGTACGCATGCGTAGGCTTGAAGCGATCAAACGGGCTCCGTAGAAACCTTAAAAGGACAGAGAAGTTCTTCTCGTGCAGTTACTGTTTGTTGTCTTTTTGGAGTTCTGTTTGTTGTTCTTATAAATTATTTACAGGTCATTTTGGATTGTTTTGGTACTGTGCTTGGTGCTCTATTACAGATTGCTGGTCTTATTCATATAATACAACATAGTCCACTAGGTGCATGCACATTGCACAACCAATAGACAACACTTTGTTAAAAAAATCCGATTGGATGACAAAAGTGTGTACCTTAGCCAGGTGCAAATAGTTAGCACAAAAGCCGATATGAGGATAGTTATGGCTTAATGCAGGCAGACTGCTATAAAACGTTAATTACAAGTGTAAACCATCTAATTTTAAGTTAATTTACTTATATAAAACCAGCTTTTATTAGGGCAAGAAAATGCACCAATCTTGAACTAGTCAAAGTTGTTAACAATGATGACAACTTATAGCATAACAATAAAAAATGGAAACTGAGTATATTATATGAGGAGCACAAAAGATGAAAAGATCCACTTTAATTGTATCAATTCAAGAAAGTTGACACACTTATTTAAAATAGACATGAAAAATACTAATAATATGTGACAAGGATGAAAAAGAAATAAGAATAAGGGGTCCTCCTCAAAAGTGAGGAAAGAAAAAAGAGAATTTGCTAAAAAGACAATATGATAATTACAAGGATTTGCTGTCATCAGAATGAAACAAAATTACATATCAAATGATATTCACGCCAATACCATACTTTTACAGCACTTAAAACGCCCATCAGGGCCGCGTCAAGAACGGGTTTATTGAATAGACATGCATGCCTTTTAACAGTATGGTACTAATATGTATCTGAATTATGTTCAGTAACACTTGTACATATGTTTAATGCAACTTATGATATCTTTTACATGATGAAAAATTGAAAAGCTTCAAATTTATTTATGAAAAAGTTCAAACTATAGCTAAGGCGATCAATTTGTAACGGCCAAATCTGAAAGCAATGGACTACTCGAGTACACGGTATTAGAGTACCTCATCACTTTTAGCCTTATAAGAGACTCAAATATATCATAATCTATCGAAGTGGTTGTTATAATTGGATTCTGAGAACATAAAAAAGGGTTAAGCACTCAAGAAACAAATAACTAAAGCTGCAAACTTAAACTATTCACCTTATCACATGACAATACATAATTACATGCATCTATCTAATAAAAATGTATAAAATTATATAGATGTTAAGACTTAAAGCTTACACTGTTGTGGAAATTATGTATGTTAAAGTGAGAATATGAAGGATTGAAGGGTCTGACCTGGTTGCATCCGAGTTCAGGTTTTTTCTTTTCTTGTTTCTGAGTGAAGTCGCAGAGAACATACTACGTAATTTATAAAGGAAACAGATGAATGGTGATTTGCCACGTCATCATGAACAAACGACTTTTATTCTTTCAACTAATTATTTTAATTTTTAGTCCTTTGTTTATTCATGTATGCCATAATCAGTCCTTCATCCAAATAATGACAATTAGGATTTCACTCTATTAATTATAACTTCTTAAATTATTGATCAAGTTTAGTCATGAGATATATGTAGCACCACAAAATCAATAAAATGATGTATTGTATTGTGTGATTTCAGCGTGTGCGTATTTTTTTGAGTAAAACGACGAGGCATGGTTGAGATGGCTTAAGAGGTGTGCAAATGGTGTCGTCACATAAGGCTCCTGTTTTTCTTTGTCTTATATATATTGTATACATACACAACATTCGATATTAAACATATACAAGATGTATAATTCATGTTTACATGCAACGTTCTCTTTATCATACAAGTGTAGTGGACTACTTGTTGTTATCACAAAAGGTCACTAAAAACCATTAGACGGCTATGCAACTAGATATGTGATGTATGTGCAAGGAGCTACACTCGAGCATAACCTATGTTAGATTTTCTAAATTTTGAAAATACGTAACTTTTGCAAATCGACTATGAACCATTATAAAGCAACACGATTTAGTTTGTGACTAGCTTTACAGTACAAATTTGAACAACACTAGCTATCTTTGAGATACAAAATAGGTGGGGATAATACACACTATAGCTCATTTGCCTATATCATAGTTAATACAGATGTGTCCTACAATAATGATGTTTTAATTAATCTTATCTCACATATTAATTATCATGTTTAATATAGCATTAAATTCTCTATAATGAAGTTTATTGTTTTTCAAGTGTCTAAAATATAATTTGACAAAGAGAAGATAACGATTTGGATTTGGATTTTAGATTTGGATTTAAGTTTAGGTTTGAATAAAAAATTAAGAATAATTAATTTAAATTTTTTGTTGGTTATTTAAATAAATAAAATATTTAGTGCGTGTTTGGTAAAAGTAGCGATGAAATGGTGATGTGAGCGATGTATAGCCACAATTTCACCGCATTCATAGCTTCTTAAAAAGCATTGGAAAAATGAGCGTTCTTAAAAATATAGCTTACTCATTCTTTTTAAACAAACAACAAAATCAAAAAGTTCATTGCTCACCGCTCATCACTCTAAAAAACTTTGCTTCAAATGTAGCCTTAAAATTAAAGTTTATAAGAAGAAAAATATAATGTGTGACGGATGTAAATTCAATGCCCACAAAAAAAAAATGATGGACAATGATCTTTCAAAACCCACACTTGTGCCCTGAATTATCTCATATGCGAATTTAAACACACCAAACCCAACTGATTTAAACGAATTAACCAAACAACCAATATCCACCATCGTCCCCAAACCCCCATCCCTATCCCCATAACCAAACGCACCACATATATATCTTTTGCCAATAATAATATTGTTAACTTAAATGATCATTTCAATTAATTTAGAGTGGGGGGATCACTGAATTCATAATATCTCAAGAAATAGGGTTAATGAAGCAATAACTCATGAAGTCAGCTTATTGGAAAATGTGTCGGATCATAATTTTGACATTTAAGTGCGCTCAAAACTCAATGCGTATGAGATTTATCTAGTTGAAGTCAATCATATTCAAAGTCACATGTATTTCTGTATCTATATTAAATTTTGTTTAAAACAGAACAGTAAATATTTTTGTGACCGCAAACATCTTGTGACATATAGTCATATACGACTATACGAGTTATTTTGTGTACCTTGTTACCAACTGAACGTTTTTTACAACCGCTTATAAAAGTCGCAAATCGGTAGGTTTATACGATTTGGCATCAAATGAACATATGGCCTAACGGTATGTGATTGACTCATCAACGTAAACGTCGGTTGAGGCATCCATTGATACCATTGCAACGGGATCGATTGAACCCTTCTCTCATTTACAAAAGAATAAAAAAACTTTAGTAAAGACATTTGACTACTGCAGTGCTCTTGCTTGTTTCAGTCCATAGATTACTGCAAAGTTCGTCAATTATTCAAGTCGATGTCATCACACTATATGACTATATCATACCAAATGGAATGAAATGATTAAATTATCTTTGATCTATATTCACTTTGTGGTCAAACATAAATGATCAAAAATTGATGGTAAAGAATATAGTACTAAGAAATAAGTTGGGCTCTGTTGATTGAAACCGATGATGTTTCACTGCAATCACTGCGGTGAATTGAAAGGACGTCAATAGTATACGCCGAAAGGGATGGGCAATGGATGGTACTTGCCACTCGGCCAGTGGAGAGTGTATTCTACTTTTTCCAGCAATATCGTAACCAACTTTGGTGAAAAATCGAACAGCGTAAGGGGGCCCTGCACGGTACGCCACTTTATAAGTTTGTGTGAACTCCTATGCTTTCTATAGCTGGTAACATTTATGTATCCAAATCATGAATTTATCATATACCTTCTCATGACAAGAGACTGCAACCACTACCCTACATTTGTGTAAAGAACTAAAGATGGGTTGGACTGCATCTACCCTTGCGTGTTTGGAGTGCAAGCTTATAGAAAGATTAAGCTTATCTTTTTTTATACATTATACTTTAAAATATAAGCTTGGTTTGACAAAGCTTATAAAAACTTCATTAAAAAATTTTACCTCTCATAAGCTCTTTAACTCAAAAGCTACCTTATAAAACTAGTAGCCTATAAGAAAAAGCTCAAGCTTGCAGCTTTTAGTTCAGTCTCCATTTTCTCTAGTTTTGTTAAACATACCCGGCTTATGGTGGTAGAGTTTGTTAACTAGTAATGGACTTTATACAATTAACACATAACAATTATTTTTAAAGAACATGTCAGTTTCATGATAACTAAGATCTCACACAAGCCAGAACTTATATGTCAAGTGTCATAAAAACATAGTATTTCATGTTCAAGAAACGTACCCATTACTTTAAAATGACTGAAAACGTGACCACTTGTTTGAGTGCAGCTCCATTTTGACTTTTAGAGTTAGGACCAACAAATAAACTTGAAGATGGACCAATTACTCTTGATTTCTTCATCAATCATAACGTCACTTGCCAAACATTTGACAAAAACGACAATATTAAGGCTACAGATGGACCCTGTATGGGACTATCGGATGTTCCCATGCGTTATGAATTTTTTTGTTTGCGTAAACAGTTGGGTATAATAAATTAATAATGACTATGAATTCAACAGGTATAAGTCTCAAGCCAAACATGTTAAACTAATCCAAGTTGATTATGGCATTTTATTTTTAAAAAAAGTAGAAAAACTATTACTTTGAACAAAACAAGTCACCCAAAAAAAAGAAGTTAGATAAAAATTAGAAAGAAAAAGTTTATCCATGAAGTTCAACTGAAGCCTGCAGACAACAGAATGTTGCTGAGACAGCTCATTTTGATACTTTGGATTAGCAATTCAAACCTGATTTTTCACCTACACGACTTTGTTTAATTGAAGTAAAAGAGAAAAATCCCGTTTGGACTGAACAGTACAAAACCGCATCTTTGCTATAACTGAACTGAGTACTGTAATGAGTATACTAGCAGCAGTTAGGTACGGTCCACGTTTGGTTTTTACAGTTTTGTTCAAACTTTTGCATACACCTACTCCCCAACCCAACTTCTGAGATTTTGAGTCTAAGGGATTAGACCCTCATCCGTTTAAAACATAAGAACAACTAACAAGCATTCATTAAATGCAGGAATGTGTAATCCTACTGAGAAGAACTAAAACATCTTCAGCAACTATAAAGCCAATTGTTTCTAGATTTTTGGGAGGTTAAACAAAAAACAATGATTTCAAATTTGTACAGAACTTGCAACCGTGATGTATTTACAGCCAGTCAAAAAGGTTCCCAGTACTACAACTGTAGAGAGCAAGAAGCTGGGATGATGCCTAGTAACTCGGGATAGCTGCAAAACGGTACCCTTGTGCACCCCTCCATGAATAATATGCAATTCGCGTCTCGTAGAATCCTGAAAGAAGAATTATCATCAGCAAGGCTAACAAAAATGTGAGAATCTCTAAATCCTGATTGATTGAGATGAATACAAAATATCAAAAATACATTGAAACTACTCAAAATGTATAAATTAACCTAATTGAACATGTAATTCTTAACATATAAAATTCGAATGAAAATTACCAGCTACAGAAGAATTACTAGGTCCTATAAAAGTTCTATTTTAACAAGATACTTTCCAAAATCTTGTTTAATGCACTAATCATAAATTAAAATAAAAAGATAATGTACCAAAAGTGTTAGTGGGCCGGCCAACCCAACCTTCTTTCCACCTCTAACTTATAGAATCTAAGTAACATATTAACATACCTGGGAGAAAGGTGAGTGCCCCAAGCCCTAAAAGTCCATATGCTTGGGAGTTGTCTCCTCCCATGTGGCCTGTAAAGATGAATAACGAAAGCAGAAGGAGCACGCAACCAAAGAAGAGAAGAAAAAGTGCAAGGGCAATGGATTTCCAGGGGATTTTATCCAAGGTTTCTGGTGACATGTCAAACCGAGGGTCAAATGTCCTTTGGCCGCTTTCACTACCGATAACAATGTCTTCATCGACAGCAAGACGAGTGTAATGAACCTTCCGTCTAGACGTCATATCGACTGGTTTCAACTCTGAATTATTGAAAAGAAGTTCCGAAATACCAGAAGCATCCAATCCAAAATAGAATTGAGCTGCTTTGAACAAATACCATAGCAAATAGCATGTATCAGTTGGTTAAATTTAAGAGGGAAAAAGTCAAATACATGATCTAGATAGGGTAAAAAGACCACCTAATGTTTGTACCCAAGTTGTGGGAAAGATACGACACTAACGAACTTATCCAAAGAAAGGTTCATCTGAAATATTGGAATGTTTATAAAAGACACACTATCTCTCCTTGCACGATAAATGCAAAAGCTATAACTTATAACAAAATCAAGGTAAAGACTCTTTTTAGTATTCTATGACTGCTATCCATAATAATTTCAAATGTCATTCAAATCCGGGATAGATAATCCAACCTCATCATTAGAAACTTTATAAAGGAATTATCTAAGAGGACCAAGATTGTCCACTTAGAGATTATGTTCACAGAAGTCCAGACCCTCACAATTTTCATTTACTATAAGTATGCGAAACAACATGATCATCCCATATGAGAATAAGTATAATGATAAGCACAAACGCAAATATACCAACACACATATGCACGTAAAAACAAACATGTTGACAATATGTTGACAATAATTGAAATACAGAGGTGCATTTATACATGTAGGTTTGTATATAACTACATACGAATAGAAAAACAAAGCAATAAGATAGAGAAGCAATTTAGTTAATACGGAGTAGTAAATAAGATACGTAAGATAAATCAAACAATATAACCAAAACCTTGTCATGTTTTTTAATTTACTTAATGTGCCAATTCAAGTCAAAGTATCAAAAAAACTAACTTCCAATATCCTTTTGATTTCTCTCTCGCAGTCAAAACTAAATTTGTTTTTCCACTTTAGCCTTTGTTTTCCATTGCAGATTAAGAATTTCCGTTTCCTAATTTTCTGTAAAAGGGAGACTAAACATTGCCCTTTTGCATATTGGTTATCCCTGTAAACTAATTGTCCACAAACTGGGAGCATGGTCAACATGCCTGACATAGCTGCAACTTAAAGCACCAGATATGGAGACTCTGCAAGTGGTAGGAGCAGCTCTGATTCTCATGAACACACTGCGTAAGCCACCATTCTTGGTCATTTGTTTGTTTAGTTCCACAAGACCAATAGCGGAACTCTCTTTTGGCTTGTTTCACCATCCATCCTCCGGTCCTTCCTACTTGTGCTTTTATAAGACCTATGTATTAGGCATACCTTCCAGGAACTCCAATGCATCAAATGGAACATCATTGATGTGTAACATAATATGAATTTGTTATATCACTATAAGGCTAGTTGCTGCAATAAAGTAACCTAGTAGTCCAGCTCATAGTCACATGGAACAGGGATCGCTCCGGTACGGGATCGCGGATCGGGATCGTGGTTCGCTAGGCACCTAAAATTCGGTTAGATGGGGGATAGGTTCATTGGGATCGCTTAGGTACGATGTACCAAGTAATGTGGTACGATATATCCATGTAGCCAATAATTAATAACAAAGAAGCATACTAAAATAGTTTTATCAGCAACATAACTTAAAAAAGCATAATTAAGATCCAAAACACAATAAAAACATGAAAAAAACTAGATTTTAAACTTGGTCGAGCCTGTCTCTTTCCTTTCCGTTTATTAGCAACATCTTCATATAAATTTTCATATTGAGATCTTGACAACTCACAAGGAAATCAATATTAAGGTAAATGAATCGCGAATCGAATATAATTGGAACGCGAATCGGAAAAATTATCGGAACGCGAATTGCTCTGTCCCGATTCATAAATCAATTAAATTCTGGAACGCTATCTTCATCGAACCAGATCGCGATCCCGGTCGATCCGGATCGATTTCGTACCATGTTTTGGATCGAACGAACTGGATCGCAATTCGTGGCTACTATAGCGAATTATGTGACTATGGTCTTGCATAATATGAATTTCTATGTTTTTATTGATAATTTCCTGTTATTTACTAGTATTAAGCAGTTATGTAATTTAGGTAGTTAACTGCAGGCCTTGCAGCTACAACCGGTAAGCAGTTGCACTTGTATTTATCCTATATATATGTAATAATAAGAAAATGGACAGACAACTTGTCATTCCATAAATGAGCAAATCAAACAAAAAAGTCAGAACATCAAACACACACTCAAAACTCTCATCTGATTTCACCCTACAAAGACCTATAACCAGATCAATAAGTCGGGACCATAACAACTTGGTATCAGAGCAACAAGATATGGGTGACTCAATGCAACTCTTTCAACAACAATTTGAGGCTTTCATGAAGCGATACAACGAGGATCAGCAACGCATACAATCTCAGTTTGAAGAGACGAGGCGACAAAACAGTAGCAGCAGTGCCACTCGTGAGATTCGCAACACGCATCAGAATGATGAAAGAAGTGGTGGTAGTGGCACAAATCGCCATTGCAAACTGGAATTCCCGCGCTATGATGGGTCAGCAGATCCATTACCATGGATGAGTCGCTGTGATTACTATTTTAGACACCAGCGGGTTGCGGATGAAGAGAAGATAGTATGGTAGCGCCACATCTGGAGGACGATGCCCAGTATTGGTTTTTAAAACTAGACAGGGATCGCCCACATATGGACTGGGAGGAGTTTAAGGACCATTGTCGCAGACGATTTGGTTCTTATGGTAGTCGTATTAAGAGAGTTGGTTAAACTTCAACAAACCGGATTTGTTGAGGAGTACCAACGACAGTTTGAGAAATTGGCTGTTCGTACATGTCATCTTCGACCAGAACAAGAAGTGGAGATTTTCATCTGCGGGTTGCAATACTACATTGCAGTGGAAGTAGAATTACAACGACCAACTGATCTTACATCTGCTATGTACTTCGCGTGTTTATATGACCGACGTAAATCTGAAAATCAGTTAACACAACATGTTCAACGAGTTGATCTAAGTCAAACTAATACGTCATCATCCACACAACGACCAAGTCACTATATCAAGCGTTTATCAAGGGCTGAAATAGCGGAGCGACGAGCGAAGAATCTCTGTTTTAGCTGTGATGAAATCTACTCACCTGGTCACCATTGCAACCAATTATTTTACATTGGTATGGCAGAATCTTCTGATGATGATCCAGAACCGTATGTATCCATGTGTAATGGTGTTTCTCAGTTGTTGGTTCTGTGGAATCCTCTTTCGCTTGCGGACAAGCTCATTGTCGGGAAGGGGAGTAATGTTATATCACTATAAGGCTAGTTGCTGCAATAAAGTAACCTAGTAGTCCAGCTTATATTTCTATGTTTTTATTGATAATTTCCTGTTATTTTCTAGTATTAAGCAGCTATGTAATTTAGGTAGTTAATTACTGCAGGCCTTGCAGTTACAACTGGTAAGCAGTTGCACTTGTATTTATCTTATATATATGTAGTAATAAGAAAATGGACAGACAAGTTGTCTTTCTAGAAAATCTGTGTGTGTGTGTGTTTATGAGATCGGAGAGTTCTCTCTAACGAGCTCTCAAAATTCATGAGCAAATCAAACAAAAAAGGCAGAACATCAAACAAACACTCAAAACTCTCATCTGATTTCACCCTACAAAGACCCATAACCAGATCAATAAGTCGGGACCATAACAGAATTACATACATGACTAATTAATAGTTTGTTTGATGAGATTCACAAACTCTTAATAAGGAAATTTGCAACTCATGATGTATACATATAAATATATTGTTCCATTTTAGTGAACCATATATCAAACATTCACTTATACTTATTATGTTGTCCCCGGATAACCTAAACACAAAAATTATAATCACTTTACTCGAAACTGATTACTAGGACTTCAACTCACGATAGTAAATTAATGCACACCCAAGCATTCCCTGACCAAGTGGCTCATTGAAAGCACAAATAGCATTTTAGGAACCTTGATCGACCCCTGAAATGGAGAATATATATATTTCTCATACGTTTAAGAGAGTTTGTAGGCAACTCTCACCAAAGACATCGCTATCATCAAGGACATAGGGTAGGATATATAGGCCAATCGAAAACAGATCAGATGTCCTGTGTGGGATATATAACTCCCCAATTGCACAACACATCTTACCAACTCTACAAACAGCTACATGAAAGGCTTGCATTTTGGCACGGGTGCTAAAGGATCCTAATTATCAAGTAGACCCTAAAAGACGAGGATTAGACTCTATTTAAGGATCAGACTCTCACTTTCCATTGCCAAATTTTAGATTAGTAAAGTATATTTACTTCTCTAATATAAAAAGACAGCTCGAGAAACTAGGAGTGTGCAGCTTGTGCAAATGTCTGGATAAGAATGTGTTGCAAGGCATGTACGGCAACTGCTCACAGTGCCAAATGCATCGTAAATCTATTGCCTGAAAACCAACAAACTGTCTACTTCTTACATTTTCGACTCAAGAATGCCTTGTTGTCCAATACCAAATATTTACAATAGAGCCTACTCAACCACAGTGAATCATTATGGCTTAAGTTTCCTTAAATGGCATATAATGGAGGGTGCCCTAGACGTGCCAAGAAATTCCTTCTATAAATGGTGGAACGTATGACCTCAGGCCCTCAGTACCTTTCATGGGGTTGAGTTAAAGAGACTGAGCATGAATCAATGGGCATAATTGGTACAGTACATCTTTGAAACAACAAGTCGGAACTGCCATACAAAGCGAAACCTTAAAGATAACTTTGTATCTTAAGAAATATACAATTAAAATTCCCAGGTTTTCTAATGAGAAAGCCGGCCATGCTATAGTTAAAGGGAGTCAAAAACATTGAATTTCAGTCCAACACAATATATTTTAGGCAAATTTCAGGTTGATCGAGTTCATAAGCATAGTGCATTGCGATATATAGTTATGTACTCCGTTGGATCCACTAACCTAAGGATTTCACCTATTGGAATATTAATCTCTAGCTAATTCATGCTCACACACAAACAACTGAACAAGCCAGTTTTCTTCAATAATCACAAACTATCAAAGTAAAATTCCTCAACCTAAAAAAACCTTGTAAGCTTATATATGTGGGCTTATATGATTTCGTCTTATATTTCATAAGTTTATTTTTTGGGCTTATTTTTCAGTGTATGAAGTTATTTTTCCTCGTCATAAGCCACAAAATAAGCCGAAAATATGGGCTGATTAAACATAAGCCGAAATCCGTATATAAGCATAAGCAATCACCTCCTAAGTGTTAAAAGTAGAAAATTAGAGCCAAATAACAGAATTTTGTATATCGAAAAACTTACGAAGCGAAAATCTGGGAGGATTGAGGAGTTGAGAAGGAGGGAGATGAATAGGTAATGATGGAGGATTCAGGCGTTTAATGAATCTGCAATTCGGCATTCCATCGGATCATATCATCTAATCTAATTTAATCTAACTACGTAATGTAATGTTGTTAATTCATTCATTCTTTTTATTTTTTAGGGGATTCTTCGTTCGTTGTTGTTGTTCGACAATCGGATCATCAGACCCTACCCCTGTTGTTGTGTTCGGTCGGCAATTTGTGCACATAAAAAAAAAAGGCACATATTTTCTTTCAGTTGAAAAATATTATATTTTCCATCAATTAAAAAATATTATAATTATTTTTAAAAAAGAAAAATTTATAGATACAATATATTTATTTTTTAAATATAAATCATGCGTTATGTTTGAGAAATTTATTTTGGGTTTTTTTAAAGCAATTCGTATAACATCGCGTCCGTTTGGTCCGTGCCTATTTAGCCCATAACCCGTTTAGCCCATAGCCTGTAGCCCGTGTCCGTCTAGCCCTTCCGTTTTTCCGCCTCTAGTATTTTCCGTTACCCCTTTTTTTATTTTTCTAAATATGTTGTAATTTTATCTTATTGCTCAAATGAAAATTAATTTTTGTTTATGTTTTGATTTAATTTAATATCATTTAAATACCAAACTATGTTAATTTATCAAAAGATTAATCTCCACTATTTATATTTATTTAATCTGACTATGATTAAACTCAATATTTACATTAGAAAGTTATTTTAGTCCATATATAAATCGGATTTTAAAACTTCCTTTTTAAACATTAATTTTTTTCACACACAAAAAATGTGTATATCCTTCTCACTTGTTTTCTCTCCATCATCATGAGACCTTCCGAACTAAATTGAAACCTTAATTCATCAATCGATCATCTAATTCATCTTAGATCATCCTATACGTTATCATTACTTTATTCATATCATGTTTTTGCATTAGATCCTAGTTTTAATCCATTAATTAATCAAGGTGACTGATCTCAATTAACTCGTTAATTATCACAAATTGAAGTTATTCAATCATATTATAAGCTATTTGACTCTTATTTTTGCAAAATAATTAGGTGTTATGGATTCGGTTCAAACAAATTGTCAGGAATATGTACATTGGTCCTTTGAAGTTTGAGGATAGATGGAGAAAGTTAATGGAAGAGTTTAAGTTGGATAATCCTAAGTGGTTAAAAAAAGATGTTTCGGATACGTTCATCGTGGATACTTGCGTATTTTATTGACTCCTCGTTGTGTGGATTGATGAGGACTACATATAGGTCTAAAAGTGAGAACTCTTTTTTCTCACATTTCACAAATACAGGTTCCACACTTATGAACTTTATGGTTTGTTTTGAGTCGGCGATGGAAAAACAAATACATATACAAGAAATGTTGGATCATAAGTCTATTGATTATGTCCCTATGCTTACAACCTTTCTTAAGATTGAACACCATGCATCAAAGGTTTCCATTTGTTCCCTGTTTAAGTAGGTTCAAACAAAAATATTTGCGGGCACATGGTTTTGTCAAATAAATACCAAAAGTGTGATTGAAGGATCATAAGTTTCTATTATTAAAGAGAGACGGAGACGAATAAATCTCAAGTGTCAGATAAAGCTAAAGATAAAGATGAAGAAGAACATACAGGTAACAAGTTTTTCAGAGAATATGGATTGTATAAGGTACACTAGTTTTTGCAAACCACTTTTATAGCATTTTCCATTTTTTTTTTTTGTTTTTTTTGTATAATCACATGTGATTAGTCTTTTACTTGATCTTGTTTTGTTTGTTATGTGTGTGAAGGTGTTGCCAAACTTACAAGATGGTTCAGTTGTTTGTTCTTGGCAGCTTTTTATTTGATGCGGTATATTATGTAGACACATCTTATGCGTTTTTAATAATGCCAATGTTGAAATGATTCCAAAACAATAAATATTGAGGCGTTGGACAAAGAACACCATGCCTGCTTGTTGGTACAAATATTAGACATGTATCTCCTTTATGTTTTAATAAAGATAAATATATATTATGAGACACTTAAAATCATTAGCGATAGTTTAAAACCAAAAATACACACAATTCAGTCTTAGTACGCAAGGTTGGCGTGCCACAGCCAGCGCGCCAGACACTCTCTTGTGCGAGTTCGGTTTTTCAAAGTCGATTTTCCTCTTATCTGACAAAGTTTGATCTTTTAATACATGTTCGTACATGATATTTAAGATGTTGTATAGACTTGAAACAAGATTTAGACTTAGAGATATTACCAAAATACCTCCTCCTGTTTTATAAAATGCTAACTCAAAAACCTTTTATAAAACCCCAACTCAAAGCTCATTAGCTAACCCTAAATGTGTTATCAAATAAGGAGATTCATGTTTTCGCAAAATCGTAAAACAAAAACATACAAATGGCTATATTCTTACGTATTTCTTAGCTAATCACTTAACAGGTTTACTTTCTTATTGGACAAACAAGTTAAGGTCACTTTGCGTAAATGCACTTTCCTCTTATGGGTTTATGTTTTACTTAAGATGCAAGGAACTTAAAGTAGTTGTATCAATGTGATTAGTTAACATGACTAATTGAAGTTTAACAAAGATTATAACATTTGGATTTGAATTTGAAATTTGAATTTTAATTGCGAATCTACTTTGCATCATTTTACCAAAGCCTTGGGAAACACTCAAAGAGCTTGTTGTTAACCATACCTTGTCACCCACTCAATGGACACTCCTCCTACCATGCCTTGCCCTCACTCAAAGTAATGTATCTCTCATACACTCACCTTCCCTTGATTCAAGCCACATTCAACCTAGTTGCATTTGAATTTGAATTTCAACTTGTAGTGCAAGGCTTTGTCCAATACACCACTCAAATATAAACCCTTTTGTCCATCATTCTATTCTCCTCTTCTCCTCAATTTACATGTGTAGTAAAGTAGACATGTTACTTATTAGTATGTTATTTTCATGTATAAGTTATAACTTCAACATCATATTCAGTTTCAATATTAAGCTTAATTTCAGTTTTAGGTCATAGTTGGCCTCAACATTATGTTACAACATAGTTTTAGTAGTTGAACTTAGTCACAGTATCATGTTATAGCTTAACCTTAGGATTATGTCGTAGCTCAGCCTTTGTATTATGATAGAGCTCAGTTCCAGTTTATATTATATCATAGTTCAAATTTAACCTTTGTTAAGTTGTCATCCAGTTTCAGCTTATGTCATGATATAATTCAGCTTCGGTTATGCTATGTCACAATATAGTTTCAGTATCCCGTTCAACCTCGGTATCTTTTAACAGTTGAAATTCAGTGTTAGCTTCGTTCAATATCATCTTATAGATAAGCCTTAGTATCCAGTTAAGCTTCATTTTAATTAGATGCGAATAACAAGTATGAACAGTGCCAAAGGCATACTAGTTTAGTAGTTTGCTTTGTCACATTCTTTGTTGGTCCAAAGATTCGCGTAAAACATGAATATGTTACTGATGTGTTAATTCTAGTCTTAGATTTATAATAGCCAACTTAACCTAATAGACTAACACTTACGGCAAGTGTACCCGGTCAATCCTAGCTAGTTTGGTAAGTACAGATCGTTCGTAAGGAGTAGTTAAACTTAATAGTTAACCTAATGGATTCCCTACAGTTTAAAGGGGGGTTTTCAATTTGAGAGATTGACACGATTTTAGATAAAATTAAACAACAAAAAATATAAAAGTAAATTAAACTAAATTATACTACGGTTGTGATCATATTAAGAAGAAAGTGTTAACCATATTAATCCTACTACATTTTATTGATCTGTTTATAAGAGCAATGATCTAATGACTTACATTGATGAATTTGGAACTACAGACAACACTTCCTATCAATTATAAATTAGACCGATGGTAGTCGCGCCTAGATCTATGAAAGCAAACTATATCCCTCAAGCAATTTATGGAGCTACTCATTCACATTCACGCAATAAGTGTTTTCAGCTAATCTATACGATTTATTTGATGTAACCTAGGGCTAGTAGCGAAACCTAATCTTCTCAAGTACTATTTTGAAGAGCATTAATTTTAACTTACGTGGTTTAGTCATTTTCTGACTAACCTAGGAAGACCAAGCATCTAGTCCTAATGGAAGCCACTCTTAAAGCCCGTTGTCACGAATACCAACCATTATGATACGAATTACCAGTTCATAACTAAAGAACTACATGATGATAATCTAGAAAATAGACATCCAATGATAAACAAGTAAACAAACATATTATTTGAACGATAAACATATAAACTATCCAACATAAATGCATTAAATCGTAATAAACGGAATCAAATAAACATAGTATCATAACATGGCTAACACCTAAGAGTGTTAGCCCATAATCTCAGTAGCAAACATGAAAAAATATACAAACAATAAGCAAATGAATAACATAATGAAATTGATGTGCAAACCGAACGTTTATACTTCGTGTGATGATACGGGACCTTCTTCACTTGATCTCTTCACTTGGAACTGAACTTCTGCTGTTACAAAGCTTCTAGAGTCATCTGGTGTTGGTGGAATATCTGTAAACTACGAGGCTAAGGCTCATATTTATATTGTTCTGTCTGACGCGTCAATATGGCATATTGAGGTCCAATACGTTGTATTCAAGATATCCTTAAGTATGTTCCAAGAATAGAATATTCTAGTTTATTCGTTTGTCTTCTTTAAGTATGGCTTGTTGCCAAAGTTTAATAACCCGGATTTCTTCAAATCGCGACATCATTGGACTGAGAATAAATCATTGATAAGACATCTGGACAAAGTTTCATATGTCGTATGTCTTCTTTAGTTGACGTAAGATTTTGACTGCAAGAGCTTCGATACGGTGTATTGCCAGAGTTAAATACTCCTGATGATATCAAATAATAACATATTATTAGCATCATTTATCCTATGTATATTGCTTGTTTTATATTACTTAGTGTGAGAATTGGTTCTTAATCTTTTAATTTTGTATTTCTCAGTTGAAAACAAGCATTTGATGAAAGTTAGCTATTTTGGACACAAATTGGTGCTAAATGGATCAAGTTAGAAAAGTCTACTGAACTGAAGGTAGATACGCCGTATCATTCTAGACAGATACGCCGTACATCAAGACTTAGACGAATATGAAGACCATTTCCTGACTTTGAAGAATACGACGTATGGGTTTCTCCCATATGTCATATATGAAACCTTGGTTAACATAGAAGATCTGACTTATTCTACTCCAGATACGCCGCATGACATTCAAGAGATGCGGCGTATCAACTTGAAGACTTCCACCAAGATTACGAAGAAGAGATACGACGTATGTACATTGAAGATTCGTCGTATCCTATGATGGTGTATGAATATTCCAGAATATAATAATCTTGGACCCCACGTGAAGTTACCTAGATACGGCGTATCGATGCTGTTTCCAGAAACTATAAAGGTCGAATGTTTCATTCGATACAGACACAATATACCACACAAGAACAAAATACCAAGCACTACAAGCTATTGTCTGATCAAGTGGACAATAATGTGCTTAAGTACGATGCCTGCAAACCTCTCCCACTAGGAGGTCCACCGGGTCAAGTCACTATACAATCCGAGTTCTTCTTCAACAAGGATCTGGAATATTTGCGCTTCGGCAACAAGGGTAGCAGGTCTGCACTATCGATTTCCAAGATGAAGGCTGCACATTACCCTGATGCAGATTTAGAGCAGATGGTTCCTAATCAATTTTGGGCTGAAAAGGAGTACGAGTACGACATCGCTGCTTCTTATGGGATCTCACACTGGTGGTTTCACAAGCAACGCTTCTACATTGACAAACATGATGCCGAAGTGAGTCAAAGGGTTGTACGAACGCACATGCGTATCTTAAGTGTGGTTAGTGTAGAGATCTTCCCAATGTACGGGTAAAACTACTTGAAGATAATTATCCTCCACATAGCTGATCAGAAAGAACATGTCATAGAGGAAAACGAATTCAAGAACTTGTATCCCAATGACTTTGAAGACCTTTACTTGTTGAACCTCCAAGGCCATCTAGATCATATCCCCATGTGACAAGAAGACTCTAGCTGCAGCAGTCAACTTATGGACAAGAGGTTTAGTCATCAGACAAAGAGTTGGAGACTTTCAGCTTGGGATTGAGAGCTACCAGACTCAAGTCAACCTTACTAAGCCTCGGTGGGAAGCTAAAGGATTTGAATTTAAACATGACTACTCAGTGATCGAGTCTCCAAGAGCTGTTATCTTTAGTGACAAATACGGGGTTAGGATGATCCTGAGGTTTAATGAGTTACACAAGTTCAGCGACGATACTCTACGACAGATTGAAGAAGCTTTGGATTACAGGGTGAAAGAGTATAAGATCGGGATGAGACCAGGGACGAGTACTAGGTTCTGAACAGACAAAGACGTGGAAATGAGTGAGGCATTTGTGTTTGCTATTAGGAAGAGGCTCAAGACAAGGAGAATCTTCCATAGCTTGGAAAGTTTTGTAGGTGGAAGAGTTCGTAAAGGAAACTACAAACTGCTACAGAGAAACGAATGATCACATCATCTCTGTAACAATTAGAACTTTTATGTGGTGTGCTATTGTAAACCGTATATATATATAAACTTTGCAGTAGACAGTAGTGGTATGATTGTGATTAGTAATCTCTCTCTCGAATTGAGGGGGAGCAGAGTAATGTTTCTTATCAAAAAATATTGAATGAGACCACATTTTCTCCCAAGTTTTTCTAAAAACCATATTTAAATCACTTGGGATCCAAAGTATCAAAGGATTTGAAATTTTTGATCGGGGGAGAGAATGTGATATAAATATGAAATATGATAAATTGTGATCTTTTATGAATCAAAGTATAGGCTGCTCTCCCATGTGTGCTGTTAGGTTCCCAAATATGCAACACAAGTAACAATAGAAGAAATAAGATGGAGAAGAGATCGGTTGAAAAAATATCAAACACACACACACACGATATAGAGAAAGGTTAGGCGTAGGAGTATGTGAAAGAGATAAATTGAACAACCAACCCTCAAATGAGGGTTATTACAAGGTATTTATAGGAGGGAGGCTAGGGCAACACTCCTAGTTCCCATCCTTTTCCTTATTGGACTAGGCCTAGGCTTATGGGCCTTCTACATAAGCCTAAGGCTAATTACTAACATAAAGGCTATATTAAGCTAACTATTACATTTAAGTCACTAACACTTGAAATAGGTTTAGGAGTGATTCCAACAATCTCCCCCTAAGTGTTGGTGATGAATGAATATGAACGGTGAAGGCGTTGATGTAATAGTAGCTTTGACGTCTTCTGACATTCTTCTTTCTTGTGAGAAGAATTGCCTTGATTTGAACAATCTCCCCAGTGCAGAGAAATTGTTTTTCTTTAAACGGTTCTGCTTTGACGTCATCTTTATCTTTGTTCTTTGATCATTGTTATGAAAGTGATAAAAGTGATAATATGTTGTTGTTGTCTGCATCAAGTCTACCTCAGGTCTGCTTCGCTGCTCCAGTGTCTCCACATCATTCTTCAACATGCTCACACGCTCTTTGACGTTGGATTTCAGTACTGATGAAGTTCTTTAAGTCTTTAACTTTGTAGATTCTTTGGTTTGACGAAGAATCATTCTGACTTTTGTGTTGCTTTTAGTTAGAACTTCCATTAGTGATGATGTTGGCATGAGCATGTGAAGAATCTGCACGATCGTTCCGCTCCAGAGATTCCATAAGAAGAAAACATGAAAACAGTTAGTAATAAGCGGATACCGGCACTTACAAGTTTGAACTTTGAGAGTGTTAACAGCATAGTGTGGAAACACAACTCTAATTCTCACAAAGGCCGTTCCTGAACCGAGTCCCACAAGTGAGATAACGCGATGTACCGAAGTACATCTACGGTTCAGATGAGTCGCCGAGGTACACCGAAGCATCACCTTACGACTGTAGACCTTTTGAGACACACTAAGCGTAATCCACAGGGAGTTACCGAAGCGACCTGCCGTCAGGGCTGTTTGATGTTGACCCTGGCAGGAGTTTCCATTCAATCACCGAGGATCACTATTGTGAACCTCTCATAAATGTTCTCGACAGATTGCTAAGATCTGTGAAGGACTCGATAACGCACCACTGATGTTCTTATTGTTGAACACCAAGTGATGAAATGTCAAGTGTTCCTAAGAGATCTTTTGATGAATCTCGTGGCTCTAGACTCAATAGTGCGTTTTGGTTTTCCTGAGCGGAGACTAGGGAGAGGGTCTCCTTCTTCAATATCAGCTATCTCTAAGAGAAAGCCGATAGATTATGTAGGGTTCCCTGTGAGAATGAAACAAGCTTCTGTTGAGAGAAACTTGAGTGGCCAAGAAGGTTTAGTGCATGCATCACTGGGTCCATGACGACTTTTATCTTCAATACCGGCGTCATCTAGTGAAAACCAGTTGCATATGAATTGAACCCGGTGTCTGCCCTAAGTTGAATAATTTGGAGGGCTATTTCTTTTCACCCTTTTCTTTGCATTTCTTTTTAATTCTTCAACTCCTTCTTTCTTCGATTCTCATTTTCTCCTTTTTACAATCATACCTAAGGACTTCTAATTCTAACTATTGGTAGTGTCCTTGGGTAGATCCCTCCGGCTCTGGTGGATCATAGGACGGTTATTCCTAACCTTAATCACCTTATAACTCCATTGCCATAAAACCATTTTCAAGAAAATCTCTCGTAGTGTTTGTGAATGAAAAACATTTTGTACCACTGTGAGATTTTTATCTTTTAGCATAAATACTCCCCCTCAACATGTGCTTAAGAGTTTTGACAGAAATCTGTACAGTGAGGAAAGAGCGTGCACTTTTGAATTGATCGACTCAAGATAGACAATCCCCCGCGAGACACGGTTACGTTGAATAGTTAAAGAGTTACATTGACAGCTTTTAGGTGACAACTAGCTCTAATAACTATCTTGAAGGTGTGGACAAACCTCGAAAGGTTGTCAAACCCGTCAAAGATCATGTCTACCAGGAGTTTCTCGAATGGTACATTTTACTCGGACAAGTCCTTTGCGAGATACGTTTACATCACTAGCAAACTAGTTTGAAATTATTACCCGTACCGGACAAGTCTTTTCGAGTTACTAACAGTTAATATCTCGTCAATTCGTTGGTTAAGTCTGTAGCCCAAAGATTCATTTGCATTTACACAACATATTTCTTATCACATAGTTTTTCTCCCCCTAAAAATGGCATATAAGTGTTATTTTTGAAGAAATGTTGAGAATAAATCTGACCATTTTGAGTTTTGTGGGAAGATAACCACTGAGAACAATTTGTGAACAAAGATTTTAGTCAGATACTCCCCCTCAACGAGTGATATAAACGGTTGAGGTTGTGAAAAATCATAATGGGAAGTACTTGTTCTTTTGAGCAAAACCTTGAAAAGTGAAAGGTTTGATAGGTTTTACTCAAAAGTAAGAAGCTTTCGCTCCTTTTATAGGATTGTGGCACTGAAGCGTACCACAGGGTCCTTTATTTACAAGAGCGGGTTGTACACTGTTATGAGTGCACAAGCCATAGACATAAATAATCACACATCCAAATTATATGAAATAGAAGCAGTTCAAGGGGTACCAGGAAGTCCATCAATGTTTCCAGGAATGCGAACTGGGCGTTGATAGCCGGCGAGAGCAGTGTGTATTGTGAAAGCTGGTTGATGTCGGGAAGATCTAGCTGAGGTGGAGTGAAGTTGACACGGGTCTGATATGATTCAACTGCGAGCTGGAGATCTTCTACACGTTCTTTGATGACTATGCGTCTAATGAAGATAAGAAAGGACTTGATGAATTCACGTTGTACTCCAGTCAAAAATTGTCTCATGCGACCCTGTACTTTGGCAAGGTACATGTCTTCAATGTCGTTGAGAGACAAATTCTCAAAGTCCGCTTCAGAGAATGCATAATCCCTTTCGTCTTGCCTTTTGACCACAATATTCTTGAGAAATGTGTAGTCCCATTTGGACGAAAGATCAACATGTTTGATGGCAACGATACTCTTAGTACTGAACACTTCATGTTGAGACTTCTGAACCTGGCAGCTGATGAGTGCTAAAACACACATCATTTTATATCTAAAAATATGCTAAATCGGACTAATAACCATTAGATATGTCAAATTATATTGCAAATATGTTGGATAGGTGTTATTATGTCTTGCAGGTACAAGGGTTTGAAAACAAAGCAAAAACGGTGATTTTCGGATGAGTTTCGACTATATTTCCATGTTTTTCGAAGTTCAAAAGAAGTCATAAAGATTAACCGAGCACACCATTGGAAAGAGGACGAAAAATCGAGTATAATGGTTATTTGATTTGGAGCATCGATGAAGAGAATAAAAATTGAAAGATCAAACGGAGCTCGAACGAAGAATATTTTTAAAGATAATGGCTAAAATTGGATCAAGGAAAAAAGGGCTAAAAAGAATTAAATGCAAAGATTTAACACAAAAGATCTCTTGGTCTAGTGGTTGGGTGCATGATTATCAAGCAAGAGGTCTTCGGTGCAACTCCCACTCATGGCATATTTATTTGTTTTTGTTACATGATGCCATCGCACAAGAATAGTGCAGCTGCTGTCCAAGCCATCCAAGTAGTTCGAGGCCCAGCAGTCCGGTCCATTCGCAGCAAGCAAGATATAGCAGCAGCCCAATGAGAAAGTTTACATTGAATGATTGAAATGAAGAATTAATGCAATATTTCAGCAAGAATCTGATTTTATTAGGAGCGTGCCTCTCAATCTCTTAAATTAAATCCAACATGGTGCGTGAATCATTCTGCTCCTCACTCGCTCAATTATTCATGATCCAGCCATCCAGGCTCTGACACGTGGCCATCTTATCAAAGAATCCGAGGATATTTTTTGGGAAGGATCGAGATACATATGGGCTATAAATAGAGAAGAATTCATCAGATCCGAGGAAAAAAAAACACATTAATTTACACACACACTCTTTATTTTTATTTAGTCTTTAGCTTAATATTTTTAGTGCTTATTGTAGTAGCTTATTTTTAAAATTTTATTGTACTCAAATCTTTTTGCTTATTAATGATAATGAAGTTTATGGAGTTTACTTAAGTGCTTATTTTTTTCATCTCTTTCTTTCTTTTCTTTTTCTTTTTCTTATCTAATAATCTATATTAGCTTATTAGCTTATTGTAGCTTATTAGATTGGCTTTTTAGTGATAAGCTCTCTTATAGCTTTTTCACTTTAAGCTTTTTACATATCTTTTTATCTTGAATAAGCTCTTCCTTATAGCTTATTTTTAGATATAAAAGACTAGCTTTTTGGGTAAGCTTTTCATATAGCTTATTCAATAAGCATTTTTTATTTTTAGTTTCTTTTCAAAAACTCTTTTATTTACTTAGATTTATTTTCTTTTTCAACTTCTTTTTAAAAAAAATCAAAAAAAGTTTTAATCTTTTTAACTTATCTTTAGCTTATTTATTTAGATCTAGTCCTTAAATATACCCAACTCACGTTTAATCTTCGGATTTGAACCACTTAGTTTTGGGTGGATATTTGATCTAATCTTTAAGCTTTTTCTTTGCTTATTTTGTTTAAAGTTTAGTACTTTTCAGATCAATAAGCTTTTCCATAGCTTATTTGATCCATAATATTGCTTATTCTCTAACCTTTGATAAAGTTGTGATCTTGCTTAGTGTCTCATCATTTTCATCCTAAGGCGAGGAGCTTAAGGGTTTTATAAGCTTTCCTATTAACTAAAGTTTAAAGCTTTTTAGTCTTAATAAGCTATTTAGTTAATAAAGTCACAAACTTTATTAAATATTTGGTCTTATTAAAGCTTATAAAGAAGTAAACTTTAGGATCTTTAGGGTTTGAGTTTTTGGCGCCGCTGCCGGGGAGATATGTTAAGATTTTTGCGTTTTGTTTCGAGTTAGTGCCTTGAAGATCCTTTCTTTTGAAAGTTAACTTTCGTAGTTTTATAAGAAAAATCATATAAAAATTTGAAAATTTCAAAAATCCAAAAATATTTTCCTTTTTCTATCTTTTAAAAAAAATCCATTTTTTTTTCAAAAATTAAAAATAATCTTCTTTATCCTCTAAACTGATAATTCTATCTTCCCAACCCTCTCGTTTTTAATTCTTATGGCGTCTCGTGATAAAACTATGGAAGAATTACTATTCGAAGAACTAAAAGCTAGCCTTCGCGAGATGCACTTGATTGGTAACGACGACGATTATGACGAGAAGAGTGCTATTCCATTGAACGATGTTATCTCTCAACTCCCTCAGTCTATTGCAATCACATCCGTCTTACCCAACGAGGATCCCGAGGACTCTCTCATAATGGGGGACGAGCATCTTAGCACTATTTCGGAAACGAAATTGTCTAGTGTTGAGGACCTTGTCCCAATCCCATGTGAGTCTGAGGATATATCTGACGATGAATATGATTTTCCTTTTCGTGATGATTCTCTTAACATTTCTGAGGTTACTTCCGGGATTTTCTCAAATTCTCTTTTTGAATTTAATGATGACTATACTTTTTTGCGGAGTAAATCCTCTTTTTGATAAAGTGTCTGAGTCCGATATAGAGACCATAACGGAAGTGGTGGAAATTGCTAGCTCTCAGAGCACACCACTTGTCCCACCTCTGTATTCTGACTCATCTCTTCCGTCTGATGACGTTTCTTTCTTCACTAATAAGATCTCCATCGAGTATTCCATTGATCCGTCTTGTGAAGACAACATTTTTAAACCAGGGATACTCGTTGGAAGAGAAAATGAGCTTTCTAAATGTGACCAAAATGTTTTACAAAATCTTTTCTCCAAAGAGTCATTTGTGCTTGAAATGTATATTATCATAACATTTCTTCCCTTCCTCACATATAATGTGACTTCTCCTCTCCTTCACTCCTTCGGGAATGAGGATACAATTTTTGATCCCGGAATTCTCATAATTGATGGATTCCACAATTGCTCCTCCAAGGACAAATGAATTCGGGGTCGAGTCAAGCTAGCGACTCGGTTAACAAAAACATAAGCGCTTCTCGGGAGGCAACCCGTGTTATCTATCTATCTATCTATCTATCTATCTATCTATCTATCTATCTATCTATCTATCTATCTATCTATCTATCTATCTATCTATCTATCTATCTATCTATCTATCTATCTATCTATCTATCTTTATTTTTCTTCTAATAAGTGTGTTGTAGATTAGTGTGGGGTTGTGTTTTTCTTTCTATGTGTGTTTGCAGGTTCCCGTTTTGCTTGTAGAATCCCTATGATCGAGAAGACCTCCGTGCTTGTTTTCAAACCCTCCAACACTCGGCCTCCGATCATTTATATGTTATATCTTGGGATAACCCTTTGTCATAATTAAAAATGATTTTTCACCTTTAACACTTAGAATTTGTTTAAACATTCGCCTTTTTCAATTCTAAGTGTGGGGTTAACACCCGAAATTTTTAAACATTGAGGACAATGTTAAGTTTTAAGTGTGGGGTGGATTTCTATCGAAATATGACTTTTTCTGCTTTTGTATGGTCCCCATGCAACCCCGTTTTTAACCGATTTATGCAAAAAAAAAAAAAAAAAATCAATCAATCAAAAAATTTTGAAGCTTTTGCTAGTCTTTTTGATTGAAAAGTTTGCTAGTCTCTTAGACAAGAAGCTATAAAAAGCGAATTCTAGCTCACAAGGCCAAGGATTTGCCAGTTTCCCTGAGTGACTTTAAATATGCATAACTTTATTTCATTAGTCGAAGCATTTGCTAAATTAATATATGTTTTGACACCTTGTTTACTTTCCACTGGTTAGGGTAGGAATAGAATTCTGACTTGACCGGGCGTGTTGAGCCCTAGCTTGTTCCCTTAACCATAGATAATTTAATTATCGGCTAAGCATCTGCGGATCTCATTATTTGGGATTTTAAATTTGCGGAGATCGAGAAATGATAGAGTTACTTATGAGTTTAGATGCTAGGCGTGGAGTAGTTGGTTCTCTTTAGAGCCCATCGAAGGTACTTATGGCTTTTTGTTCCCACAAGATTGTTTCACCCCATATCTGTGAATAAATAATTAAAGATGTTAGGTTTTTGACGATAGTTAGTTCTTTATCTTCTTTAGAGAATATGAGAGTTGGGTACACATCAAGGTACTGTCAGTGTCGCGGTGTAATAGACAACTGATTCCTGATAGTTTGCTGCTATTGTTTCTATTGTTATAAAAGCCGTGGGATTCGGAGTTTGGCAAAAATTAACATGAATTAAAGCCCAAGTGTATTATAGTTGAAAAATCCAAAGCCATAAAAGTTTTCTATGTCCGACGGTACCCCCGTTGTCATGGACTTCTAAAAGGTTGAGGAAAATCCAAAGTCATAATAAGACTCTCGATAAAACGTAATCCCGTTGAGTTAGTGGTTGAAAAGACCAAGGGCCTAAATTGCAAAAATGCAAATGTGCTGAAATAAGTGTTAAGCCAAACTTTGAATCCGGAAGATGTCTAAATAAAGCCTCTGTCTCTGGACTCGTAGATGAGTTGTCTCGGCCGCCATAAAAGGATATTCTCCTAAATCGTGTGAAATTAGGACCTTGATGTGGACCTCATTCTTGTATGCAATGATTTTTGAGGGAAGATGGATAACTAATTATCGACTTAGCTTCATATCTTTATCGGAATAAAAATTATCGAAACGAGAAACATGAAGAAATTCATTTCTCACCAAAAATAAAATAAATAGAGGAAAAATAGGAAAATGGTAGCAAACGGTAATTACACAAGTAACTTCCATGGGTAGTGTTAGCATCTAAAATCATATTTAACAATGATTTCGATTTTACGCTTAGTTTGGGGACTTGTGAAAAATCAGGGACGATGTATTCTATCCGTATGGTCACTCCTCGCTGAGTTGTGTTTCCTACTCCGTGATCCTAAACGTGTCGTTTGAAAAATGTTGGAGTTATTGATCGACATGAAAGTTCAACAAACCGTCACACAAAAAGGAATGTGCTTAATGATATATCTATATATGAAATAAAATGGTTTAAAACGGGCTTTCAAAGCTAAAGATTTTGTACCTCTTGATAAACATCTTTCTGTTCTTGTTTGATGTGAGGGATTATTAGTTAAGGGGTTTAAAAGATTTTCTTTCACTACGTGTTTAATTAACATTGCGTGTGGGACCAGCAATGGTTTTAGTGTGGGGTATTTTGATGAGTGCTAAAACACACATTATTTTATATCTAAAAATATGCTAAATCGGACTAATAACCATTAGATATGTCAAATTATATTGCAAATATGTTGGATAGGTGTTATTATGTCTTGCAGGTACAAGGGTTTGAAAACAAAGCAAAAACGGTGATTTTCGGATGAGTTTCGACTATATTTCCATGTTTTTCGAAGTTCAAAAGAAGTCATAAAGATTAACCGAGCACACCATTGGAAAGAGGACGAAAAATCGAGTATAATGGTTATTTTATTTGGAGCATCAAGGAAGAGAAGAAAAATTGAAAGATCAAACGGAGCTCGAACGAAGAATATTTTTAAAGATAATGGCTAAAATTGGATCAAGGAAAAGAGGGCTAAAAAGAATTAAATGCAAAGATTTAACACAAAAGATCTCTTGGTCTAGTGGTTGGGTGCATGATTATCAAGCAAGAGGTCTTCGGTTCAACTCCCACTCATGGCGTATTTATTTGTTTTTGTTACATGATGCCATCGCACAAGAATAGTGCAGCTGCTGTCCAAGCCATCCAAGTAGTTTGAGGCCCAGCAGTCCGGTCCATTCGCAGCAAGCAAGATATAGCAGCAGCCCAATGAGAAAGTTTACATTGAATGATTGAAATGAAGAATTAATGCAATATTTCAGCAAGAATCTGATTTTATTAGGAGCGTGTCTCTCAATCTCTTAAATTAAATCCAACATAGTGCGTGAATCATTCTGCTCCACCTGCTCCTCACTCGCTCAATTATTCATGATCCAGCCATCCAGGCTTCGACACGTGGCCCTCTTATCAAAGAATCCAAGGATATTTTTTTGGGAAGGACCGAGATACATTGATGTGCTATAAATAGAGAAGAATTCATCAGATCCGAGGAAAAAAAACACATTAATTTTACACACACTCTTTATTGTTTAGTTTTTAGCTTAATATTTTTAGTGCTTATTGTAGTAGCTTATTTTTAAAATTTTATTGTACTCAAATCCTTTTGCTTATTAATGATAATGAAGTTTATGGAGTTTACTTAAGTGCTTATTTTTTTCATCTCTTTCTTTCTTTTCTTTTTCTTTTTCTTATCTAATAATCTATATTAGCTTATTAGCTTATTGTAGCTTATTAGATTGGCTTTTTAGTGATAAGCTCTCTTATAGCTTTTTCACTTTAAGCTTTTTACATATCTTTTTATCTTGAATAAGCTCTTCCTTATAGCTTATTTTAGATATAAAAGACTAGCCTTTTGGGTAAGCTTTTCACATAGCTTATTCAATAAGCACTTTTTATTTTAGTTTCTTTTCAAAAACTCTTTTATTTACTTAGATTTATTTTCTTTTTCAACTTCTTTTTAAAAAAAATCAAAAAAAGTTTTAATCTTTTTAACTTATCTTTAGCTTATTTATTTAGATCTAGTCCTTAAATATACCCAACTCACGTTTAATCTTCGGATTTGAACCACTTAGTTTTGGGTGGATATTGGATCTAATCTTTAAGCTTTTTCTTTGCTTATTTTGTTTAAAGTTTAGTACTTTTCAGATCAATAAGCTTTTCCATAGCTTATTTGATCCATAATATTGCTTATTCTCTAACCTTTGATAAAGTTGTGATCTTGCTTAGTGTCTCATCATTTTCATCCTAAGGCGAGGAGCTCAAGGGTTTTATAAGCTTTCCTATTAACTAAAGTTTAAAGCTTTTTAGTCTTAATAAGCTATTTAGTTAATAAAGTCACAAACTTTATTAAATATTTGGTCTTATTAAAGCTTATAAAGATGTTAGGATCCTATAATTATTGTGTTGATGATTCGGGTGGTCTTGGATGATCAAAATACATGTTTGCCATAGTTAGAGAGTTAGTAGAGAGAGAGAGAGAGGGTGTTCTTGCTAGAGGTTTACACAAATGAAAGATTAGATTAAAAATGAAGCACCACCCCTTCCATGGATGGAAGGGGTATTTATACTTACAAATACACGACCTCCTATCGGCCTGTGGATCAGGGATACAGTGGGTAAAGACCCGTCCTTCCTCCACGGTGTTGCACTAAACTATTTTACGCTACTGACTAACTAAATAACTACTAAATAACGTAAACAACGACAAATCTACGAGCTAACTTAAGCTAGATAACATTTGGGGTGACCGACTCTTCACTAAGGAATTTTCTAATTCCTAACAATCTCCCCCTAAGGGAGGTCACCCCATGTTTTACATTTCGAATCCTAGCATTCTATTCTTGACTTCAGTCTTGAGCTCGTAGATTTCAATTCTTCATTTCAACAATCTTTATGCAATAGCAGTGATTCTTCAAAGTTCGCACTAATTTGTACTTTTTGTGGAGGCCTTTAACTGATCCACATCTTTGATGATCTTCAAGCTTTCATTGAGATCATCAGCCACAGTAAATCTCTGGATCACCCTCTATTGTGTTGCCATCATGTGAAGTTGTGACTTTTGGACCGACATGCTCACACTTTTGAATCATGACATCTTTCCATCAGAGTAGCGGAAGCCTTACTGGTTCATGATATTTGCAGCAGCGTAGCAGAAGCATAGTATGAAATATCCGAGCCAGGTTATGTAGATATGCACCAGTCATGATTTCTTCAAATTAAGTGTGGATGCTGTGAGCATGCGGCATTGGATTGACTCCTCAATTCTGATCAGCCGCAACCGTCCAAATGTACCTGCAAACAACAGTTAGCAATAAAGCGCACGAAAGTGTCTTTGACCACTTTCGTTGAATTGAGGTACACGGCCCACGGTTCCCCGTTGATCAGTACAAGTACTGCCTGTGATCAGGTATAATTCCGAAGAATTTCCTTGACAGGGTTTCGTAGCTGCTCTAGCTGTTCTCAAACCGGAACGTCTCAAAGAAGACAACGCGGAGTGAGTGAACCAGCGAATTGAGATTCACTGATTGATGAAAAATGATTTGAAAAACAATCGCGTATTGCTTGGAAGAAAGAGTTTTGCAATACAACGAAGGTTTTATGAGAAAGATCAATTTTCAATCAAAATACTTTTTGTATTAGAGAATGAGTACACATTCGACGTGCTAGCGAAAAGAAGAGATTCGCACATCGAACGGTTTTTCTAAAAGTATTTTTCAATCAGAGATACTTTTTGAATTTTAAATGAATACACATTCGACGTGCTAGAGAAAAGAAGGTTTGCACATCGAACGGTTTTTCCAAAAGTATTCGTCAATTCCATTCCTGGACCAAGGTTGATTCAAGAATGAATCTCCCCATCGTTTCTATCCAGTTGTCACAAGCTTGATCTTTTGCAAGATTTCACATGTCACCCACCAAGAGCTTGTTTGATGTTGGCTCTAGAAGGATTTCCATCTTCATTGTGAATATTTTACATATCACTCGGATGTTCTGGCAATACCACAAGGATAATGCGTAGGACTCTTAATATATACTTACTTTCCACATTGTGTGAAACAGCAAGTCTTCAAGAATTTAGTGTCCTAATGAGATATTGTGGATGATCTCTTGGCTCTAGACTCAATAGTGCACATTTGGTTCCTATGCCGGAGACTAGGGAGAGGGTCTCCTTCTTCAATATCAACAATCTCTAAGAGAAAGTCGATAGATTATGTCGGTTCCCCGTGAGAATGAAACAAGCCCTTTTAAGAGGAACTTGAGTAGCTTGGGAAGGTTAGTGCAGTGCGTCACTGGGTCCATGACGTCTTGTCTTCAATACCAGTGTTACCTTAGTAACCACCAGTAGCATATGTATTGAACCCGGTGTCTGCCCTAAGGTTGAATTATTAGAGGGCTATTTCTTTTCACCCTTTTCATATTCATTTCTTTTTCATTCTTCAACCCCTTCAGTGCTTACCGAGACTTCATAACTAAAACCTTGTTGGGTTTATTCCAGTTCTAGCTCTATCTCAGTCGGCACTCTTCCCATATCACACTTTTTCTCCTTTTTTTTCAATATACCTACGGACTCTACACTAACTAGTGGATTGTCCCTGGGTAGATCCCTCCGGTTCTGGCGGATCGTGGGAACTAATACCTAACCTAACCATCCTTATAACACCATGCATAAAGTAAATTGGTCTGTCTTTTGGTATTGTTCATTCCTTCTCGAAACCAATTGAAAAATCATTTGGAAAAACAATCAAGGTACTTGTGATACGAGATCAAAGCATTTTGTACCTTAATAGTTTTGATCATTTAGAAAACCTCCCCCTCAACATGTGCGTATGATTAGAAATTGTTTAGCACAAGGAGGCAAGAGGACTTTGAAATATTTTCTTTGATCACAATTTTCAAATGAAAAAGCCATTTGATTTTCATGGTAAAATTCTCCCCCTCAATATGTGCATAGGATATTTGAAATCATTTTTATCACATAGAGGCAAGAGTTCTTTTGAAGCACATCCACGTACACACAAGCCATTAAGAAACCATTTAAAACACAATCAAGGTACTTTATAAATTACTTTAAAAAGCTTTCGTACCTCGATAGTTTGTTTGCTCCCCCTCAATATGTGCTTCGAGATTCGAAAGCGTTTAGCACATATGAGAGAGCAGCCTGCACAATTAAATCAAAATGATCACCTTTTATCAAATTTCATTATTAAATCACAAATTCTCCCCCGATCAAAAATATCAAACCCTTTGAGATTTTGGATCCCAAGTGATTTAATACGGTTTAGAAAACATGGGAGAATATGTGGCCTGGTTTAAACACTCATCATGTTTTTGGATAAATCCTCCTCCTCATCATGTGCATTGAGTATGAAGTCGTTTGGCACATGGAGGCAGGAGTGCCTATAAAGGACTAAAACCGATTCCATTAAAACAGATTTGAGATTTAAATCACGATCTCTCCCTTGATCAAAAATTTCAAACCAATTAGGGTTTTGGATCCCAATTGATTTAAATCATTTAGAAAGTTTTTAGGGAAAGACGTGGCAAGATTTAATTTTGAAAAATGACAGATAAGGACCATTTTAAGACATTAAAGATTGTTAGTATCAGGTATGATTGTTTTTAAGAGATCTTTTAAGTAAAACAAAACAATTTCACAATCAAACAAGAACAGAAAAAATTTCATTTTGAAAGACCTTGATTCAAAAGAAAAATCATACCATGACATAACATTAAATCTTTAGATCACCACTTAATTATTGTACAAATGGACTCTTTTGAAGATATATTGTTTGAAAATATTTTAAATTAAATCACTCTCTCCCTCAATCGATGACCGAAGTCGATAATTGAGTGACTTAAATTTTGATAAAATGAAGTCCGGTGATTTTCAAAATTTAGTTCAATTTATTTTCAAAACAATATTTTTCCATTTTTCAAAACAATATAATTTTTCAAAATTGTTTAAAAAAATGTTATCCTGCACAAAGATATGTTAGGTGGTTGAGAAGCTTCTGTTGTAGCTGTAGGGTTTGGAAGAAAAACCATCTGCCGATGCAGTGAGACTTCTTCTTACGTTGCATTTTGAATGCCAACCGAGGTCAAATTAAGCTCCGTTTCTTCAATCACTTAGAAGAAAACCATCTCACGATGCAGTGAGACCTCTTACGTTGCATTTATGCCAACTCTCCATAGAAGTCCAATTAAGCTCCGTTTCTTCATTTGTCAACCCAAGAAATAGTTACCCTTTCCTTTCGGCATCCAAACATCATATTATGTGGGATCATGATCGGGAACATTCTTATAACCAATATACCTGCATATGTTAGTGAACACACATACCGATATATGGTGGTCGACATCACCCAAACAACAATCGACTAATTCAAGTCAATTCAACATATCAATCAGTTCATATAAGGCATGGGAATAATGTTCATCAATTTATAATCATCTAAACCTAACAATCACATCCTAGAAACCTAGTCCTTCAACATAGGCAATTATATTTTTCAAATAAGCACGGAGGATGATTAAGAAAGCCCGTTAGATGATGTAAATATGAAAAATATTCTTCCCATCAACCAATGACTCTTTTTCTTGAAAAGTTTTAAAAGCGCTGAAGTCATTGATTGAGTTTTCAATTTTTCCGAAAACTCTGATTCTGATTGTTTTGAAAAGCAACTAATTTTCCACCATTTTTGAATACAACAAATATTTTTCTGAAGAATTATAGACGGAAAAACATTTGTGTAGGAACAGCAGTCCTTCGACATACTTTCCTCATTTTGTTTTTAGGATAAGTGCACGAAATATTTTGAAAAATTGGTTTAGCACAACACTTTCCTTTCATGAAGAACGGGTTGCTATCTGAAATAATAGAAAGCCATAGTTTAAGCACGAGTTACAGTCTGAAATAACTGCAAGCCATCATTTGAAGCCCGGGTTACAGTCTGAAATAACTGTAAGCCATAGTTTTTGGACATGTTTTGAAAGAAATATTTACACCTCTCGCCAACTTCATCTAAAGTCCCGTGCCATTATTGAATGACATTTCTAAGACCGTAGATGTTATCGATATCAGAAGACATGTCTTTGAAAACATATTTTTGGTCTTTTTCAATTTTCTGATTTTTATGGGTTTTTTGAAGGTTTTATATTTTTCTATTTTGTTTTTGTTGGTTTTATATTTTTGTATTTTGCTTTTTGATAAATATTTACAAAGATAGAGTAGATGATATAGTTTAAGAGGATGATGATACGAGTACCGAGATAAGGATATCGAGCAGCACATCGTAGAAGATAGAATTCATCATCTCTTAAATTTCCACCACCAAAGCTTCCGAGGCTCCAGAATAGAAGATAGAACATGAGCCTTTGATAAAAAGAGACTTTGGCGCCTTCCCCAAACCAAAAATCCTTATGTTGAGCAGATTCAAAGCTTTATTTCAAGCTTCTATTAGCCAGGTGCACAAAGAAGCACACCATTATCATCGATCTTGCTGCTCCTTTTAAGAATAATCACCGAGATTCTTCGTTCGAGGTTATATCATCCAAAAGAAGCCAACGTATCATCCCACAAATAAATAACTCTTCTCAAATTTCATTCCATGAAGTCGGCAATCCATTCCAAAAGGTGTCAAGAGACCACTTCCTCCACGTAGTTGAATTGATGCAGTCAGTCTCTTAGACTAGAGCTCACGAACCCGAATACACATATCCCCAAAGACAAAGAAACTTATACCATCGAAGTAGCAGATTAAGTCCGATAGCCAAAGAATAACCCCATGTATACTTTCTCTCCCCTAAAGAAAGTGTATGAAGCTCAAGAACCCGGTACCAATGCCCAAAAAGAGAATAACCGATAACATTGAAGAAGCAGCCGAATCACTGATTATCTCTCGGATGACAATCTCGGATGTCCAACTCGAATAAGTGATTAATCCTCAAGTGAGACAGCTGGAAGGCCCCCAATGTACACAATTCTCTCCTCGATGAATGCGATAGCATCATCACACACTTGTGTACCTCTTTTATCATCAGAAACTAACTTTTCCATCTCTTCCCCACATAGTTGGAATAAAAAAACACTGAACGCCATGAGTCAAATCTTTGAGTTTCTCTGCGGTAATGACAATAGTCTTCCCGGGATATCTTCAATCACTTAGAAGTATTAAGCTCGTCAAGATTACTCGCGTATAGATGTGTCTCCTTCCCCTTGCCGGGTTTTGATACTTCGTAATCAGAACTCTATGTAAGCCCGTGATACATGAAATCTTTTGAGAAGAACACGTAATCTTGTGGAATCAACATGTGAAGTAGAATGTGAGCAAGTCTAATTGGGGATTAAATCAGACATTTCAATATCCCCAAATTAGTGCTCTCCCCTAAACTGACAATCGGTTTGATAAATGCCCAGAATAAGAAGAAGTCTTTTGATAATCACATGCAACTCGTCTTTTAGTCTTCTAACATACATCAGAAAATGTAGAACCGATCAGACTCGACCTTCTTCAAGATTGTCCAGTTGGGGAATAGATAGTTAACATCTTCAACTCACACCAAAAAGCATCCCACCAAAAGCATCCCAATTAACTTACATCTTGCAAATCCCCTTAACTAAAATCCCTCCCAATCAAACAAGAACAGAAAGATGTTCATCAAGGAAATCAGCAATCAGGCCGCAACGCACACACAAGATGGTAACACCAAACTACCAATCACATCAAACAAGAACAGAGATTGTTCGGAATCATCATGTTGATGTATACGTGAAGCATTAACCGGAAGCACTTGTCTTTAAACTCATCAACCCGTGTGAAGATGTCAACCAACGGCTCTTAGAAGAAACTCCATGTAAAATGACCCGATAAGAAGAAGCTCGGTTCTTACATGAGTTAGGAGCCGTTTGACCATTTATTCTCTAATATCAATCAACCATGCAAAAATTCACACTTCTTCTCCCCCTCAAGAATTGCATACGGAGTTGCCATTCTTGATAAGTGAAAATCATCCGAATGTTCTATTCACACTTCTCTCCCGCAAAATCAGCACATGATGTCGCCATCTTCATTATAATCGAGCAAGTGTAATGAGAAAACAATCAAGTAGCCCGTTCACTTGATGACTGAAGCGCATGGAAAAGTATGAAGCATGTTGATGAGAATGGTCATAATAGAGAAGATTTCTCTTCTTCGAAAGATAAAGCGCACTGACACGCATACACTTTTCTTTCTTTAAGAACGAGGCATGAACTATTGTGTTCATACGTCATAAGAAGATTTCTCTTCTTTCAAAGATAAAGCGCACTGAGACGTACACTTTTCTTTTCTTTAGAGTACGAGGCATGAACTGTTGTGTTCATACGTCATTAAAATGAAGTACGAGGCCTGAACTGATGTGAAGAGACGTCATAAGAAGATTTCTCTTCTTCAGAAGATAATGCGACAAACGCATTACATTTCTTTCTTTGGAGTACGAGGCCTGAATCGATGTGAACAGACGCCATAATCTCTCTTTTCAATCTCTTTAGGCAAAACATGTAATCATCCCCATTATCATTCAGTAGGCTCTTTGTCGTGACAACTGATGGAGAAAACCCATTATGATGAATTTGACCTCAAGTAAACAACCCAAACTCGTGACTTAAACTTGCACATATGTAACAAAGAGCGGTGTCGAGAATTCATGCCCCTTTGAATCTCTAAGTACTCTATACTCTTCAACCAACCAACCATCAAGTATAGACGTACATTACCTCTTGAAAATCCACAATTGAATGTGACACCGAGCACTACAACGTAACTCCTTTAAGTGATAGTTATTTTGAGGTGATAAGAGCCCATTCCCCCAAGTGGTAAAAGAAGAGGTAAAAGTCACCCAACAATAACTAGATTTCCAAGTCTTCGCTTTTGATAATAAGCTCGAACAAGGATCATGAAGAATCTTCATCCATCCATCCCATACCTTCAGATACTAAGTACACTTGCCCGTGATATTTCACTTCAACCTCAAATAAATAATAGTGAATTAACCCCGTTGTCACATCTTCTGATTAAAAGCTTAACTCTAGCCTCCTTTGACGTTTAAATGAACTTTGATAATGGTTTCATCCCGACCATGGTTAAATGCACATAACCCCGTAAAACCATGTAATAACCAAACTGCCATGACGACAATCCAAACACACATCCAATTCATGAAGTACACCCTTTTATCCCTTCTTTAAAAGAACCCGTAACACCAAAGATCGTAAGATCTCAATTACATCTCTTCTCCAAGATGGTTCCATCATTACCGGATTTTACAACTCTATGGTTTAAACCGAGAAATAGTTTCTTTCACGGGATTTTACAAAACCAAGAATAAACCGTAAGATAGATCCTGAAATGCACTTTACTAATACCAGGATGTTTCCATTGTCACGGGATTTTACAAGTCTATGATTTAAACCGAGAAATAGGTTCTTTCACGGGATTTTACAAAATCAGGACAAAACCGTGAACAATGTCAGCTTGAATATATTATGACAACTTTGGTTTCAGTGAATATATGTTTTAGGGGAACATGCAGCGGTTCATCAACGATTCATTATCCAACATCATCAACCATCCAATAATCACTTTGATAAACACATCATTCACGCATTTAGTCGGCTATTGCAGTGACAACATGGTGAAGTAAACCTGATATGCCAAACTTGATCATGAAGTGAAATTCCCCAGATTTGTTACTTAAACTTGTACTAATCCTTGTGAAGAAGAAACGGTGTACCCAATGTACAAAACCTCTTGACATTCTCAACTGAGTGAGACACCGAAGTGATAGTTACGTTGTGGGTTAAGCGAGAAAGAATCACAAACGTAATTAAATAGCCAAGTCTTTATCACACTCTATTAATGCCCAAACAAGTCATCTTCGCGGAAGAGTAGAAAGAAAGAAGACGAAATACGCCCGGAAAAACCTCACTTCAAAATCAAATAAGAAATACCGTCCAAACAACAAACCCGTAGTCAACTTTGATTAATCATAAGTACAAGCCATGACATAATATTTTTCGTGAAAATGTATCCCCAAAGTACCCTCATAACCAAATCACATCATCTCAAAGAAATCACAATATCCAAAGTCTCAACTTGTTAGCCAAATGAAATACAAACGTTAGCCATAGACAAATGTAATTTTCATTGAAATTTTAATGACCAAACATTGTTTCATTTGTCCACAAAGCCCATCTTAATATTCATTGACCTCCTCAATAAATCATCTCATCATTTTCAAATCACAAAGAACAACTCATATAATCCAACTCATTAAACGCCCAATTCATCTGAGTAAGCATAATTTCCAAATCCAAAACCTTCATGAGATAATAGCCGATCCAATCTAAATCAATTTCCATGATTGTCAATTTTAAGTGCACACTCCATTATGTCCAACTAAGGCTCACAAACCATCAAATGATAATTTTAGCCGTTATGGTATATATGTTACTCAATAGTAATCTCATACACGCCTATATATCACAAGACTAAATAATAATGTTCTTATGGTGCAAGCTTAATCTCTACACTTTCGTGATAATGAGTGTACACTTGGGCCAAGCTCATTCCCCAAACAATAACCACGATCCAACAGGCCCAAACAATCCAGGATGACACAACCAATACACGCCCATAAACACAAACACTTGGCCCCACTCAAAATCCCTTATGTCGCCATGCCTGCCAAAAATAAGTATGATCTCACAAATAGATGGATACCCTAATTATAAGGAGTATAAAAGGCCAATTATCTCACTTATGCCCTAATAAAACTCACACAACCAAACCCTAATAACTTCTCATCTTTCTCGTCCGTCACCATCGCTTATATCACCAACAACCCTAACACATCTCCAACAAAAAAAGCGCCTCCTTCATCAATAATCTACTCCAAAATTAATCCGCCTCCCTCCTGAACTAAGAAACATGCGCATCTATTAAACACGCCTCGCCACGTGAGATGGCTTTGAGACGGTGAAGAGGCCACAGAGATGGCATGGACTCATTGAGTGGGCTACGAGATCAAAACTTCAAGGTAGGTCGATTAAGCCTTTTGTTAATTTTGTTATGTGTTGGTCATTCACGAATAAAGAAAACGAGAATAGCAATATTTGTTATAACTCATTTCTTTGATATTCGGATATAAATCAATATGTTGAGATCAGTGATGATTTGGTTCCGTGGCATATACCTTTTGATGGTCTTGATTATTCAATGAATATGCACGAACCGACTGAGATCTACTTTAAGATTTCCATTCTTTTATTATTCAGTATGATCGATGATGGGTTAATTCATGTGAAAGATCTTTCATGGTCTTTGAAAAACAAAAAAAATAATCTGAGATCAATTACTTTTTTTGTCCTTTGTTTTCGTTTCTTGATTTATGCAATAGGATCTGTGATGGTGTATGTTTCGTTGACCTCGTGGTCTTGATGTTGTAATAGAATGCCAATAAAACAAATAGCCGAGATCTAGTGACTTGTTTTTCTTTATCGTTATGAGTTGATCAATGAAGATTTCTAAACTTGCTTTAGACCTTTGGTCTTGATGTAACTCTTGAGTTCCGCCAAGTTAGAGAAACTGAGATCAATCGAATATGAGTCCGAGTCTTGACCATTGTAATCGTTGTTAAGACATAGATGAGTGATGTTGTTGATGAGGTCTTGATGTTTGGTAATTGGTATATGGTCGTGTTGGTCGAGTCATTTCTTCTTCTACCTTTCTGTCAATTCGCTAGTTTACTGGTCAAGTCGCTAGCCAAGTCGCTAGCCAAGTCGCTAGCCAAGTCGCTAGACTAAGTCGCTAGGACAAGTCGCTACGACTTGTAAATACAAGTCGCTAGGCAATTTTTGATACTCAACTCGCTAACCAGATACAAAGAATCTGGACGACTTGTCAAGACAAGTCGCCATGAAGAAACGACCAACTCGCTACATGATATAAGTACAAGTCGCTAGGTCCATTTTGTGGTTATTCCGATGAGTTTTCCGACAATATCCGACCATATTCATCTAAACCCAGAAAAAAACATTAAACAGTTTCTTTTGACCCATTAGTCCACTTAAATGACCACAAGATTCTGACCAAATAACCATTACCGATTGGTGCAAAATACATAATACAAGTTACGGTAACTCAAATCAGTTTGGACATAAAACATGACACAAAACTGATATTAACCAAAAGACAACATGATAATATTTTGACCAATAAAGATACAGAATTTGAAAAGAAACTGTTATACCATAGAATGTAAACGGAAACAATATTTTCCGACAATAACGATTTCAAAAAACAGTTTTAACAAATTTAAAAAACCACACAAATCGAAACAACACAAAACCTTGGCTCTTGATACCAATTGTTAGGATCCTATAATTATTGTGTTGATGATTCGGGTGGTCTTGGATGATCAAAATACATGTTTGCCATAGTTAGAGAGTTAGTAGAGAGAGAGAGAGAGGGTGTTCTTGCTAGAGGTTTACACAAATGAAAGATTAGATTAAAATGAAGCACCACCCCTTCCATGGATGGAAGGGGTATTTATACTTACAAATACACGACCTCCTATCGGCCTGTGGATCAGGGATACAGTGGGTAAAGACCCGTCCTTCCTCCACGGTGTTGCACTAAACTATTTTACGCTACTGACTAACTAAATAACTACTAAATAACGTAAACAACGACAAATCTACGAGCTAACTTAAGCTAGATAACATTTGGGGTGACCGACTCTTCACTAAGGAATTTTCTAATTCCTAACAAAAGAAGTAAACTTTAGGGTTTGATAAGTTTATAAAATCGGGTGGGTTTTATTCGTCTCGTATTGTAGATCGGGTTCTATTTTCCTTACTTTCTCTTTTAGCTTGTGGAAAAATGATGTTTGTTGAGCTTATTATTATTATATTTGTTGGTTTAGTTATGACTATTAGTGAGTAGATTTTTATTATGTTTGTTAAGTGATTGGTGAATTGTGAAATTAAGTGTGGAATATTAGAGATTATTAATTGGTAGCCTTTGGTTTACTTGGTTTGATTTTTAGAAACTTTAACGGGCAAAAGCCGTTAAGGATTTTAACTATTTAACCAAGTAGATTTTATCTAGATATAAAGTAGGATTTTCAATATAAACCAACGCTGAGAAAAATCTACTTTTTAAACGGATAATTAAAGGTTGTTAATTAATAATTTTCGGATAATCGATTATTTGAGTAGTTTGTTATTTTAACGGGCAAAAGCCGTTGGTATAATTAATTATTTAAAGTCTACTAATTTTTAACTTGAAAAATAATTTTTTTCAATATAAGCCAATGTTGTGAGGAAATAATTTGTTTCGACGGGTATTAATTACATAAGTGCTTTTAAGGAAAAAAAATCCACACTTAATGAACTTTTCACCACACTTGACAAGCATAGCTTTTTATCATATATTTTTAGTCGGTATCTATTGTTTGCTATTAGTTTAATTTTTATCTCACTTAAAATAGTTGCTTTATTAATTAGTATAAAAAGTTTTAAAAATTAGCCTACAAAACCAAACAAAAACCAAAACGATAATCAAGCATCATTTTAAACGAACAAACAAATACATAAAATTCAATTCATCTCTCGCCTAGGAATACGACATCCAGAAGGTTGATTATTACTTGTCCTCAAGTAGTGATTGATTTTTAATCGGGAATACAAATTTTAAAACTGCCCTTTGCTACAAATCGAACCAGCAGCTTCTGTAGTAGATTCTTCGGCGTTCCGGCCAATGGTGAATCCCATACAGTGCATCACGGTCATACTCTTCCACATTGTTGGAGAACATGTGGTTAGCTCTTTCCTCGATGGCTATGCAGTTAGAGTATATGGCTGCCGGGAATGGAAGTGTCAGAGATGTAGCGTATTTCCTTGAACCATCACCACTATGAAGAAGATATTCCAAGTCTTTGTTGAAAAAATATCTGAATGGAATCCTAGGCTGATCTGGTTAGCCAATTGTTGGTAGAGGTTTTGACCAGTCGGTGTAATATCGAGGATTGTCCCGTTTGGTGAAGTCGATGTTTGCTTCTGTGTTGAGCCAATCCATATTGTTAGACATGGCTCGTGCTATATTATCAAGGTGATACTTGACTTCAATAGCACTTTCCGAGCTGTCTTTTAGCAGTTGAAATGCTTCATTCTTGATTCGCTTCAACTCGGATTTCGTCATCTTTTCACACGGAATTTTTCTTGCAGTAGTTTCAAGCATGCTCCAATGTACTACATTCTGTAACCTCTTGACCTTCAGATGGGTAGGGAGTGGAATCAACAAGCTTTGAGAACCATTCAAATTCAAGATCATCCTCGCCCAGCCATGATAAGACGTCAGTCATAGGCGCCTTTTTCTTCTTTTTCCTTGGCCTGGTTGAAGATTCTGGTTTCTTAGCTGTGTCAGGAGAGATGGGTGGTTGTTGTGGCTCAGGGATTTCCTCATTGTCACCACCCGTGATACTCAAAGTGATCACCGTTTTTCGAGTCTGGGTTGTGTCTCGAATCCCGAGGTTTTTCAGTTGAAGAGCGAGGACGGGATCTTTGTTGAACTGGAGTCCTTTGGGTGGAGGTGCATTGAGTAATCGAATAGAGGATGGTTCACCGGACTTTTGTCGCGTTTGGGCTCGTTATCCTTATGCTGATCTTTGTCTTCGTCGTCTCTTGAACGTTTAGGCCTTACGCTTCTTCTCGTATGCCGACTGAGTTGGTATTCCAGAATGCTTCAAACAATTTAGCGCCGTGGGAGGCAAACGTTGCAGAGCGTTTCGACATTTGAGCTACGAGTCGGTTCACCAATTCATCATCTGAGAAGATTGTGGATTCAACTGATTGATGCTCGATTCATTGAGTTGATTTCATGGCTTGCTTGGCCAGATGTAAGAGATTCAGATAAAGTTGTCTGGTATACACCTCCTTTGTCAGTTTAGGAACGACCTCCATAAGGAACTTGTGAGAGTATCCTTTGATCATCTCATCTATTTTCCTTTGAAGATCATCTTTCATGAGCTTCTGAACATACTCCCTTTCAACTTGCATCTTGTCATTCTCATCATGAAGATATCAGTGATATGGTCGCAAGGAAATTCAGCTTTCAGAGTATGTCTTTCTTTCTGACCGCTTACAGCCTTTGACGATTCGAGTCTTAGCATGAGACTTCCAAGAGGCAGTTGTCTTCTTCACAGATTTGGATGATGATTTGGTTGATCTTTTAGATGGTGGTGGTGAAGAATGAGAAGAAGAATCTGATGACGAAGAAACATGAGGAGACTCGGGGTCCTTAGGAGGTTCAGAGGTTTTCTCCTTTGGACGTGTTGGACTGTCTAGAAGAAGCTTATCATAATCAGCGTCATCATCTTTTCTAGACTTAGTCGTATCATCAGTCTTTGTTTCATCACCGAAGTCTTGTCGGCTTTTCCTTTTACGGTTTTTCAAAGTCATACTTAATAGTGTCCTCCACACGCGTTTGTTGTTGAACCAAAGTGGTGGCACCAGATCCCTTATCGGGTTGATTAACCGCATCAGGACCTGGTGAAGGTTGAATTCCACCACTCGACCCTCAGGGGCCACCCATTTGTTCTTTAGAAAATTCTTGTGCGACGTGTTGAAGTCTAATGAATTTGAACTTTTTCTTGTAATCAGAATCTAGTTGCTCTTCATCCGATTGCTTCCTCCTCTTCTTGTTGCTCAATTATCGAGTCTCCTTTTCCTTTATCTGCCGGGTCGACTAGGAGGTTTAGGTACTGTTGGGGTTTCATCTTTAGCGCTTTGAGTAGAAAGTCTCTTCATCTCGATGCAAGTACCCTCCGAGTCCTCGTCTGTTAGCTTTCTTTGTTCAGCTTAGGTAATGAATAGGAACAACTTCCTTGGCGGAATCTGCCCTCTTTCGTGGAGGATTCCTCTCGGGAACTTCCTCGACTCTCGCTTGCAAAGACTTCCTCACTTCCTTCTCGTTTTTCTTGAAGGCGTACCACTGCAAGATTTTTCATCAAGAAAACCAACTTTGTTCTCTTCTACAGCTACCGTGATACCTTTATGAGAGTAGAGTCATTTAATTTCGCCTCTCGAGAAGGTGATCCGACAATACAGCACCTTGTTTCTTAGTCGTTGACTCCTTAAATCCGACAGTTAGGGTAGGTTCGCACAACATGTCATGATTGTCGTGGTCATTGATTCTCTTGGGGACATATGGATTATACCCAAGTGCTCTCTGGATCAACAGTTTAGTGTATCGATGTAAGGAATCTTTGAGCCAAGCTTTTTGAGGAATGTCATCATGTCATCCCAAATCAGAGCTTCAAATTCGATGTGCTTCATGTTGATCAGAGCCCAAAAGATTTGCAGCCCACGAGCTGGGATGCTCATAGTCGCCGCCACGCACCCGTAAATGGATTTTGTGATGATGATATAAAGGGTTCTCCAAGGTCGAGGAATGTTCTTCGATCCACATAAGAATGCTTGATGATTAATCCTGAAGCTTCATCGTACCTAATATTAATCAAGAATTGCGAACCGCTCTCTTCAAGAGGTGCAGCAGAGAATTGGCCAGGATTGGTATGATGTCGGGAATGAGGAGAATCACCGTAAGTCCGCAGGAGTGATGGTGAGTTGCTTGTGATTGAGCGCCACCGCACATCATTTTGACCTTTGACCATCCGCATTGTATTCCAAAATTGCCGCATGTAGATCTCCCGAATAGTGGCAGAAAGGGTGAGCATGTTTCGATAGGGATGATTCTTTAGAATATCCACGCAATGAGACAAGAAGATTCCGGCGTGAGAGTTTCAAAGTCAACTCCGAGATTGTTCTTTCCAATCTTCATTGGATAGCCATGTGGGAAGATATCAGTAATGGTGAGAACATTTGGTGCATCCACATTCATTGAGCTTCCATGTCGTGATTCAAACACATTTAGCCAAAGAACCAACATATAGAAAGACATAATGTTAGTCAAGGTTTTATTGTCTACTTATTGAGTGATATATGTCAATGATTACACGAGTCCAAAGTCACTTGTTTTTTCAATAGTCCAATGACGTCGAGAAAAGTTTCATGAGTTAGTTAACTTTAAGTTTTAAAATTTATGTTATCACATATTTTTTACAACACATTACACATTTAAGCTTATTAGTGACAAGATATTTTGTGACGTTATGATTTATTTATTTACAAGTTTGCACTAACAATTCATAACGGTTTGATCAAGGCTTAGGCGAAATGGTAGCTTATGCGTAAACAGGAGAAGTATGAGGACGCGCAAGCTTATTAGGGATCCTATTTACGTAAGAAATATTACGCCAGGGAAAAGGGCCTTATGTGAGCTTACGCAGGCGCATATAACACCTTACACGAAGGCTTACTCGTAAGAGTAGACCTTATGTAGTGGTCGCTTACGCATATCCTTCACAGTGATACGCGTAGTCCTTTGTAGAACCCGGCGAACGCTACGCGTAAGATTTCTCTTACGATAACCTTCTACGGCGTAAGGTGATCCTTGCGCAGATAGCTAATGACCTTGATTCTCGAATTTTACGTAGCGCACTGAAATAAATTCATCATAGCAACAATATTAACACATACATCCATTCTAAAACAGATCATGGCATGAAAACACATAAAACAAGCACGCCAGAGAAAACCTTATGCGAGCTTAAACCCTAGTTTCAAGAATTCGCGATAACAAATCTAGCCATGGAAATTGCATCAAACTTATTCTAGTGGTTCTTAGATGTCATGTGAGTGTTATGGCCAAGTTTTAACATCCAACTCTCAATGAATCAAAAATACCCAAACGTGAAGAACATAAACCCTAATATCTAATTATCAAGCAATTAGTGTTTCTGGGTTAATTCTAAGCACAGATATGATCAATTCACTATTATAACAACATCACACAACAATATTTTTGACCAAATCCATTCACATTTGAAAATACCCAAACCCACGCATAAACCCTAGTTTTCAAAATCACTCAATTCGTGTATCTGGGTGTGTTTTGATGATCAAAATGTAATCATTGATGTTAGAAAGATGTTTTGACACTCCCATTTCAACCAAAAACACACAAACATGATCATGTGTTCTTACGCGTATGCGTGTAACACAAAATCAACCATATATGTAAATTTAACCGTTGGATTCGTTTTAAAATCAAAACCAATGTTTAAAAACGTGTTACAAACACAAAATCACTTACAGATTGGTGATCAAAACTTCGGATTTGTTGAACGATTTATATGCGTAGATTAGGTTTGGTTTGTGTAATAAATATGAAGTGATAAGTTAGGTGGAGAGTTTTTATGAAAATAACTTTGAGCTTTTGACAATAATAGTCCCTCCACCTTTTCCATTTTCATCCAAAGCCTTTAACTTCCCTTTTGGTTACCAAACTAAAAGATTTTAAGACAGAAACTTGACGACACTCCCCCTTGACTTAAGAAATAATGAAAGGTTATAAATTTAGTCCGAGGAGTGTCAGAAACCAGAAATGTTACCATCATTATTAAAAGAAACAACCGGAATAGGATAACATGCAAGTACACAGTTATTTTGAAACAGTTAAGTATTTATTTTCTCCCCCTCAACACTTGATCTGAACAATACGAATTTTGAAAGATTTGAGTGTTGACGGAAGAGATGTACTTGCCATGTTAAAAGAAATATAGATAGAAGAATATTTTTGTTGTTTTATCCGATTTTATATTTTTGTATTTTGTTTTTGAAAAATATTTACAAAAGAGGTTTTGGTGTTTGACCGGTTTTTAAGAATGTTTTAAGAGTTCATCCAGTTCCTCTTAAGTCAAACACCGATACCAATTCGTGAACCAACTCATTAAACCTAGCAGAGCTAAGGCTTTGGTGAGAAGATCTCGCTAGTGGTATTCTCGCCCACAAAATATAATTCAACAAGCACTCTGCTCCACGTGGTCCTTGATGAAATGATATCGAAGATCGATGTGCTTTGGCTTTGAGTGTTGAACAGTTGCGCGAGATTGCAATAGCACCGATTGTCACAAAGACATCGGGATTTCTGTCAAATACGTAACCATAGTCTTTGAGTTGTGTTCTCATCCAAATGACTTGAGCACAACATGGCTACATATTCGCCGGGTTGATGATGTTGATGTACACCCCGCTTCGATTGCCAAGATACCGGTTGTCACCAAGAAATTGTAGTGCTTTGAAGTACTTTCCAGAGTCTAAGTACCGCGTGATCGCCCTAAAAGCTATTAGTTCAAAACCGAATCCGTCTGATACGGATCCCCAAATTAATGGTTTCCTTGATGTATCGGAGGATTCTTTTAGCCTCCGAGAGGTGGGTTTCAGTTGGTCGCGACTGATAACGAGAGCAAAGATATACCGCAAAGACAATATCGCCCGCAATGTTAGATACACGAGACCCAATGATACTACGGTATTTGGTAGGGTCAACCAATTTCCCATGCAAACCGGCGTCCAGCCTTCTTGGTATGTGCCATTGGTGTGGCATAAGTATCAAGTATTCATTCAATTTGTTCGAATTTCAAGGGCATATTGGACCGACTCAAGAAAATACCACGGAGTGATTGATGAACTTGCAGTCCTAGAAAGAACGTAAGTTCACCCATCATGGACATTTCAAAATGTTTCTTCATTAGTTTTGCAAAAGCGATTGAGTACTTTTATGAGTTGACCCAAAAATGATGTCATCCACATAAATTTGAACAATTAAAATATGTTCCCCGTGATATTGTATGAAAAGAGTTGGGTCAATCGAACCTTTGGTAAAATTATTGGCAATGAGGAAAGATGATAGCTTATCATACCATGCCCGAGGAACTTGTTTGAGACCATCGAGCTTTGTTGGTTTGTAGACATGGTTCGAAGGATCAACTAATCCTTTCCGGCCGCTTACATAAACCGTTTCTTTCCGTTGACCATTCGTGAAAGCGGTTTTGACGTCCATTTGAAAGACCGTTATATTCATATGAGCCGCGAATGCGGAAATATCCAATGCCTCAAGACGAGCAACCGAGCAAATGATTCTTCAAAGTCAATACCCTCTTCTCAGTCTATAACCCTTAGCCACCGGACGTGACTTGTTTTCGATGACATTCCCTTCAAAGATCAATTTGTTCTTCCAATCCATTTTAGACCAATGACGACCCTCGATGGTCTTTCAACCAGTGCCCATACTTCAAGACGTTTGAATTGGTTGAGTTCTTCTTGCATGGATTCAATCCAGTTTTCTTTTGTCATTGCATCCTTAATGTTTTGGGTTCGGCCAAGTGATGTGCGAGTGCATAAATGCAATGTTCACCGCTCGTATGAAGGCGTTGTCGCAACGACGGGTTGGTTTGGGTTGCCAATAATATTTTCTAGAGGATGGTCTTTGTCCATCGATGTGTAGTAGGTTGATGTTGATATACATTATGCATTCGAGGATTCAAATGGCTTGTAGATGATTCCGCCGACATCGAAGCAGCTTCATTAGCAAGCGGGTTAAAGAATGCATTTGGATCAAAATCTCGCAGTGGGGGTACTTCATTGAGAATATCATCAGTTGGTTCTCGTCGTTGGATGCTTTGTTCAACTGTTGTAGTAGAGTCAACTGGTGCATCTTCGTCAAAGAGTTGTTGTAGCAGTATCGTATGCTAGTAGTATCGTGTTGAAAGCCAGTAAACAACGGATACACCGAGCACGCTCATCAATATCGCCACCGAACAGCCGAGCAAAAGTCTTTCCATTTGTTGACGTGTAAACCGGGGCTTTGTCATTGATGATGGGTTTGGGGAAGTTTGCGGTTGTGACCGGTTCCAAGCTGTTATACTTTCGAAGCCATTTGTGAGTTCATCAAAATTTGCATGAATCGTTTCCATAACTGATTTGTCCACGATTCCGTGATCCGGTAACCTTTGAATTCTCAATATCCAATAAAGACTCTAATGTTAGCTTTAGCTTTGAGCTTTCAAAGTCATCAACATCATTATTAGGATAGCAAAGAGATCCAAAAGACATGAAAGTGTTTGAGATTGGTTTATGGGTGGAGAAGCTCAAATGGTGTTTTGTTGTGGCGTTTAGTAATCATTGATGGTTCTGTAGCATGCGCTTGAGACACCACCACAAGTAATCTAGAAGTTTAGCATTGATTAACATCGCTCGCGCCTTCCACTAACGCACGGTTTGTCTTTCAACAACTCGTTTTGTTCGGTGTGAGGGCAATAGATGTTTGATGCTCAATTCCCACTTTCTCATAATATTCCCGAAGGGTTTGATTTACAAATTCGCCTTTGTCCGCTCGAATTTGTCCGACGGGTGCTGGAGTCAATTTGAATTTTCGTGAGAAAGGTGATGATCATCTATAGAGCTTGGTCTTTACTTCGAAGAAAATAAACCCAAGTCCATCTTGAATAGTCATCAACAATTACCAAGATGTAGTGTTTGCCGTTAATTGTCTCCTGACGCGCGATCGGTCCACACAAATCCATGTGAAGAGAAGCACATCGCCGAGTCGTGTTCCACCTTTGAAGGAAAATGAGCACGCAGTGCTTTCCCTTGTTCACATACCGAGCATAGGTGATCTTTAGAATACCGGAATCTCGGGAGACCTTCAACAAGTTTGTGTCTAGCAAGGTTGGTTATGGTTTGAAAGTTTAGATGTGAGAGACGACGGTGCCATAGTGATGTGGGCCCAAGTGTTGATGATCAGGCCATGATGTTTCTGGAGGCCCAAGATCGTGTGACAAAAGGGGCCTCACTAAAATGGGCATAACTTGGGCTACGGGGCTTCGTTTTAGGCGAATGACCAGTCAAATCGAAGCTTGGAACGAGGAACGAATGACCAGTCAAAGCCCCGAAACACTCTATTTTATGAGTTATTTGCATTTTAGTGTTTTTTCGGGTTTTGGACTTTGTTTATGCAATAACTTTCAGCCCGTTTGTCTTCTAGGCCCGTTTACTTTTGTAGTCCTATTTAAGACTTTGTAATGTGGAATAATCGGTTTATGAAATAAAAGTCTATTTTTGGCGCTTTTGCTAAGAATTCCCTATAATCGGCATTCGTGAATCAACGATTATTGGTAGGATTCTGCTCCTGACGTGCAATCAACTGGTCCAGTTTGTGTTATTCGTTGTTTAGTCTACATCACATAGCCAAGATTTTGTAGATGTAGCCGGAGAAAACAAATGGGGAGATGAAGCAACCATGTCTTGCATTAAGATGGTGTAGAGACCAGAACGAGAGCCATGAGATCGTTTCCTTGTAGATCACTTAATGAAACAAGTTTTCTCCTAAATGCAACTTCCAAATCTCCATCACGTAATTGACCAACAGAAAAGAGATTGTGTACGAGGCCTTCCACATAATAAACCCTTCGATGTTTCCATTAATGTAATCTCCGAGCCCATGATAGCTGCTGAAGGATCATTCCGAATCGGACAGTGCCAATGAACTTTGAAACAAAGTTTGATAACAGTTTAAGATTGCCTGTCATGTGTCGGGAACATCCACTATCAACAATCCAGAGAATGATCAGTATCACCGCATTTAAGAACGCATTGAAACAAATGGAATAGAAGTAGATGTGGAACCCGGTGTTAGAGGGTTCCAAAGCGATTATAGTAGAAATACACACATCAATAACTTTAGGCATCTATTTAAATCCTAGTGTATTATGTATCCATTTCCGCCACCTCCAACTAGTCTTAGCTTTAGTCTTAGTGAATGCACTGTGTGGTACAACAATCCTTGAGGTGATTTGGAACTACAGGGACATCAATGCGCTTCTTAGAATCTAAAGAGGCATCTTCCGCTAATGACTTAGAAGCAAAGAGTGGGCCTAGAGGTATTCGGTCTTAGGATTCCGTGAACGAGACAAGATAGCCTTAGCAACACATTTATCATGACAATCGAACATACTTTTACGATATATAACACAAAGCAATTGCACTAATATCAAAAGTACTTAAAGGTTGAAGATTAGTTACAACACTTTTTCCATTACATTTGCTAGGCCAATATCTAAAGTGGGTGGAACTAAAGTCTTATTCAAAGTCCTACGGTGTTCTTCTACTTCAACATTCTTTATTTGTTCTTTCTTAGGTGCAACTTCCTATTCTTCCTTGTATTGCTCTAGGCGTGAAGTGCGACGCTTTGGAAAAGAGGCAACTATTCATGTTTTAGTAGAGGGAAGCACATTAGTAACTTGTGTTTTGTCAAGAGGTATTAAGGGACATGATTGCTAAGTGTTACGTGTGCAACTCTCTTAATGATGCTAGGTGAAACTTGTTCATACTTTCCTAACATTTCCCTTAACTTAAAAATAGTGTGCACCGACTCTTGATTTTCGTAGCTAAGATTTCCGTAAAATTCATGACTTCTTTAGTGTATGCAAGATAATGATCAAGTTCGTTTGATGCTTCATCACGAGTCTATTTGAGTAAATCAAATATGACACCATATTCCTTTTTAACTTTTGCAAGTTCTTGTTCATATTTTGAGATTTGACACTTAAAAGACACATTTTGATCATCCAGTTGCTCAATACTAGGATCAGAAGATTTTGTGCACGAATCCGGCGATTTTGTTATGAAAAAAGTTGTTGATTGTGCATATCTTTTTGACACCAATCAAGGCATGCTTTGCATTGGAAAGTTCTTGTCAATCGCTCATTTTCAACTTTGAAAGACTCGAATGAAGCACAATAGTATTCTCAACACCAAATAAAGATCAATCGCAGAGATATGATCGGATGTATTATTAGCAAGAGTATGAAACAACACAACATTATGGATATCAGACATATAACATCTTCCAGAGTCGATCAACATCTTTCTCAATAATTTCTTTTTACGCTTAGTATTTGAAATCGATGTTTTGTTTTCAAACTGTTTTCATGAGACCAAGTTCCTTGTGAAAATCCCTTCCCAATATAGTACGCTTTCAAATTTTTGACATGTGGTAAAATTTTTCGTAAAATGTCACGTTGTTGTTCGTGCCAATGGCGAGGTAAAATGTTCACTTTTATTTAATGAAATTGATCGCGACGCTCCAAAAGTTTGATGTCGATAAGAAAGTGTCAAAATATTTGATCGCACGACAACCTCCGATTTAGTTTTACTTCACTAAGTGAAGGTAAAGGACCATTAATTTGTGCACCATTGTGTTGGGGACTAACTTCAGAATCTGGTGTGACAACCAAAGGTGTGTTTGAAGTATCTTGTTGTGTGACAAAAGTTACGGATTTTGAATAGTTAAATGGTTTGTTATAAACGACATTTTCCATTTTGACCGACTCTCGTCATCTGCATCTAATTCCTCCATGCGATTATATTCAACAATACCATAATAGAATCATCAATTCTATGTTCGCACTTTGTAAACTTGATTTGATTTGTGAATGCTCGTTTGAAAACTTAGGTTTGTAATCAGCAAGAATCGGACCATATCCATTTGGATTTGGTTTAAAAGTAAACTTTTGAATGGTTGTGATTGACTCACCATGCTTATAAACAACATTTCGAAACTCTTTGATTTTGTGTTGTAAGTCGACAATTTCTTCAAGATAGTTATCTATTCGCTTTTGTGGAATGCTTTTTGTACTCGTAGAGAACTTTTTGTTGGCAATTTAACAACCTACCTGGCTTTTGAGTTTCCAAAGTAAGAGCGTTAAGTTGTTGTTTATGTTCATGTTTCAATTGTTCTATTTGAGACAACAAAGCATTCTTCGATGCGGCTAGAGCACGATTCTCGTTCTACCTAATAATTCGCTGGTGAGATTTAGCTAAAGCGAATTCAAAACCTTTTTCCCGCTTTTTTTTGAATTTTGAAAACGTTGAGTTGGCTTAATTAAGCAATCGTTATCCCTCGGTTAACGTTGCATTTTTCTCTTTAATTTCGGCAAATTTCCAAACGAGAATGTTGGTCTTTAATTAAGGTCAAGAGCTCGGTTTCTGCATTAACAAAAGCTCATTTTGTTCAACGAAGTCTCAACATGATCATTATAGATCCTCAAATAACCACGGAGTCAACTTGATTATCAATATTAACCATAAGGTCATTTTAATCATCAAATATAATTGAGGATCTATTTGATAATCATCGAATGAGATGTGGAAGACTCATGTTGAACACTCGATCCTTGTCCGAGAGAAAGTGGCGGAGATAATGCATCATTGATGATAATTGTTTGTTCAGTACTCGAGACAAGCCGCCGCTGTCATACATCGGCCTCAGATCACTCATGTGTAGTGCTTGCATTTGTGCCATCAACATCACCGCCGCAAGTCCTCCATATCATCATTAAAACTGCATTTGCCATAAAGCTCGTTCCTTGTTGGTAAGAGTTCCACCGCCATCCTTAAGAGCCAAGAGTAAAGCCTCTTTGAAATAAGCACGCTTCTTGTCCTGTTTAGGACATGCATTAGCTAGATGACCCTTCTCATTACGGTTATAGCATCGAATACCATTAACCCTATTACGGGCATTCCCCTGTTCAACCACTTGAGCCCTTTGTCGCTGCGAGCACCCATATTATTCCTACCCCATAGCATTGAACCACCACCTCCCATCCGACGACTATAACCACGATTTTGAACTTCAACACGCCCATTGTTCATAATGTACCGAGTCCTTGTATTAGATGAGAACGACATTGTGGATTTGTTTGTATAACGCCAAATGCTTTTAGCAATCATAACAAATCCTTTTGCTGCGCTCATCGAAGGCATCTGAGTCCTCATCGCCTTCATCAGAAAGAGCTTCGGTGTTGTTGTATGGAACCAATTGATTTTGTTGAGGTTGTTCTTTGTGACGGATCGAAGGTTTGATGGTTTCGCTTGTTTGAGGAGTGGTTGAAGAGCTTGTTGAGGAGGAATATTTGTTTGAGCCCACAAAGCAAGTTGTTGATTGTCAGGAAGTGATGGTGAAACAGTTTGACCACAGAGAATCCTTTCCTTATCAACTTCTTTTTTGTGAGGCTTCAGATAGTCGTACAACAATCCGTAGGTAGCATGATGCATATCTTTAGCTTGACGGAGAAAAAATGACATACTTCTCCCATTCGACCAAGACTACTTAGGAACTTTGTGTTAACGAATTGCGGCATGATGATATTGTGTTTGTCCAAATCATTAATGATGTCCGAAAAGCGATGATGATAAGATTCTAATGACTCTCCTGGTTCAATCATGAAGTGTTCTGATAAGGTTTTAAAATGTACCTTTTTGAGGGGTCATTTAAGCCCTTATTTGATCACTTTTGTATCCGTTATTACTTAATATCGTTCCTTTTCACTTTTTAGGTCTCTTGAAGGCAAATTGCTATAATAGCACTTATTTGGACCTAAAAGGCGAATATACTAAAAAATGGCCAAAGTCAAGAATCGACACTCAAAGTCCGCCGAATGACAAGGTGGCGGCAATACGCTTATACCGACGCCGTCGGAGGATTTTGTGACGACGAAGCCAAAACTCTTATTTTCAAGTGACGACGCCAAGTTATAAAGAGTAGGTCGTCGCAACTCAAGCGGCCTAGATTTGATCCGGTCGGCCGGTTAAGCGAGGATGGCGTCACAAGCACAAGGTGACGCCACGCAAGTCTAACGTGCCAAGACGAACCCTAATGACGCGATCCGATGGCGCACAAAACATAAGGTGACGCCATCGCGATATGTAATCTTATATATAGAATCCAAATTTTTGAGATAGTGTGTAGTTATTTGAGTAAAACCTAAACCGAACCAAGGATGTCTTGTACAAGATTTAGGGTTCCAAATCCTATCTTACATCAAGATAAGTGCTTTACTTCATTAATACAATTATGTCTTTGATTATTTGTGTGTATGCTTGCATGTTCTCCATGTCCGGCTAATTTACGTGTGTGTTTGCTTAGGGAAGATGAAACTTAATTATTGAATATTGATTGGTTGTCTCTTATCTTAGTTGATTAATGATCTAGTAATGCGATAGGTCATTCGTTGTGTACTTAATGCTTGATTAATCTTTGTGAACCTTAGGTTATAACACCTTGAGCGGTTGTAAGCTAAATTATCCAAAGAGGCCTTAGAGTAAGAGTTTATGATCCCTAGTGGTATTTTGTAGACGAGACCCTTTGGTAACTTCAAAGAGTTAGGATAAACGCATACCCTACAACTTTAGACACACAACTAATTAAGAATAAGGACGTGACAATTCAACCACCAATAGGAGATAATTAATGAGTAGTAAAACCTAAGTAAACACATCTTTAAACTATCATACGAGCACACAATAATTAGACATAGACTACATACACCTTAGATTAGATAATTAGATAAGTAGAGTAATCGGTAGCAATACCAACCCCCAAATCCAAACCCCGAGATTCATACTTTTCCATTTCCTAAAAACATAAAAAGATAAAAATAATCTTCCTCAACCCCAACCTTAGCGTAGTAACTTCTCACTAGCATTCCTATTCCCTAGAGAACGATATCAATTCTCGTGGCTTACCCTAATACTACACTACAGCGATTAGGTTCTACTAGGGTGTTATAAAACTTGCTCGAAGAAAAGGAAGTTCCTTTGACCCCGAACGACGCGTGTAGCGTTAACATGTTCATAAGCCAAGTAGATTTTGGATTCCATGTCTTCCTGATTGAGTGTTGTGCCTTGTATAAGAAGATGAATCTGCTCCCACATTGCTTTTGGTAGCTTTTGAGCATCAACACTTCGGGGATTGGGTTGGGTAATCTACAAGGATGTTGCATTGCAAGTTTACGGCTTCAAAGTGTAGAAGTTGATCACCCGTGAGTTACTCAGAATACTTGCAATGTTGGTGACATCATCTCTTGGTGGAACAACATTAGGACTGTAACGATAGTAGGCACCTAAATGGACCTTCCATAATGACCTTCTTTAAAAAATTTCCATGTGGATTCTTTAGATCACAAAACCTAAAGAACCGAATCACCCATTGATCATAATTACCGGGAGTGAGCATTGGAGGTCTATCAAGTGAGCGAGCTTCATGAATTGATTGTTGGCTACTCAAGGCTTCACACATCTTGCCAAACCATACTGGTTCCTTTATAGTATTCCTGGATGGATGTTGATTGTAGAAGTTTGTGTTAGGTTGTACTTGAAGACTAGGTGGTGGTTGTACCATTTGAGGTTCTGGAATTACTGCAAGTAGTGGAGTATGTTGTTGATTAAATTGTTGTTGATAAACTGCTTGTTGTTGATTCCATTGTAGATGTTGTGGACTTAGTTGTTGTTGTTGTTGTTGTTGTTGATTATAAGTGTAAGGAAAATAGTTAGAGTATGGTGGTTGTGACATGTTGAAAACTTGTGTTGTTAAATGGATCTTTGTAGTCGAATGAACCTTTGCTGAAGAAGTATCCTTAGGCGAGAAACGTAATAGCCAAGTAGCACTTATGCTTAAAAACCAGTTACACGCAATCAAAGAAGAGTTACTGCCAGGTTTAGCTTAGGAACAAACACTAAAGTTAAGCGTAAAACAAGAAGTTAGGCGTGAGAAAACTTAGGCTTAGGATTACCTATGTAAGACTAAGCTTTTAGGCGAAGATAAATCTTATGCATAGGATTTTCACGCCGTAAGCTTTTATGCTTATCGTAATTTTAGGTTTTGCCCAAATGATCTTTTACACTATCACAAGGCAAAAGATATCCAAAGTCGACGATTTTCGAGTTTATCAAGCAGGAAAACACCGGAAAACCAAAAAAGAAGATCAAACCAAGGAATAGGTTACGTAAGTTTAGGGTTTCACTTACGCGTGGGATATAGCTAAAATGATTTCTTCCAACCCGATGTTTCCAAACCGCATTTTAGTGATGAAATAGCTTCAATATCACCAAAATAACACAAAAGTGTGAAATTTGATGATCCAAAGCTCAAAAATAGTTATGTAGAACTAAACCCTCGTTCAAAACCAAGTTCAAAAACAAAGATTTATAAGTAAAGTTTGAAACTTTATGCCAAAAACAATTATTTTAACACCTTAAAACATTGAAAGTACAAGAATCTTGGATTAAAAGGTGAAAAAATGCGTTTTTAAGCAAACCAAAGTATCAAACCACTGAGTCAGATGTTCTACGCTGGACCAAAACCCACTTCAAGAACAATAACGATTCACCCAACTATTTGGCGATTGATACCCTTGGGTTCCCAATATGCAACACAAGTAACAATAGAAGAAATAAGATGAAGAGATCTTGAACAAATATCAAACACACACACACACGATATAGAGAAAGGTTAGGCGTAGGAGTATGTGAAAGAGATAAATTGAACAACCAACCCTCAAGTGAGGGTTATTACAAGGTATTTATAGGAGGGATGCTAGGGCAACACTCCTAGTTCCCATCCTTTTCCTTATTGGACTAGGCCTAGGCTTATGGGCCTTCTACATAAGCCTAAGGCTAATTACTAACATAAAGGCCATATTAAGCTAACTATTACACTTGAGTCACTAACACTTGATATAGGTTTAGGAGTGATTCCAACATGTGCTAAACGTTTTCATTAATTGATGCACATATTGAGGGGGAGCATTTTAAAATCTAATAAACTATCGAGGTACAAAGGCATCAATGTTTTTACCATAAGTACCTTGATTGATTTTCAAATGATTTTCTATGGCAATTGCGATCGTGGAAGTACTTCAAAGACCGACCTTGTATTTAATTTACCGAAGGTATAAGGATGTTAAGATTAGCAAATCGTTCCCACGATACCGATAGAGCCGGAGGGATCTACCCAGGGACAAATCCACTAGATAGTGTAGAAGTCCTTAGGTATGACGAAAAAAAGGAGAAAAGTGAGAATAAGGGAAGAGGCCGAATCGAGATAGAGCTAGGACTGGAACAAACCCAACAAGGTTCTAGTGATGAAGTCTCGGTAAGCACTGAAAGGGTTGAAGAATGAAAAATAAATGAAAAGTGAAAGGGTAAAATGAAATAGCCCTCCAATAATTCAACCTTAGGCGTAAACCGGTTCAATACATATGCTACTGGTGGTTTACTAAGGTAACGCCGGTATTGATGAAGGCGTCATGGACCCAAGGACGATTTGACTAAACTTCCCAGCCACTTAAGTTCTCTTAAAAGAACTTGTTTCATTCTCACGGGGAACCGATATAATCTATCGACTTTCTCTTAGAGATGGTTGATATTGAAGAAGGAGACCCTCTCTCTAGTCTTCACATAGGAAACCAAAGTGCACTATTGAGTCTAGAGCCAAGAGATCATCCATAATATCTCATTAAGACACACGTTCATGAATACTTGTTGTTTCACACAATGTGAATAGTAAGAAATTATATATTAAGAGTCCTATGCATTATCCTTGTGGTATTGCCAGAACATCCGAGTGATACGTAAAGTATTCACGATGAAGATGGAAATCCTTTTAGAGCCAACATCAAACAAGCTCTTGGTGGGTGACATGTGAGATCCTTCATGGATCAAGATTGTGACAACTGGAAATCAACGATGAGGCGGTTCACTTTTGAATCAACCTTGTTCCAGGATATGAATTGATGGATACTTTTGGAAAAACCTTTCGATGTGCTCAACAATTGTTTTTCTAGCACATCGATTGCACATTAATGTTCTAAAAAAAAGTATTTTTGATTGAATCTTGATTTTGTTCATAAAACTTTTGTCGTATTGCAAAAACTCTTTATTTAGCAATACGCGATTGTTTATCAAATAAGTTTCTAATTAGTGAATGTCAATTCGCTGGTTCACTCATTCCGTGTTGTCTACTTTGAGATGCTCCGGTTTGAGAACGGCGAGTACAACTCCAAAACCCTGTCAAGGAGATTCTTTGGAATTCTACCTGATCATAGGCAGTATATATACTGATCAACGGGGAACCGTGGTTCTTGCAACCCTATTCAACGAAAATGAACAAAGACACTTTCATGTGTTTATTGCTAACTGTTGCTTGCAGGAACTCCCGATGGTTGTAGCTGATGGCCAATGAGACGTCAATTCATAACCGCGTGCTCACATTACAAACTCATAACTAAAGAAAATCATGACAATCAAAACGTACAACAATACTTCCGCTACTTTGATGAAAAGATGTCATGATCCATAAAATGTGAGCATGTCGGTCCAAAATTCACAACATCACATGCAGGCAATACTTCAAAGGATGAGCTGGAGAGTCACTGTACCGATGATCTCAAAGAAAGCTTGTGATCACATGACTAAGAAACATTCATGTCAAGATACACTACTAAAGATGCAAAGTTGTCTATTTTGAAGATTCAAAGTCTACGAGCTCGAATATGAAGTTAATGATAGAATGCTAGGATTCAAAATGTAATTCATGGGGTGACCTCTCTTAGGGGGAGATTGTTAGGATTTAATAAATCCATATAGAAGAGTGTCACACCCCAACTATAGTCTAGCATAAGTTAGCTCGTAGACTTAACGTTATTTAGTAGTTATAGATTAGCGTAACTAACACCATGGAAGAAGGACATGTCTTTACCCACTGTATGCCTGATCCACAGCCCGAAGGAGGGCGTAAGTAACTTGTATAAATATCCCTCTCCCCAAAAGGGAGAGGGTTGGATGTTCATTTGGAATCTAACCTTCCTATTTTAGTTTCTCTCTCTAACATCCCATTCTCTCATCTCTTTCTCTCTCTACACTCACGAATCATACATCTAGACCATTATGTGTTATTATATCAATAATATTACAAGAATATCTGTCAGGGAGTCAGTGTGTTATTGTCATCACACACTGACTCTATCATCATGATCTTGGTTCTTGATCTTCACTCTTTGAGTCCCACCTCAGGTTGTGATGAGTCTTTCTTCTTCAGACTCTGAAGAACATCTTGAGGATGACTCTCTGATAGAATATAATTATATATGTCAAAGAATTGTATTAACATAGGCTGTTTTTATTCAAATATGTAATAAGGGACTTAGTGCTTTGAATTGACCCAATAATCTACCCCTATTTAGATAGAAAAATTACCTAAGTGTTTTTAGTGTAAGTGAGCAATTACAACTTCTTCTTACAAACCGAATGTAAGTAAAAGTACTGAGACATGAAACATAAACTGACAGATTTTATTCATCATTACATATTCCAAAAGACTTTCACAAAAGTTGACGTAAATATCTAGCTAATTATTCAAAACTCATATCCCAATTGTTCCATCTTTACCTTCTTTAGAGTGTATTGTTCTTTGTCAAGGCTTTCCATGATCAAGTTATCAAGCAGATCTATAAACTTTCATTCTTTGGGGACTTGTATTGTAGAGCTTTGAACTTACAGAAGACCAGGGTACCAGTTTGTACAATTGTATTGTAAGACACTCTTTGGAAAGCCAATTGGTCATAAACATCATAGAAGAATACTCCATGTTCTGGCTTCTCAATGATCATTCCATAAACTTGACACCTTCTGGTAAACACCTATCACAATGAAGCCCAACAATGAACTGCTTAGGTTCAGGTTCTACATTCTTTTTCCTTTTATTGATCCTGAATCATATTTGGAAGTGATAGGTTTCAGAGATTGTCACACCCCCAATTTACATGTTTTGCAGCGGAATGGAATTCCTGGGGGCTTGACTGTCATAGCACCACTTCACAGTTATATTGAACGACCTAAAGTGCCGTTTTAAAAACACATCGTTGGATATTTATTAAAAACGTTCGAGTACAACATCGGTCCCAAAAGGTTACAGAAGCTTTGGGAATACAAATATGTTACAAGTCCAAACGATGTTTTTGAAATGAGTGCCATAATGTACACAATGTACAAGCGACTCAAAATGTGGTCCCTTTAACCATGCCATGAATGTCTTAGTTAATTGAAAATACATTGCTAAAACGGTCAACAATAATGTTGGTGAGAAATCATAGGTTTATGTAATGTTTTATACCACTAGTATATATCGCATGACAATCATGTCAATAAAAATGTTACGTGGCATGACAAATTATGTCACGTAAAAAAAATGTTACAATTGCTTTCCGCATGATACCGTTCGGACCGGATGTACCCCCAAAAGAGTGTCTTGCCAAAACAACTCTGGTAATGTTTTATGAATGAATGCATCCGTATGGCAGTTGATTCACCAACCCGATGGAGGCGTCACCTCGATAGATCTATCCACTCACACACGCTTCTAGGAAATTAACGGCTCATACATTTGAAATGGGGACTTTTAACTGGCAACTTTGAATCAAGCAATGTAAATGTATTTAACATACTTGGTATCGTAATAAAAATATTGTGCAATGTATTCTCCCCCGTAGGTTTGAAATAATGTAAAACTTGTAAACGGGGGCTATGAAAACTCACTTGGTAAACTGAACGATGGCAAAAGTGAGTACACTGAGGTATGAGTGATGCTTTAACCGGACCTATTATCAATGATATGATATGTAATGAGTTGCAATGTAATGTTATGCATGCATTTCGTATGTTATTTATACCATTTGCGAGTTTGAAAAATATTACTTATCGTCGAAAAATACTCTTTTGACGTCTTGACCAATCAAAAATGACTTTACAAGTTTTACGTCAAAATGTCATCCTACAATGGTTTTATAATGATTTATGGTGAAATTATCACTTTTCGTCGCAAAACAATGTCGTCGGAATTTTCATGAAATTACAAAATGGCTTTAAAACTAGTCGTAAAATAGTGTACGTCGATCGTTAGAGAACGAACTCGACGGTTTTGGAAATTTTGTATCGAAATCTAGAAGTTTCAGTTCAGGAGTTTCGTCCATAAAGGTCCGAACATAAAGATATTAAGGGTTAAAGATAGTGATTTTGTTGAATTGTAGTGCAAAAAGTGAGTTTCGGCCAAGTTTAGACATCCGTAAATAGTTTACTACAACTCCGCCATACAAACAGCTTGTCGTTTTGAAAAATATGCCCGGTGAACTTGATTTCATTAGAAGACATTCGTTCCAAAGTTCCATATCATGGTTAAAAACAAAGCTCAAACATGGTGCTTGTACCTACCGTAACACTTGTATCGTAAATAATATATAGTTTTTCGAAAATAATAGTTACGCAAGTTTATGAAAAAACGTATATATTTGTCGTTTCAAATCCGTTTTCAAGTATAATACGTCCTTAGTCGATCAAAGTATACTAATATATTTTTGACAAGTCGAAATAATTTGCAAAGCTTAAGGCTGTTTTTGACTCGACAAAATAAAAACAAGCATGCTGAAATTTCTGAAAGTATATTTTTTCGTCGTCAAACTTTAAAATTCACCACGACTTCGAGTAACTCCGTTTTAATCCGTTCAAGCGGCCACGGATTCGTTTTAAAGTATATTTTCTAATTATCATACAAAATGTCGTGCTAACTGTCGGTTTTCCAGAAAATGAAACAAGGACAGAACATATAATATAATTATCGTAAAATAGTTTTTCTCGACAAAACCTATTCTAATCCCTTCAAATCAACTCCAAAGCTAATCTAATCCTACCATACACCTTCTTAGGGTGTCATGGGTTCCTAGACATCATCAAGACCAAAGTATACCAAGGGATAATTATAGGATGACCTTATATATATATTACCTAAAAATCATGTAAAATGGTATAAATCAACATATGTCTTGCATGTTTGCTATGAAAATGAAGAGATAATTATGAAATGAAAAGGAAACATTAAAAATGTAAATGATATGCTTACAAGTGACTATGATGAGGTGCAAAGAACCAAGGTTTAACCTAAACACCTTAGGTTTTTATTTCAAAACCTTAATAAGAGTGTGATTCTAGATTGTTAATACTTGCTTGAGAAAAAAAATGATGATCCCTTTGTGAGCTCTGTAGAACCTTATGGAGAGAAAAACCAAGAGGAAACTTTGCTACTAACTCTTGTGAATTATTTGAATGAAATGAGAAAAAAAATGAAAGTGTAAGACTTTATGTAATGTGTAAATCTCAACATTCAAGAAACCATACCATATTTATGTTACCTCCCCCCTTGGTCGCCAAGGGGAGGAATTTGAAGATATTTATTTTTTCTAAATATACTTGTATAAAAATTGTAAATAAAATGTAAGTGAAATGATATAATGTAGGAAAATGTAACTTGTACAGGATGTGAAGTTAAAGTCATATGGGATTAAAATAAGTTTTGGGATCAAAGAAAGTATATTGATATCATAAGAATTTAAAAATACATTCCTCAGAAATTTGGAAATATAAAATACTTACCGTAGCTTTTTAAGAAAACGTCAGAATAATATAACTTTAATGATTTATATACAAAATAAATTTAAAACACTAGGTAAACTAGAAATATAGTTTTTATAAACTAAATGTAAGTTTAAAAATATCTCGATCATTTTTGAAAGTAACGGATTAAATATTTAAAATAATAACTCACGCGATAACGTTTATTTAATATAAAATTCACGCGTAAATGTGGAATGAAATGTCATGAATGAACTATCATGATGCAAATGATGCAAATGAAATGTAGACTAAACTTAGTCCATATGAAATGTTCGTGATGTTATGATCATGAATTCGCTCGCTAAACCTTTTTAAGGTTACGCGAATTTGGAACACGTAAACCTAGTTTACGATAAATGTTGAAATTGTAGCGCATTGAATTGTTTCGAGAAATGACCCTAAGTACGGGTTACACATTCGCCATTTCCAGGAATTCAGTCCCTGAATTCAGTCTGTTGGTCTATCGAATTTTGAGTTTATGATGAATATCGAGGAGAGAAGACATGGAAAAATGTAGTTACGGTTGTCGATGATTGAGAGTGTATAAAACATCGTAGTAGGGAAAAATATTGGATGAATCTCTTATATGTAACACTTTGAATTGGAACATGTGAACATTTTGCTTGCACTAAGATTTCTAAATAACCTTTCCAACATAACATGATCCCTCCAGAATTAGACATAGTTAGCTAGGCTATGTATAATTAAGGAACGATGATGTGACGTTCGGTTTAGTTGTTATAACTCTCGATGCTTACAAGGATTTAAACCGTTTCGTTAAAATGGTCGATAAAAAGAGCACATTCCCAAGTGATATCTAATCAAAGGAAATAAAGTAAGATAGATGATAATATTATACAACTAGTGGTTTATCAAAAGTAGTACATCTTAGGTTATAAAGATTCGGATACGATGGAAAACATAAACTTAGTATGACATAAGATATAGGAGAAATAAGACGTAGTTTCCGAACTTCTTCGTCTTCCGGCCGTTGGTACCTTGACGAGCTTCTCCTCCTAACATGTATATGCCTTCCCATGAGCACCTCTCAACTTGTTGACCTTGATTTTTGAGGACATTGACTGATAGTGTCCTTGCTCCCAACACTGAAACATGTAATTATAGTTTTGCCTTTACAATCCCTGGCTAGATGTCCCGGTTTTTGCATTCAAGGCATTTCAGGCAAGGACCCGTGATACTTACATCGACACATAGTGGTTTAGCCCCAACATATCCTTTTCCCTTGCAGTCCTTAGCAAGGTGTCCCACTGTTTGACAGATAAAGCATATACCACATGAACCATTATGATGTAGCGCCATTGATGGCACGCTGCAAGTTTCCAGATAAGTTCTTTCCTTTGTTGGTGCAAAGCATGTGAACCCTGACGGCTTCTTGTCTTCTATTTTGTTGTTGGTGATGGTTAGTGTTACGCTGTTGTTGTTGTTATAACCTCCCTGGTCATTTTCCCATTTCCTTTTGTAGTTGTTAGTTTGGTTGTCGCGTTGTTGTTGTCATAAAGTTCTCTCCCTCACAACTTGAGCCATGAGTAATTGAGTTACCTTGTGACTTCTTCAATTGTTTCCATGAATCGAAAAGAGGCCACCTCTCATTGAATGCATTTTTGGAAGTCCTCCAATGAAACTTTCCAGTTTCATTGTCCGTAACCATATATGGACATAGCAGCCAACTCAAACCTTCTCATGTAGGTTCTCAATTCATAACCAACTGCCATAGCCTAAGAAATTCCATTTTCACTTCTTCACCTCTTACATGACAATACTTAGTCAATAATTATTGGAATGATTCATTACGCAAACCCGCGCCCCACCGAACCAACCCATCAACCAGGTCCACGAACAACAGAACCATGCCATAGGCCAACCCCACCCTGACGATGAGATTGAATGATAGAGTTGATTCTACTCCAAAGCAAGCGGTTCGAAGAGCCCGGTGATGTCTTAGAGATTTTTGCTGGAGTTTGAATCATCCTAACCTCCTAGTTCTAGTCCTTGTTGGAAAATCCCCAAAATCCTTCCATTGTTTTCTGTATCGAGGAATCCTCCTCACGCATGGTATAGGAAGTCTTTCCTAAAAAGGTCACTCGCAAATCCTAACTTATCTGGCTGAAATGAGAGATAAATGGCGAAGCATCTATAGAGTGTTACCGTGAGGAAATGTTTATGCACGTATATCATTATAAAACTTTGCTTTCAAACGAATAAATAGTTTGTAAGAAAATTACACTAAAGTTATGAAAAGGCTCTTGTAAACCACTTTATTATTGAGTAAAAAAAAGAAACATTTTCATCATTTACATGTTTTAATAAATCTTAGTTGTGGCTTGGTGTTAAAGCAACAACTTGTTAAGGTGATTTTAAAACAGCCTATATAGTGATAGAAAACGACTTAACAATGGTAGTGAAAGATTTTGGGTAAGACACAATCTCAGATTATAACATAACCTCGGTGAAATGATTTGTAAATAGCTTAGAATAAAACAATTTATCGTTTGTTAAATAATAGAAGATTTCAGAGGGTTTAATAATATCAAGATGGTTTAGAGGTTGGTAATATAATATAAAGAAAAGTAAAGGCTTAATAGTCCTCAGGAGGTAGCGTATTCAAGTTTTATGATTTAAATCAGCAGTGGCTAATATAGCTCACCAGTGCGGTAAAACAGTTTATAAGATCGCATTACTTGCAAGAAAAATTTGTAATATAGTTTTATAAATCTATATTGCAATTGTTTGTTGTTTTATAAAATAATATCGATGATCGGTTTATCATACTCATGAGAAAATAGTTTGCAAACTATCGT
>OU343219.1:137557966-137719981 GCA_910596185.1 Chrysanthemum makinoi
AAAAGGGTTAAACCTAGATATGTGTACCTCATAGTACTGGAGGAGTTCTAAAATCAAAGGGTGCAAGGGTATCCTAAGGTTGGAGGTGGTGAATGCATGGGTGTATAAGCCTACATAGTTTTCAGGAGCATAAAAAATCCCTTGATTTCTACTAGGTAACATGATTTTATGCTCTTTTGGAATTGGGTAATCGGTGAGGAAAGCTTTGAGCTCCTCCCTTGTCAAGGTGCAACCTTGTTGTTTGATTAAGAATTTCTTATTTGTAGACATTGATCCTTCTAAAATCCACAATAAAGTATTTGAAAACAGATACGAAGGAATACTTTACCTTGTTTGATCGAAAGCTTGATCGGAAGAGGTTTTAGTAGGTGAAAACTTGGGCGTGAGATTAAATTATGTTAGGGTTTTACTGTTTTTAACTTTATATACCCTCACATAGTATAGATCTCGGCCCTACACGTGTCCCTGACTTATCCCTTACCACGGATTTCAAAACCTTTTTTAAATTTTGAAAGGACGTTTTATTTTACCGAGGAAAAGGGGTGGTTAGGATAAGTGTAAGCATTAATTACGGTCAATGGGTGCAAGACTTTTCATCTTCGTTCGTTTTGTGACGAAGGAGGTTTCGTTTCTATTTTGAGTCGTAAGCAATATTCTTGTTCGACATATCACTTTCGACCGTGGGGGGCTTGATGACGTACCCTCCGATCAGGTCGAAGGAACCCCATTCGGCCTCAGTCGAACTTGCATTACGAAGACCCAAGTATTTCTTCTGAAGTCATTGGTGGCGTAAAACCATTCATCATTGACATGGTTACCAGTTGGGAATTCGCCAGCCGAAGGCCTATGCCCTTCTGTCTTCTCTGAAGGCCAAGACAAAGGAGAACCTTGACTTAGTCTTCCCCACATTCCCACTATTTCCTTAGCTTCCCGCCTAGGTCGAGATAGTGGGGATGAAGCCCTAGCGGTTACCACAAAACAGGGGATGCCCCCATGATCTCCTAAACGTGTGCTAACACTCTCCAAGCTATTTTCTTCACCTATAAATAGTTTGGACGAGTCATTTCAATGGTATGTTCACTCAACACAGTATTTCACATACTTCATATTATTTACAACACATATCACATACTTACTCTCACACCAGAGGTGGTTCGCAGGGCCCAACCTCTGCTCAATCACTTAACGAAGTGTCTACTATTTCTTATTGCAGATTGGCTACAATTTTGGCGCAAGCATATCACCCCTCATACCCTTCGATCACCATCGAAGGCCTGGTCGTACGAATTATTGTACAATCAGAGAGGTATTTTGAAAGTGGAAGATTTGAAAAGTGGGATTTTGGTGGAGTATGATGAGCGGAAGGGGTTTTTATGGGGAAGGGGGAATTTTTGAGATTTGTGTTTTGTTTTATTATTATAAAAGTTTGGTATTTTAGGTTAGGATAATATATGTTAATATACATAGATTTTATACGGAAGAGGAAATCGTATAAAGGGATGGTTTTATAAGAACGCCACGTATATTACTAAAGCATATGAAAATAAATAAATAAATAAGTATATAGACTCCTATGTAAGCATACTTATTCTAAGCTAATGTTATATAGAAATAGGTTTTAAGAAAGTCATACCTCTAATGCAACTATGAGTGTCTTTTTCTTTTGACAAGAAAGATGTCAATAGACAACTCCTATTCCTTCGTGATCTAGATGGTAGTTAAGATACCTTCTTAGGAAAGGTAATCTTGTTATCAAGGAATTCCTATGGATTGATAAAAATGAGCTTTAGCTAAGCAAAATGACAAGAAAGGTTAGTGCAATTTAGTAGGATAAGAAAGAAAAATAAATATAATATTGTCATCCAATCAACATCCTACAAAAGTGTTTTTAAGACATGGTGTTTATTTTTGTAAAAGACCTTCTATGTAGTTTTCAATTCTACACGGATCGTGTCAAGTTTTTAAGATACAATATACTCTAAAAACTTGGTAACAAAGCTTTGATGTCAATTGTGGAAAACTAGAAGGGGGTTGAATGGTTTTACCGATTGAAACTTGATTTTAAACTATTTACATCGATTTATGTCAATCTATTTAAATGTGTCTGTTGGATGTTGATAGATAAGCATATAAATAAATAAAACTAAGATAAAGAGTAAGAAGCACAAAATCACAAAGCGAGTATTTATAGTGGTTAGGCTACAAGGACACCTTCCTTGCCCTACTCCAATCCCCGAGTCACCTACTCGAGAGTTCGTAATCACTACACAACACAAACTCCTTGTGACGGAGAAGCCTCCACAACGTCGCCTACTCTTTATCCGGTACAAGGCTAGACACCGGGTTCTTCCACGAGGTAGAACCAAACCTATCACAACGTCACCTACACTTTATCCGGTACAAGGCTAGATATCGAGTTCCATTACAAAAGAGGAACTACTACCCAACACTACACAACACCCATCCCAAAGGAGATCCACTCCTTATGACAACATCAACAAGGATATCAATATCCTTTGACTCAATACAAATCTATCTTGTACATCGACACACCATATCGAATGTACACCCTAGGCACCTTTCACTAATGCCTTTGACTCGACTTCTAGGCACCCTTCACTAATGCCTTCAACATGGACTTTTGGCACCCTTCACTAATGCCTTTGACACGGATATTTGGCACTTTTCACTTATGCCTTTGATACTACTCTTCGACACCTTTCACTAATGTCTTCGTCTTGACCCTTTAGACATCTTTCACCTATATCTTCGACACTACACTTCTAATGAGAAAGAAAAGAACTATCAACAAGATACCATCAGTAGTCTTGATGATGACGAAGCTAGGCAACCCATGGACTTGAGCTTGCTCGACTTCAAGGGGTGGTGATCTCACCTTTAAGAGTAACCTAGAGAATCACACAAACACAAAAATACATAGAAAGATCCCTTGGATCTGAGGTTAGAGAGTTTACAACACTAAGAGAAAATGTGTGTGAAAGGGGTGAGTTACAATGAAGAGATGACTCACTATTTATAGACAAAATATGCTACTGTTCCACGGATCCCACGGATCCCTTGCTTGAGGGATCCGTCTAGTGTAATACTAGGGATCCGTGAGACGCTCCTCATTACCCATGGGTTATGGGTCATGGTTCCTAGACTTGGGACCATGGGTATCCAAGTAGATACAATGTATCTACAAGATGCAATGCATCTAGTCAATGGGTTATGGGTTAGCTCCATGGGTCATGGATAATACCCATTATGACTTATGCATGATGTCATGCAATGGGTTATGGATTATGCTCCATGGGTATGGGTCATGTACTTTGGGTTTTACCCAACTACATTCAATGTATTAAGTCAATGGGTTAAATACTAAAACTTCTACTCATTCTATTACCCATTATAATGCATACTAAGTATGTATATATCTACCCAATATGTAAACACTAGTTGTTGTATATATGCATTACTAAATCATGAAAGCACTATTACTTGTTTAGTGTTTTATATGAAAATGTAAGTGTGTTAGTAAACTATTGGCTCAAACCATTTACATATTTTATTTGTTTCGTTAAAATGATTTTACATTTGTTATCGACAAAACATTAGAAGATCATAAAATATAAATAAACATTTTTACGGCTTATTTGTATTAACACAAGGTTTTATGTGTCGAAGAATGATGAAAAAAAAACCGAATTTGGAAAAAATTTCGTAAGGTTTCTGCAGGACAGTTTTCAAGAGACGATAACTTTTTCATTAACCGTTGGATAGGGCTACAATTTTTTGTGGAGACTCTCAATATATATCAAGCTAATTTTTTACTCGAGGGATCTTCAAGTGGAGCTTTTATGCGTAAGTTGTTCACTATAAAAAACTGATGCAGAAGGAGGTATTTGTTTCGAATTTTTTTAGGGTTTCTTTAAAGCTAATGGTTTGCTGATTTCACATACTGATTGGAATTGATTATTATGGATGTCAGTATTATTATAATTGTTGCTATGAAAACTTAAAAAATTCTTTTGGCGAAAAAAATGCAAACACGTCTTATATGCCGAGTATTGATGCTTTACTCTGATTGGTGACATGGGTCAAATGGTATCCTCGTACTAATTTATTGACAGTGGGACGATGGTTAATGAATTAATTGGTCGATGAATAAATTGTACTTTGGTGATTTCATACGCATGGTTCAATCGGTATGGTATATTTTATTCAATTGATAGAAGTGTTTTTGTGTCCTATCATTTTATTGGTCTATGCAATTATGATGGGTCGGTGTGTAATCAATTTAGCAATGTTGGTGATTCACATGCATTTATTTTTGCTACTTGGTTTCATAATTATGGATTGGTGACTTATTTGTCGCTTCTTCATTATTATTTTGTGGATCTATAGCTACACTTGTGCATGAAACCCACTGGTTATACATAGGGAATCTGGTGAACCCTACGTAATTTAGAGCGAGGCGGACTGCTATGGTTTCTATTAGTACTGCTTTTATGCGATTAGTACTGCTATAATTGGTTTGATACTGCTGCTACCATACAACTTACTACTGCCAAGTACAAAGGGACGATGGATTCAAGTATATTAAAGGTGATTTTGGTTTTGTGCTTCATGGTCTGAAAGGTTTGTACTGCTCGATCATCATTAGTCTTTGCTTGACAAGTTTGCAGAGTTTTGTGTACATAATCAGCGAGGTATACTTGGGTACAAGCAGGTCATGGTTCGAGATGATGTGAACACAGATTATATACTTATGTTGATATTAACAGTTTCTTGAAGGTTTTGGTTTGTCAAGGATGATCGATTAAGGGGAAGAAGCTTCAAGATTACATGTGATTAATGATGATTCGACATGGGTTTGATTATGTGGTTTAGTTTGACTTGTTTGATTTCAGTTTGAAATACTTTGTACTGCCGATGTCACAGTTAGAACTGCTAGTTCTATCCAAGAACAATATTAGTACTGCTAGTATCTCTGATATCGAACAGAACTGTGCTTAGTATCTCGGACAATGAAGGGTTTTAGAACTTGGATGACATACACATTGGATTTTGGATTTTTGTTCTTAAAAGGTTTAAAAAGGCTCGTATTTAGTTTTTATTGAAGAATTGATTACGAAGGAGATTGTTTATCACTTATTTGAAGATGAAGTGGTGTTTCTTAGATGCGTGTTCTTATCATATCTTAAACGGCACCATTACATTTAAAGAAAACTTGTTTAGGATTTAATGTTGTGACAACGAATTGACGAATAATAGATGAAGTTTTTCGTCAAGAGATTGCGGTCTCCCTATACATTAGTTGTATACGTTCAGATTCATGTGGTTAGTACAAGATATAAGATACAAGTTTGGGTAATTCTACTTCTACATCAAGTTTGTTATATTTTGTTTTTCTTCACAAGTAATCATTACATAGAGCCTACAGATTTGAAGAATCATGAAGATGGTTAACACATTGATATCAAGGGAAGCATATTATGATGTGTTTAATCATTTGATGTACATGCACCACTCGAGGGGAAGTTTCTATTGCATATGTTCTCTATTTGTTGATAACAAAAAGGGGAAGAGATGTTGGAGTGGCGTGGCATGAATTAAGGGGAAGACATGATTTGTTTCATTCAGGGAGATGTTTACATCTCAACTTCTCTACTTCGTCTAGGGAAGTTCGTACACGACTTTGTTTGTTTTGTCATCATCAAATAAGGGAAGATTGTTGGGATTCTTGATTTGATGAGACAAAGTGAATATAAGAATGAAACAAAGACAAAGTGAATATAAGAATGAAACAACGAGACTAAAAGTGACAAGAATGAAATCTACAAAAAGATGGAAGGACTTGCTTGCAAAAGAAGATTTACTTATTAGTCCTTCGTAGTAATTTGTAAACCCTAAATCTCTATTATATAAAGAGATCAAGGGTACATGTTTTATCATTAAGTCTTCCATAATGTAGACGTCTAGCAAAGGGGTGTGTGTGTGTGTGTCTAGGGCGTGTGTTCTTGTAAATGCCTAGACTAGAGTAGTTTAGTTAACCTCTAAGATCAAAGGTGTCTTTGATCCTTGTTATAGGTAGATAACACGTTATATTCTGATCAAATATAATTGGAGGTGATTGTGGAAAAACCTTGTTCATAATAACTTTAATTCTTGTATTGAATATTCCGCTTTAGTTATTATGTGTTTTAGATAATATGAGGTCTAAACAACCTCGAGTTATAAATGATCAAGAAACTATCTTTACCACGTTCTTAGTTTCTACATTCCGGTTTCCGGAATATCAATGAAGAGCATTATTTACAATCCACCCCCAAATGTTACACCCAAATCGCCTTAGCCCACCTTGTGTGCACTCATCTTTAGTGCATTATTGTAACCATTGTTTAAACCCTTAGTTCAATTATCTAGTTGCTTGCATGGTTGCTAAGTCGAGCCATATCCTTTGTACACAGTTTTGGGACGATTGAGACTCATGGGTTAAAGTAGCAGTTTATGGAGTACTCCAAGTGTTTTGATCTTTTCAAATCGGGTCAATTAGTGTTAGTGAAATAAAAATTCAAGTGTAGGGATGCTCTATAAATCCCTTTATTTTGATGTTATCTTAGAGGATAGTAGAGTAAAAAGGTATGGAAAAAAATATCAAAAAAAAAAGTTAAGTCAAATATATATATATATATATATATGTATATATATATATATATATATATATATATATATATATATATATATATATATATATATATATATATATATATATATATATATATATATATATATATATATATATATATATATATATATATATATATATATATATATATATATATATATATATATATATATATAGAGCGTTCATCGAGAACAACTTTTTTATCAGAGCTTTCTGTAACCAATTTTAAACCAATAAGAATTTAGTATTATTAAATCTTTCTTTTTTAATTCAAAAGGGCATAATGGTAAAATACATTTTTAACTTTTTTTAACAAAACAAAGTTTTTTAAGCCTTTAAATTTCGAAATTATATTTTTTTCAATTTTATAATTTTTTTCTGCATGCATGTTTTGGAAAAAGGCATATGCATATGTGTTTTTTTAATATCGTAATTTTACATATGTTTTCTGCGTACAATTGTTTAGACATCAAACTTGTTTTGCTTAAAATGATAATTGCACATATGTTATTGTTGTACATTCTTTAATCTTTGAAATTTATAACCAATGAAATAAACATATACAGGTAACCTCTAAATTTACAACAAACCAATACATAAATAGTATACACAAAATTTGATCTAAATGAAATATAATTCAAATACAAATGTATCTTGTTAAATATAGATGTCTTGATCAAAAACGTGTGTCTTATTTCTTCCAAAACATCTTGTGCTTCATTTTCTCATTAAATTGCGTTAGAGACATGCGTGTCTTCCGTAACATAAGCGCGCTATATGCTTCCATTTTGCTTGACTCTTGTCATTGAATCTCAGAAAGCAGTATAATGCCTTGCAAAAACATATGCGTCAAGATGCTGCAAACATTTATTGTAAAGCAAATGATCTTGCTTTACCTGCATATCTAGGAAAATACATGATTAGTATAGTTATGTAAACAAATTTTTTAAGCATAATGACTAGATAACATATGTGTACGCCAACCAAAAATCAAAACATTGATTTACAGATTTATATGACTACTAAGAAAACCTGTTATAAGTATATATTTTTTGTAAGCCATTTTTCAATCTCAACATGACAATAGCGGAAAATTTGTTATATTAATGAAAAAAATTTATTACCTGGCAAAAATATATCCAGCCAAAAATACAAGTGGTCTCTGGTTTGCCATGTATGCGATTCAAATCAAAATAAAATACATCATACTCCATTAATATAATCTACTGTACGTATTAATAAAAGATAACATTATTGTAGTATACTATAGCACAAGGACATGAGTAACTATATTATTATATTCTTCCAATATTTAATAGATATTATAGCACAATGGGTCTCCAAACTATATTTTGAGTCCGGTTTCTAAGCCCGAGCCCAATATGGTTATACATGTAATGTATTTTGCTGCACCGGATAAGAACATGGGTTACCGCCACACGTCATCCAAGTTTCTACTTTCCTTCGTGGGGAGGTTTTCTGCGTTTCTGTGTTTTCTTTTGGTAACCGATCTTTCTTCCCCAAAGTGATCGGTCAGTGGATGCTAAAATATATGTGAGTATCTTTTTATGTGATTCGGTTAGATAATGTTTGATTTGTGTTTTCTTTTTGTTTGGATTTTGATTAATTATGATGGTTTAATTTCGGTTTTGTTGCTTAAATAATGTGACGTTCTTGGTGTTTCTTTTGGTCATGATTTTGCTTAATTTAACGTTTATAACCATAGTTTCTTTGATGTGATCTGTTGATGTGAAAAAATGGACCGTGTATGATGAGAAATGAAAAAGATGCTAGGCTAGCAATATACGCCCATATACTGCTTATTGAGTTTTAAATGATTACCTTTTGTTGAAATTTATTATTTTGTTGTTAGTTTTCATATTTTACAAAGACATTCAAAGATAATTGTAATGGTAAGCAATTGTCTTTGATTAAAAGACAATTCAAAAACTTTTAACTAATAGTTCAAAGGCAACTGTTAGTTTTGAATTGTAATGGTAATACTTAAACATAATGGTAAGCTTATCATCAAAGACAATTGTAAGATTCAAAGACAATTCAAAGGCAACTTTTCAAAGGCAACTGTTAGTTTTCATATTTTACAATTCAACTTTGCCGTACATGGGCCTATATACGCCCATTACAATTCAAAGACAACTGTTAGTTTTCATGTTTTACAATTGTCATTGATAGGCTTACCTTTTGATGATAGCTTACATATTTTAAATGACTTTTAACTGTTAGTTTTCATATTTTACAAAGACATTCGTTGTTGATGTAAGGTTCACCATTATGTTTAAGTATTACCTTTTGTTGAAATTTGTGGCATGAGATTAAATGATAGTTCCCATTTGCGATATAATCATATTGAGACTTGGCCACAACTACCCGTTAGTGGTGTAAGTATACGTGGATCTACTTCAGTACCGACACGCACACTCGACACATTTTTAGGTTCTGGTGTATGCTGCGCTTCAGGTACGTTTACAGCACTCTTATATTCATCGCAAGCTAACTATAAATGAGCCGGATCCACTGAGGCGGCCGTCTCCGGTTGCTTCAATCATTGGCAAGGAAAAAGGAAAGGTGGATGATCTCTATAATTCTGCCCCTCATGGTATGTTCTTATATCTACATACTATTGAGTAATTTGCATGTTATGCTTATGTTTATGGCTTCTTTGAAGTATGTGTGTCTATTTCTGCAGCATTTAATATGCATACACCTAAAAAGACTCATACGTTCTCTATGAATGCCTTATGAAACATCTCATGCTCTTATCATTTTAGGTGAATTTCACTTGACTGCATGGGATCCATCCGACGAAGATATTATAGCACAAGGCATGTCTAAACTATATTAATATAATGTCCCGTCATTAAAGTATTATTTTTTACCCGTCCACTTTATTTAGGCCAAAAAATTGGCCTTACCCCAGAAAGGTTGCGGTCTCCTTGGCCCACCTGAAAGATCTGTAATTTTTTTGACAACGATATACATTACGCAGTCGCTGGGTTTCTCAAAAATTCCAGATAAACTTCATCTCACCGCCTTCATCTGGATCTCGCGTTCTATTGCAGATAGGGTTTGATTTTATTTTTACACGTTTACGTTATTTCGAATTTAGAGTACTCTTAAGGTTCACCTAATTAGCCTAATATGAATAATTATTTGACATGTTTGTGTTCTTCAGGTTCTCGGATTTTCACACACCTTAAGGAAGAAGCAAGGCTAGACACTAAAGCATACAATAGGTAATTAATATGAATAATTTAATCTTAGTATGCGTGTAATCTGCTCATAACGATTAAGGTTTAGTATTAACTAAAGATTCAGGATTTTGGGTTTTTCTATCAACAAATAGGGTGCGGGAGGCAAACATAAGGAGGAAGAAGATGAGACTAATGAGTATTCGGACGAATCTCAATGCGTGATTTTGGGTTTGTATTTCATTTAAATCTTGAAATTTTTACACTTTCATTGTGTTTTATCATTTATATGATTTGTGGGGTTTTGATGGGCGGGCGACCGCCAAGTTCGGCTACATATACTTATGTAACCTGTCGTGCACTTAACGCAAAACAGATGGGCATAGAAAAGGTTTCTATGCTTCAAATACCTTTTCGTCTTGAACACATCTGTCATAATTGGCTGTTGTGCAGAACAGGAACTGAGTTAAAGAGCCTGTTGCTGATAGCGGCATCATCAGCTGCTTTGCAAGTATTCATTGTCAATAGCTTACGAGCAGTTCTTCAGGGAAAAGGTAATACTTTCTGGTAAATGGCATATGAAGGTTTGGTTCGAAACATCTGGAAACAAGGGCGTTACCCAGTAGCTTCAGGATACATGTACATCTGCAGTTTAGCGTTATCAGTATTAAAAAAAGGTTTTGGCTATATAACATCCTCCCATATCGTGTATTTAATGACTCCTCAGGTAGTAACCGAGTTCTTATTCAACTCACAATTTCGATTTTTTTTAACGATTAGTTTGTCTCAATTGAAGCGTGAATAAATGAATATGTTTGTGATTGTGGAATTAGATGACCACAGGCTTTGAAGTGAGTACGTGTGCAGACCTGGAACAACCCATCGTCATTGATGTCAGTACATGTTGGGCAAAACGTTTTGCAGGTACATATCTAAACCGCGAAACACTCTTAGGAAACATACAACCATGATTCATCAACAAAATATTGTTCAAACAGGAGGACTACAACAATCCGCAACCCCTGCAACTAGCTACTAACTGAATCTAGAGCTTCCAGAAACGGATCACATACGCCAGCTGTGAGTATTCTAAAAACTTTACACGAACATAATAACCAAAATGTCATCACCAATCATTAAATTTGATCCCCTGTACGAACAGATATGCTGAACTAATGGGTCCAGCACAACCCTTGATACTCCCATCCCTTGAGGCACAGGGTCAAGAACAAGAAATCCCGAAGGGACCAGCAACTGAAATAATGTTGGCACATTTCTGTTTTGCTGCAGCAGGAAATTCAGTATTAGTTTTGATGTCGATTTTCGGAAAGGGAAAGTGTGTGGCAATCGTTTCTTTGTTCCTCGCTATTTGAGGCTTTTGTAAAATTGGCGCTTGCAGTGGTGGTTTGTAAATGCTCGAAGTGAAGATTCAGTATTGGAGTAGAAATGTAATGGGGAATTTGAGTCTGATCGGGTTAAGTAGCACTATAATGGACGTGAATGTGAACCATAAGTTTTCCGAAATTGCTTCACGGGGTAAAGATTTCATTGGTTATTTTCTTTCAATGAATTTGAGAATTATGACAACTAATTTTTTTTTCTGTTAGAAATCAAATCACTGCATTTACTTTTATTTTAAATTAGTATTGAAACATTCTAACTTTAGACTTGATATGCTTTCCTGGGAACACAGATTCTATCAACCGAGGAAAAAGATTAAGACTAAGGTACGAGACCGATTTATAGGTACGAGGCTGAGACAGATTTCGAATGCAGGTGATATGGGTGGTGAAGGTTTTGAACTACCATTACAAAACACCATAAAAAATCCCGCCGCATCGCGGCGGGTTACAAATACTTGTTATTAATAAAAGATAACGTTGAAGAAACCAAACTAACAATTTTATCCCACATGACCAAGTTGGTATTAAAAAATTAAAAGATTTTATGAATTAAATTATCACTCAGACATTAGATCTACAAAATAGAACAAAACTCTGATAAGTCAAATAGAGAAGGATGGTGACATTTACCAGATCCATGCATAGTCACACCATTTTTAGTATTGTTGGTTTTAAGGAGCAACTCAAAAAACCAAGATTCGGATCCACAAAACAATATTTTGCCGCAAGCCCGCAACAAGATAGTTTCGTTCCAATGATTTAAATTCAATTTATATGTGTATGTGTGCGATCTTTGCTACCATACGAAGATCATTTAACATCATATTTCGGTAATTGTTTTATGGATTTGTTTATTAACATAAGATCTTATTTATTTAGTACTTTACAAAAAAATGTAATACACATATGACATAAAGAATTAAACCAACTCACCGGAGATATCACGGCTACCAAAACCACTTCAGTAACAAAAATTAAAAAATATTGTCTTTGATCACATCTTGTTTCTTCGATCAACATAAATGCAAACACAAAATCAAAAATCGGACAAACGAAACCACTGACCAGATCAACCCACAATAATTAGATGGAGATCACAGTTCTTTAAGGCGGTCGTGTTTATGGTTGTTGGGATGGAGGCTAGGGTTTTGAAGGAGAGAAAAGTATATGAGAGAGAAAGAGATAGAAAAGATACGAGCAACTGATTTGAGAAATCAATTTCCAAAAATTATTGAGGAATTTGAAAAAAAAAAATATAATTAGTAAATACCATCCATGTCCTTTTTCATTTATAATACTCTTTTAGCCTTAATAAACTAATACCCCATCTTTAGTTAAATTGCGATTTTGGCAATCTTAATCAACTTGATCAAACTAATCCAGGTAGATGGATGGATTATGGTTATGTAAATTTCTATACATAAATGTGGTTGAATAACACTATTCTGTGAATATATATATATATATATATATATATATATATATATATATATATATATATATATATATATATATACACACACACACACACACATACATACATTCTACAAGTGGAGCAATCCTGTTTTTGTGTTTGACAACATAAAACATCATTGATATCCTTTGTTTTTGTGTTTGACAATGTACATACATACATATATATGTGGTTCTGCAATGAACACTTACACTGAATATATATATATATATATATATATATATATATATATATATATATATATGTATGTATATATATATGATACATACATATATATATGTATGTATGTGTGTGTGTGTATATATATATATATATATATATATATATATATATATATATATATATACTTGCATATGCGGCTATGCGGTGGGGTACCCCAGTGACCATTTTTATGGCGAACAAATGTTTTTCATGTGACCTTTTAAGCACAACAAGGCGACCGCCATTTTTTTCAACTTTTTTTTTCAACCAGTACATAATAATTCAAATATATTTAAGAGCATTACAAATAAAACTTCAAATAAAATGACTAAACTACTAAATCATCAACACATCTACCATAACTTTTGGGGATAAAACTACCTGCCTATGTATATTTGGATAAGCCCATTAGTGGTCTAGATTTTCGGATAGTCCAATTACTAATCCATCAAAACGTTTACTACATGATGATGATAGATTAAATGGGCTGTTACAACTCACAAATCAATGTGTTTTATGAATATTAAAGTTTCACAATTAAAGACATTTAATTTACATTTGAATGTTGGGTTGTTAATTTCAATTTCCAATTAAAGAAATGTTTTTGGTCTTAAAATTTTTAAGACTTCTTTATTTAGAAAGTCCCAAATGCTTTATAAAGTAGTATAGATATATATATATATATATATATATATATATATATATATATATATATATATATATATATATATATATATATATATATATATATATATATATATATATATATATATATACACACACACACACATACATACATTCTACAAGTGGAGCAATCCTGTTTTGTGTTTGACAACATAAAACATCATTGATATCCTTTGTTTTTGTGTTTGACAATGTACATACATACATACATACATATATATATATATATATATATATATATATATAGAGAGAGAGAGAGAGAGTTAGGATCAAATAAGAAGATTACTTAAAACAAGAAGGAATAAGAAGAACTATAACTGCAAATCCGAGATGCACCGACCTAAATTAAATGCATCCCTATATAATCTTAGATGCATTATAATGCCCCATAATGTGTTTTCTAGCTTTTAATTAGATGTATATATGTATATTAGATTAGATGCATTTCATGATTTCTCTTATTTTTTGTTCCTCTGCACATGCCAAAATCATGAAAATCAATTTGCACCATCTATACATAAAATTAACTTTCGAAACTCAAGATGTTGCATCTATATAAATAGAAATGCATCTAATGCAAGTCGTTGAATCTCAAATGCGTGGTTTTGGTCACTTCTCACCACTTCTTATTTTAATATACTTCTCACTGGATCCCTACTATATATATATATATATATATATATATATATATATATATATATATATATATATATATATATATATATATATATATATATATATATATATATAGTTAGTGTCAAAACCGTCCGATGGACGGGTATGACTTGTGGTTTTTATTTTTTTGATTTTGTGGATCAAATATATACTAAAAAGTAATTAAAAGTTAAATGAAAGGGTTAAGATATATAATTGATGTTACCATAATCCACTAAACCACTAATAGCAAGTAAGTACTTTGATTTGTGGTTTTTATTTTTAGGATTTAGTACAACAGTTATTATTTAGAATATAAAAATGGAAACTAATTGACCTTGTTAATTATTGAACAGTTAAAATGTACCAATTTATTCTTAAGAAGAAAGTTTATGATTGTTATTCAAGCCATTGGTGAAAACCGACCTCTAGAAAAACAACCCAACTTGTGACAATTTTTGGCATTGAATTTTATTAATAGTCATTTCAAAACATACCACAACACATAATTGCCTGGTTAAGTTTAAAAGGCATCTTAGTATCACAATTCAAAAGGACCATACGGGGTATTGCGCAAATAGTAGCATGGCCCGCTTGATGGGCGGGCAAGCCTTATGAATATCGTTGAAAAAATTAAGTTAATGAAACATAAGCTACAAACATAACAACACATTTATTATATGTATTAAGAAAGAAAAAAAAACTAATGTATTTGTTCATCCAATATGAGAAAATAAAGTTAATAAGTTGTCTGCAAGAACAAAGCATATGTTGTAAACTCAAATGAAAAATAAATGTCTTAGGACCGAATGTTATACGAATTGTGTAAGCACCACAACTCAAATTCTGCTATAACAATCAAGAGATACCTACTGAACATGCATAGAAAAGATGATACAGGTAATCAATATAATGAGAGAAAAACTATGAAGTATTTCATACGCATATTATTAGGAATGGCATGAACAACTGTTGCAATTGTAGGAATATCGTATTGCGAAGCTGATCTAGCACTCATAATAGATGCCGAATGGTCAGCTTTAAGTCCTTCGATAGCTTTTATAACTTGTGATTTTCGCAGATAGCAAAGGCTCACCATAATGAGGCCATTTATTGTCTGTTTTCAACAATTCACATAACATCTTATGGTAGTCCAGGAGTGAGATCACCAACTATAGAATCGGTATTAGCCTCACCAACTAAATGAGTGTCATCTACAACAACAATAGGTATCGTACTTATACTCTATTGGTTTGTCCCGTTGCAACGCATACCATATAAATCTTCCTGCATCATGTATACTATTAAGCTATAAGGGAGAAATCAAATTGGAAATAACATACCTCTGGTGCCATCCAACGGTAAGTCCCAGTCTCGGCAATCATTATTTCAGTAACAGTTTCTTCCTTTGAGAGACCAAAATCTGCAAGTTTCACTTAATTTTTATTAAGCGTAGCAAAGCAAAGTCAGCCCAACCTCTACTCAAAGTACTATTGTTTATCCAAACCCATTACAACCCATTGCTTATAAAAGAACTATTTTTTATCCAAAACGATTTGACCCGTTAGCCAACCTGCCCATTCCCCCGTCTTCAGATTAAAATTATCACTCAAAGAACATGTCCGATTCTAGCAAAAGTAGAGCATACCTTAGTACCAAGTCACTTATTGAAGGCTTCGTTCCACATGTGAGCAGCATATGCAGGCTGCATTTGTCCGTCGTTCAATTTTTTTAATAACGGTCTCAAGGAATACGTTCTTTCCATTTCCATCCTTCTACGTAGTTATGTCCGCACACGCTTTTCTACCGGAGAAACAGATGTGTCTTAGTCACAATAATTAATTATGAAAGTGCACAAACCATGTTAATATTTTATGCAAAAAATTTATTAACCGACGATATCCTAATATCTATAAAGACAAAGCGACATACTCTGAGTTCTTCCTGCAAATCGGCCATATCTGCATTTCAAATCACAGATTATACCATGAAGTAGGGAATATGAACATTGTAGGAATAAGAATTTGACTAACTTTCTAATCTTTATACCTTACATTTGAATTACCATCAACAACGACAAAATCAATACCAGAAAGGTTATAATGTTGATGAAACCCGTTGGAATCACCGCTAGAATCTCCAAAATCTATTTATTGAAATCTGGTTCAAAATATTACAATAACGAGTAAAGCTTATAAGTTGAATAAATTTGTGTTGGTTTGATATACTTTACTCTCACTTTGATATGTTGTCTCAAAAAGAACTATTTAATGAATATCTGTTTTTTAGCCTGTGTAGAGACGTCCAAAAAATACCGCAACTGTCTTAGATCACGGGAAGCTCTCTGTTCTTTCATAATGGTATAAAATAACAGAACTAAACAAAGCGTAACTACACTGTATCATTTGTACCTTGTGGTGATGATGAACCTCTAGACCAGTCCATTTCGGATCGATTAATGTAGCAGAAACTCGTGGATCGTATCATATACAAATCAAGGAATTGAAGCTTTTTCGGTCCTTTGAAGCTTTTGACTTGTTAAAGATACGAATCAATATGTGCACACGCCAAAAAGGAATAGATAACATTCATAGTACACTTGTAAAAATATGATAAACATGATTGTGTGAGGTATAGATATTTTCTTAAGTAGAGGTAGCAATTTTTACCGATTTCCATATGAATGGATAGATTCAGTCTATAATTCATCTCTATTGGGTCAAAAAAGGATAACAAAAAAAAAGCTAGAAAAGACAAAGATGCTAAAATATTGTTAATGCATACATACTTGATCCTTTTATTATATTTATTTATTATGATAATGTTACTGTATACACATATATGATCAAATATATCGGTTTTAAAAATGTAACACCTCAGATGAATATCAATGTATACTCGTAAACAATGTGTTATACAGTCGAATAAAGATTTGTTGATTGTATAAATGATGTAATACAATGTATATCTGTAGTTTTTTTATGTACATTTTTCGGATATAGGGTTCTCTTTTAGTGATAAAGAATAGACCAATCAGCAAATAATTCAAGATCGCAGAGCCAAAAAGACGGATCTACCCCTTCTCGTTCGTCGTTCCTTTTCAAGTGATGCCTGTTTGTATCTATACAATTCAAGGCCAGAAGCCTTATAACTTCCATCTGTCATTCCAGTTCAAATTGGTCCAATTACGTTGCTCGTGTGACGAAACTCATAAAGGATGTTGAACCATTGTATTATTTCACATTAACCGTGATTAAACATAATATTTACCGCCATTAAACTTGCGTTGCTAAGATAATCATAAACTTCCCCATTGTGGTCCTCGAGCCTAGGTGGTTTTACGAAACATAGAAATCCTACGGTGAATTCTTGTTTCAGATCGATCCATCCTCTGCCAAAACCATAATAACACATTAGTCAATTATAAGAATTTCTAAGAAACGGACAATAAGTGTTTGGGACACAGTGGCAAACTAATCTGACCAGGTCCCTTTTGACCTATCCTATTTAACCCAAACCTGCTTTTACCCATTACAATGGTTATGAACCTGTGAGATATTAATATGCTAGAGAATGCTAACCGCTCGACAAAGATAATGATCCTTCCTCCACAAGCTCCTCCACCATATCTGGATCAAAGTACTATTCTTCATGAATCTGAGGTGGTTCTTTGGTACTCTTTTTCCTGAACATGGCCTTCAATACTCTCTTACTCGTCTTCTTTGGCTGCTTCCATTTCTGCCTCGTAGATCTGGTATTGTACCTGATCAGTCAAGAACAAAACATATGACATTGTTAACAGATAAAATTTCATACATTTGTGGTAAGTTAATCTGTGCACAGTTTCCACATAATAAGAGCTCTTTCCACTGGCCACACGTTCTTTGGCAAGCTCTTACTTAACACAAATAAGTATAGCATCATTTCTTCTCAGCTTAGGACTCAGTTTTTCTGTTAATGTTGAATCCTAAACTGGTTTTCTGTTAATGTTTTCAAGCAGAAAAATAAGTGATCCCAAACACCCTCTTATCACACTTCATTGTTGTTAAAGTGGACCAGTAACTCTATTACTGTATGTTTACTTTCAAACATTAGAATTATTCCAAACTTAACAAATAAGTTAGTTAAACTTAACATTAGTTAAACTCTATTTGGATTAAGAGGACCATTCCTAAAGACATAAAAAAATTAGAGTGAAACTATAAGGCCTCTGCTCTCCTGATAGCCCATTATTTCCCCATCATCTCATCTCAGTTTATAAGCAGATGTATTCCTAAATTGCTTTCCCAAAATTTTCCTAAATGCCGCGGTAAATAAAAGATCAAACTTTACTTTACACCACCTAAACCACTTTTACAAAATATTCCATCAATAATAATTAATCTTTTTTTTTGGGTGAAAATGTTAAGTTTCCAATCACAAAACCATTGGTAAACTGCACCAAACCAGCAAGCTAATATAATCTAATGTAGAATTCCACTAAGAACTCTATACTAAAACATTATGTAAAACCAAGACATGTATTAATAGTAGAACCAACTTCCTGCATGCACAACACATAAGATCAATCTTGACTCCACTCCGTTATCCTTATGACGCACCACGAGCTTTGCATTCCAAACTCCACATACCTGCTGTAGTGCTAAAGAGTTTTTGACTTTAAAAGCCATAAACTTGAGTGTGATGGCTTCCAACACGGCTTACTCTGAAGAGCATAAGTCGAGTCACCAGATCCTTCAAGATCACCGTTCAACTATAGTTTGGGCATTCTCACCTTCTGGGATATTATCTCCTTATCATCTGATTTAGCTTGAAGCTCTGCTCGATGAGTAAAGCGATCTTATTTGAAAGGCTCGAGTGCATCACGTGCTTTGTCAAGCTACATAGTGAGTGCGTTACTTGAGCTGTTAGAGAAAGTATACAAATAAATGGACATCAGTTACACTTTAATAGTAGACCAAGTATATCCATGACAGAGGTCCTTAAAAAACATGATCATGTTAAACATGAGAAGAAAAGAACAAATAAATCTGGAAATCATAATAAAGTAGAGATTCAAGGTACATCAAGCACATCCGCCGCAGAGCACTCAGAACCCAGGGACAGTACTCCTGAAGATTGCAGTGCGAACATGTCAACAACTCGAAGTTATGAGAACACCAAAATTAAATGATGGAATCTATATTGTTGATGTTGATCAACCTTTAAGATTACAAAAACTTTATAGTAAATACTGAGATATAGATCGAATAATGATATCAAACCATGTTTGCTCCTTAAAGGACTTACCTTTGCTAACAACATATTACCCAAAACATACCCTTTGCTAACAACATATAGATCGAATAATGATATTAACAACATCTTAATTCGAGTATACAAACAAACTACGACTGAATTGGTAAAGAGTTTACGTTAGTAGACTTTTTATAAGTGATTGCCAAAAATAAGTTAAGCTAAAGGCAAATTCAACCTTAATTCGGGTAGGCAAAATAACCTTTCCCAAAGAAATTAGAACCATGCCAGCATCATCTTCGTCCAAACAACATTTCTTTGATACATAAGTTTATCATTAACTCAACACCATCAGAAATGATTTTTGAAACTTCAAGCAGTAGAAGCACATCCAAACAACATATCTTGCAATATGTTCATACATTTTTGTTATAGCTGATTATATGATAAGTGCTCGTCATGAAACCTTCAATCCATAAAAACGAATAATAATAAACTCAACATGTTTATAATAGGTGCTCAGTCATGGCACCTACAATCCACACACATGCATAGATAAATAGAAGTGATGGGTCTAAACAACAATTATTAGTTTAGAGATATTAGATTTCGATGAGTGCATCCCAAATAGCATAGCAATATAACATTGATCCACCTTCCAAGAGACTTCCCCATTGTTGACAGATGAGAGTTAGAACTGATAAAACCTTCAAACCTTTGTACTGATGAAAAAGATGAACTTTTTAATTAACTTGCAGCGTAAAAGACTTTAAACACAAAAATCACAAGTTCAAAAAACAGTTATATCATCTTACATTCAGTTAGAAAACTCAATTTGATATCATTAAATAAACACTTCTCGCTCATTACTACTTTTGATCATTATACGTTAAAACTTAGCATAAAATGGAGATATTAAGTGCAGGTTGTAAGCATACATGTGCAAAAAAACTTTTCTTAAAAGGAAGCACAGCAAGATGAAGACCTGAAATAGTGAAAGATCCTGGATCCAAGGTTTTCGATCCAGATGGAATCCCTGCAGAGTCATAAACATGTATAAGTTAATACAATCAGATGGTTCAAATGATAAAATACACATCATAAATTTAAAATTAACTATTACATGCGGATAGATCTATGGGTACATAATTTATAAATATTTTATGGATCTACATAATACTGTGTATATACATAATACACACCCTTGGATAATATGTGCGTATGTGTGTGTGTGTGTTTGTTTGTATGACCTAATAGCTTTTGAGCCCCATAATTGATATTACCCAAGACTGTCCACTTCTCATGTCACTCCCCCAGGTTCACCCTGTGGCCATATGTTCTATGACTTGGGACCCTGATACGCGCTACATATGATCATTGATGCTACACTTGCTACTATAGCAAAGAATGAGACCAAAAGTTGGACAGACCAAAAATCCAATATGTTTGACACTCTGGTACCGAGCCCTCAAAATACCCATACGGATCGGAGTGTTACTGTAAGAGAGGAAGAAAATGTAAATAAATATGTGTTTATTTATCGTATCTCACCACTAAGTGCACCATATTTACCAATCTTTTTTTAAATATAGATATCAGGAACATATTTCATCACAGGGATAGTTAATATCAATAGTGACAAAAGAAATCCGTAAGTCAATATAAAAAGGTGATCGCCCAATGATAATAATACCATACTTGATTAGTAGATTTCACATTTACCCAATAATACTTGAGGTTTACCTAATGAAAACTATTACCTGGTTTACTACTGCTGACTGCTCAATTGTATGTCCAGACAAAAACTTCACTTGATCTCATGATCATGTGTCATCGCCTATCCTGAAACAAACACTCTGAAATTGATTATCAGAAACAAAATAGAACATACTGTTCAAAAAGGAACCTAGCTCAAGGTAGATTACCATATCAAATAGCCAATCACAGTCTTTTCAACACTTTGTAGACCTCATGCAACGATTCTCTGTTCATCACCTTCTATCTGTTGTTTCAAAATGCCTTCAATTTTTTCCTGTACATTTGTGAAAAGTTGAAAAGAATTATAATTCCATGAGTACATCCAAGAACCAAATAGATGGCAACAAACAATCTTGTTAGTTGATACTTTCTATTGTACCGACCCGCTGAACCCACTAATGGAACCCATAAACTGAACCAAACTGATGTACAAACACAATAAAGCCACCCACCCCTTGTATCCCCGAACCCATCAATGAACAAACCCACTAAACAAACCCATTGAACCAACCACACTGACACAACCCACTGAAGCAACCTCATGAAACAACCGACCGATCAAGCCTCTTAGAACACATGAAAATATAGAGAGAAAACTTGTTCAAGAGAAGGTCTTACAAAACCTTTAAACGCTTGGCGTGAGCATGGCATTGTATGTATCGCATGGCTGCTAGTGTCAATGCTAACTTGCTCCCAAGCCTCATAGATCTTTCCACATGTTCCAGAATTTTCAACAGCTGAAGAACATTTATGGAGATGGAAACCTGATATAGTTACTTCTACTGTTACAAAACAATAAGCTCCTTCTGAGACTTGTATCCGAACCGATGCGGAAGCATCGGTGCTTCCTTTTACTAAATCAATAAAATGTTGATTTTCATGGTTATCTAGGCGTTACGTCAAAAAAGGGTAATTGTCTATAAGAATATTCTGTTCTTGAGAGGTAACAGCCATCCTAGTCTAAAAAACATTAGAAGATAACATACTGAATTTTAATTACATGCATAAAATTAAAAGATAACATAATAATTTAAAAAAACAAAACCTCGTTGATATTTTCTTAGCTTAAGTCTTGATTCCTGAATATTATAAAACATAATGAAGTTTAATTACATGCATAAAATTAACATAAAACATAATAATTTTAAAAAACTAAACACAGTGATGACAATAGAAAAAACCTACCATTGTCTATCTTTGTTTCCTTTGGAAATCCTTGCACTTTGTCTTAACCTCGCCTTGATCTTTTGGGACTCCATCCTTGTATCAGATATCTGTTAACAAAGTAAAAACAATATATGATATCTGATAAAAAAATATGTTAAACTCAAACTCGACAAAAAAAAAGATTCTTTACCTGTAAAACAAAAAAGTCATATTCTTCACCTATTAAACTCAAAAGTCGATTATAGTTTTAGGGATAATTATGTTTAGGAATAAGATATTATGGTGTATTTATAAAAAAAAAATAGGTTAAAAATATATATGGTATATTTATCTTTTAAGTAATATATATCATAATTTATTTTAATTGTTATCTTCAAAAAATACATACCTAAAATAAAAATTCCAGAATTTTTTTATAATCTCCTTATTTATATTGATTTGAAAGATATAAATCAAAAAACAATCTACTCTAGTGGTAAGTTGTTTACAAAACACATGAATGACCCAAGTTCAACTCCAACAAATGTCTTCTTTTTAATAAAAAAATTTTAAAATTCAAAAATAACAAAAAAACGAAATTTACAATTTATTTAAAAAAATTTGTACATATATTAATTAAAATGCCACATGTCATTTAAAAAAATAAAAAAAAAATGCCACATAAATATAATGATGACATGGAAATATGACTTGGCATTATGGGATGCCAAGTGGCATTTTATGTGGCATGCCTCCTCTTATATATAATGTATAGATATATATATATAATATTATTCTCACACCATGCCACATCACCATGCCTCGCATCATAATATTACTCTCACCCGGACACTACAAAATGAAAGGGCCATTAGCTAACTGCCATATACTTGGGTTGTATTTTACGACCAGCTTTTTGAAGCATTTACATTTTAGGATCACTTAGCATTGACTTTTTAGCTTTTAGGTGTGTGTGACATGAGTAAATAAGTTATAGATTTTTGTCTATTGCTCATGTTACAATCACTTGATTTTCAACTTGTAACATCATCTTTTCTTAAAGAGCCTTGAAAAATATTCAAGTAATGTAATGAAAATGGGTCTATTTATTTTGATGGAAGGTAGACAAGGTTGGTGGTGTTGAATTAATATGTATGTTGTTAATCATGGATCAAAACTTGTACCATAAAGCATGCATTATTTACCATATTCGTCTTCCTCTCTTTAAGATTCATTTGCTAATTTTGGTAAATTTCAAAACCTACAAAGACTGGACAGCTCCTCGTGACAATGATGCCATGCTATTGCTAAACTTTATTTTGTTTTGACAAGGGGTTACTTTGGTTTCTTATTCATATTATGTTTGGTAGAAACAAGACAACTTCGACCATAACCCCCTCGAAAAAAAAATTCTCGCAAAAAAAAAATGGGCAAATTAAAAAAATTTCCGCCAAAATTTTCCGGCCAAAATTTTTTACTGCATCACAATCATGATTTTAGTGCATTAAAATAAGAACTTATTTATTTAGTACTTTTCAAAAAAAATGTAATACACATATGACATAAAGAATTAAACCAACTCACCCGAGATATCACGGCTACCAAAACCACTTCAGTAACAAAAATTAAAAAATATTGTCTTCGATCACATCTTGTTTCTTCGATCAACATAAATGCAAACACAAAATCGAAAATCGGACAAACAAAACCACTGACCAGATCAACCCACAATAATCAGATGGAGATCGCAGTTCTTTAGGGCGGTCGTGTTTATGGTTGTTGGGATGGAGGCTAGGGTTTTGAAGGAGAGAAAAGTATATGAGAGAGAAAGAGATAGAAAAGATACGAGCAACTGATTTGTGAAATCAGTTTCCAAAAATTATGGAGGAATTTGAAAAAAAAAAATATATAATTAGTAAATACCATCCATGCCCTTTTTCATTTATAATACTCTTTTAGCCTTAACAAACTAATACCCCATCTTTAGTTAAATTGCAGTTTTGGCACTTTTAATCTTAACATTTGATCAAACTCATCCAATGGCCTAGATTGATTTATATGGTTCTGTAAAGTTCTGTACATAAATGTGGTTCTGCATTAAACACTACACTGAATATATATATATATATATATATATATATATATATATACACACACACACACACACACACACACACACACACACACATATATATATATATATATATATATATATATATATATATATATAGATTTATGTTCATGTGGTGAACACTTTAAAATGGTGAACAATAGGCACCAATGAGAAGATGACAAGTGTATATAATCTATTTAAGCAAAAGACAAATTGTTAAATAAATAAAAAGGGTATTTTCGGCATTTAAAATCCCCCTGATATTTTGTTAAAACCCATCCATTCACACTTATCTTCTCCCACCAAACTTGCAGTCACTTTCATATATTTTTATTCATCTCTCTCATTTACAACCAACCAATATTTTTTAAGATCTAATTTTGAAGATCTAAAATTGCCTTATTTTTGAAGATCTAATTTTGTTAGCAACAATTTTTGCTTTTCTCGACGACCAGCATCATATTTCAGATCCACATAACCGATGCCACCACATGTACCAGATTTACTAACAACATTGTATCACCACCATCTTCATTGGATGTTGATTCTTCAACGATCACATCAACATCCTCATCTATGTTAGTTTTCTAATCAGATATGGTCTTTGTATATGGTTTCGATTAGACTTCAAGTGTTGTTGTTCCAACAACCGCTGTTAATGTACTTGTTACTATTATTTTTTTTTGGTAATCCCACATGATTTTGTAATCACTGTAATGTTTGTAACAAATGTATAAAAGATTAAATGTGTCAAAAAATATGTTGAAAGTTTTAGTGTGTCACTAAAAATGTAGTACGTAGTATAATATAACTAAGTGTGTCAAAAGACATATTTTGTTTAAAAAAATGTGTCATAAAAACTAGTGCGTCTTTACAAATATATCAAGAAAATTAGTGTGATAAACATAATGTGTCATCAAATATACTAAAATTTTGTATTGTGTCATAATAAATGTACTAAAATTTAAGCATGTCGTTATATATGTATTGAGAATTTAGAGTGACATTACAAATGTGTCAAAAAAAATAATGTGTCATTATATATGTATCAAATTATGTCAAAAAAATATTATGTGTCACTATATATTAAACAAAATAATAGAAAAAAAAATGCAATGCAACATAAAAAATAGTGTGGCAACATGATTGATTGGTGCATCAGCTTTATTTCGAACTACTACAAGTTTTGTGTGTATTCAAAATTGATAAAATATATTTTGTGTACGTATGCTTTATCACAAATTCATTTAAAAAGATTTCATTTAAAAATCGATGAAGACTGTCGATTGTGTGTACTCGTTTTGGACTGCTATTAAAATTCAATGTATAGAAAATCCCATAATGTTTCACTTATTTACCAAATTGCCATTATAATTAATTGTTTAACTAGAATTAAATATGATCAATAATGATTGATCCAACGGTTCACAACTGTACCTATTGTTTTTTACATTAACGTGTACACCACAATAACGCCACCCTATATAGGGAAGGGATCCAGTAAGAAGAAAAACTAAAATGAGAAGAATAAGAAGGATTTCTAGCCACACATTTTAAATAGGGAGGAGAATTTTAAGGGGAGGTGCATCCATTTTTGTAGATGCATCCAAATGAAATGGTTGTGGTTTCTTCTTATCCTTCTCATTTTAATTTTTCTTCTTATTTGATCCTAACTCTATATATATATATATATATATATATATATATATATATATATATAGAGTTAGGATCAAATAAGAATATTACTTAAAATAAGAAGGAATAAGAAGAACTATAACCGCAAATCCGAGATGCACCGACCTAAATTAGATGCATCCCTATAATCTTAGATTCATTATAACGCACCATAGTGTGTTTTCTAGCTTTTAATCAGATGCATATACGTATATTAGATGCATTTCATGATTTCTCTTATTTTTGGTTCCTCTACACGTGCTGAAATCATGAAAATCAATTTGCACCATTTATACATCAAATTAACTTTCGAAACTCAAGATGTTGCATCTATATGAATAGAAATGCATCTAATGCAAGTCGTTGCATCTCAAATGCATGGTTTTGGTCACTTCTCACCACTTCTTATTTTAATTTACTTCTTATCGATCCCTACTATATATATATATATATATATATATATATATATATATATATATATATATATATATATATACATATATATATACATACATACATAAATACATACATACATATCTATACATTATATATAAGAGGGGGCATGCCACATAAAATACTTAACACCTAACAGTTATAAAATACTTAAGACCTAACAGTTATTAATTGATGTCTTAACTACTGAACCACCACATTTTTTTGTTATATATAGGATAAAAAAAACTTATTATCTACTCCATAGAAGAACCCGCCCCAACTCATTCCATATCATTCATCCATTCTGCTACCCTAAAACACAACACGTAAATCTAAACCCTCCAGTCGGGTTTTTATTCACGATCAATTAGGAGAAGAAAAAAAGAGGCGAGTTATAAAATCTAGGTTATTACTGGTTTTCAATGGTAGTTGCTACACAACAAGCAGGTAAATGTTTCTAAATCTTTGTTTTTTTATATTATGTCTAAATTGTTAGGACCAGGAAAAATGGAACTTGGTCTTGGAATTGTAAGTAGGGTTTTTTTTCTACGTCACCAAAGTATTATTGTATATTTGAGTTTTTGTTTTGTATCTTTTTTAAAGTTGATTAACTTGTGTATTATCTTTGCTTTAGCATGGAAAACCTCGTCAGCTTGTAAATGCACATCCAACCCGTGGATTTGGTGTATACAGATTGAGCCTCTATTGATGTATCGATACTTTATACATTGAGAAATAAGAGAAACAAAACCGATAGTGCAATAGTATGGGTCAATCCGAATTAGACAGTATATTAGCTTTTCATAGTGATACGATTTATATTCACTTTTTACTTAATGAGGATATTAACCTTTGCTTTGTTGATCGATCGATTGTAGAATTCGAGACAGTAGACATGAGAACTGTAGATAAACACTTGCTAGCTTAAAATGTGGTGAGTGCTCTTTGCTTTAAGATTCATGGACTAGCATAGTTCTATACAGAAACCATGAAATTCTGATTGTAGTTGAAATTTTATATTGTGCTTAAAATTTGAGTTTGAATGCTCATTATCTTTATTGCTTTTCTGATTGTGGCATATCTGGTGGTGGTCGGCTTATTGGAATTTGGCTAACTTGTGTATCCTTTCGTCTTAAGCAGCATCAATTTGTTGCGGGTAAGTTTCTTCCTTCAGAAGCATGTTTCTTTTTGAAACAAACATATTACATGTTGAAATAGATGAAAAAAATCTGTTGATCATCTTGTTTAAATCATAATAAAGCCTTTCCATAAAAAATACCCTTTCTGAGCAAGCAAAAGAATATTCGAAACAAAGTGTTACTTGTTTTGAATATCTTCAATTCAAGTCTTATAGCAACAATCTCATATTTTTTTACTTTTAGAATGACTTCTACATAAAAATCAAGACTCTAAAACATATTGCACGGTAGTTAAAATGAAAATTTGTTCTTTTTGTAGTAATTGAAATTCTTGCTGATACCACGATTTCCGATGTGGTTAAGATTCTTTCTGAATCCAATATAGTATCAACACCGATAATGAACCCGTAAGCTGATGACGATGGACTGGAAATAAAGGTACACGGAATCCTTGATTACTCTACTATAGTTTTGTGGGTGTTTGAAACTGCAGATTTAGCGGTACTGCAGCCATAAGCGCCACATCGACAACCGCCGAGAATAGGTGCTTTGGTGCCGCAAGCACTCTTGGAGCTATAGCTTTAGGTGCCACGGGTCCATTCTTGCCGCTTTGGACTAACCGTTGCTGCGCAGTTGGTGCAGTTCTGGTGGTGTCACTGAAAAAGGTATGGAAAAAGACGCTCCTACTGCGGTGACGAATTGGGGAGGATTTCTACAAAATTATTCTTCAATAAGAGCCTTTTAAGTCTACCCAGGTTTTTTTACCTTTAAACAACGGACACATTGCACTACAATATTCACTAAAAACAATGCCGTTGTTTATTGTAGGTGAAGTCCATTGTGAAAAGTTACCGCTGGGCACCTTATATTCCTGTCTCGACAGATAGTTCTATGTTGAGCGTTCTACTTCTTCTTTCCAAATATAGACTGAGGAATGTGCCTGTCATAGAACCCGGGAACCCATTGATTAAAAACTTTATAACTTAGTCTGCAGTTGTTCAGGGTCTTGAACAATGCAAAAGGAAGAGATTGGTTTGATGCTATCTCTGTCCCATCCTATAACCGAGTTAGGAGTTCCATTTGTTTCCAACGACAAGGTCAGAGTTTTGGGTTTAAGCTTTGACGCTACTTTTATATTTCGGAACCTTGAGTTTTTACCCTCAAATTTTCTTCTTCTAATCAGGTTATTAGTAGTCAAAGCGATGAACTGATTCTTGAGGCATTTAAGAAAATGAAAGATAACCAAATCGGAGGTCTCCCAGTTGTTGAAGGCCCTACAAAGAAGATTGTGGGTAATGTGAGCATAAAAGATATCAGATTTTTGTTACTCAAGCAGAAGCTTTTCACCAACTTCGTGTAATTTTGTCTATGCACATGACATTCCCATTTGTCACAATTTCCTCATTATTTTTATTTGGTGGCGCTTTTGACTCGTTTATGGTAATACGGGTTCAATTCGGGTAGTACCATGTCCCTGATGCTTATAGGTGAAGTTTAAAACATTAGTTGAAGTGTAAACTTGTGGAGCTGGTCAAACGGGTCAAAAATCATTCAAAGTGTATTCATTATAATGAGTAAATCTATGTACTCTGTAAAGTCTATAAATCACAGTAATAACATAGCATTTAAACCATATATAATGATCTGTTTTATCAATAGAAGTTTTAAAAATAAAAGAAAGTGGTGTTTGAGGGGTCGTCTTAACTTGTCCCTTTTTACGGGTACTATAAAACCACCCATTACCCAACCTGCCCGACCTGTTATTTTGACTCTTTTAGAAGACCCATGAGCCAAGGGTGATTTTTTTAGTTACTATATTATATTCATGTTTGCTAATCCTTTGGTTTCGTGAAGCCGATGTTAAAGATTTCTTGAACACAATCGCCGCAACATCGAGGAGAACATGAAGGTTGTGTCACCCATAACATGCAAACTTGGGTCAACTCTTGGTGACGTGATAAGCACTCTCTCTTCAAATTCTGTTCATAGGATATATATGCTGTTGGTGATAGTAATGATGTCATCGGCATTATTACACTCAGAGATGTAATTTCTTGCTTCATCACTGAACCTCCAAATTACTCGATGGAGGTCCATGGATATGATGTTAAAGACATGTTAAGCAAGGAGAAGAGTAGAAACTATGGTTAATTAGATGGAATGTAGCTAAAACCTCCCAGATTGTTCAAAGTGACTATTACTAAATCAAAAGTACGTTTCTTTCCGTCTCTTCGATTCGAGTTTTGTAACAACAGGAACTTTAGGGATTTTGTTGCAACAGTAACCTACCTTGGACTTTCGTTTCATTTAGGTTATAGCATTTTTTTACTGTAGTTTTTTATGCTTAGAAACTTTACGATTCGGATATAACCATGTAATGGCAGTTATATTTAAATACCCAATCTAAGCTGGAATATGAGTCAAATATAGTTACTAAATACTTTATAGAGGTTTACAATAAGAATTTTGGGAACCCACTATAACTAAAAGCATTTCATTGATCTGATACACAAGTCCCTTTACCTTTATTTTAGGCATAGGTGTAACTATACTTCTGATCTATGCAGTGGAAACAAAATTGACAAGTTGGTGTCAGAGAATGAAAGGAGTATTCCTATCCGGTCAAAATATATAAAGAAACAAGATGGTCGTGAATCAATTGCGGCAGAGCATCATTCTCTTCAACAAAACTCATCTCCATTGGCAACAAAAGAATGAGCGCCTTACTAAATAATCCTGCACTTGCAAAAAGGTGTAACATTCTATCTATTCAATTAACTCTATGATAATATTATGCAGAAATGCTCATTATGATAATCGACCAACTGTTTAGAAAGTTCAAGACTCTTCTTCATCAATATGTCCTTCTCCTTCACCAAGCTCTCACTCTTTTTTTTTGAACTGTAAAACAAATTTCTTGTGGTTGTCAACTTCCGCTTCAAGGCCTCGGTTGCAATACTTTTTATCTTTATCTCCCGTTCATCTATTTCCACTTTGCTTTGAGAAAGTTCCTGCTCCAACCGTACTACCACATCTTGTTTCTCATAAACAAGTTTTTTAATCTCCTCCAACTGTCTGTCTTTATCTAATAGCTTTACATTCATCTGCTGAACGTCTACTTTCATCCGACCATAATCTTCGGGATCTATTTATTTCAATCTCTCAAGAAGCTCACTAACTCTTCTTTCGAGATTGTTACGGTCCTTCTTTTGTGTCTCTATCTTTGTCTTACAGGCTGCCACCTCATTTTGTCTTTCACCAAGCAAATTTTGTAGACTTTCAACTTCCACTTTAGATGTGTGTGTAAATTGGCGCAGCTTTTGACATTCTTCAAAATTATGTTTGTTTTCTTCTCTAAGCCGTACATTGCTTTCAGTAAGTTCATTTCTCTAACTTGAACACGCAATGCTTTAAACTCGTCTTACGTGAAATGCACAGATCGGGATTTTCCGCTCGGCATGGAGCAAGTCTTGAGTTGATTCGACTTTTATCGCACCTTCGAAGCCGCGATCAGAATCGTAGCTTTTCATACTTCAAGAACGAAATCTTGGTCTCGGCTTTCTCTTTGGACCGCCTAAAATACTTCACCACATTCTGCAGTCCACCATCATCAACATTTCCGGAAGATTCGCAGCGACCGCCGACTCTTCTCAGCCAATTTAATGTGTGATGCCTCGAGTTGATCATGTAATATTTTATTCTGTTCATTAACTTCATTAAACTTCTTTTCGGCTTGATTTTTGGCTTCTTCAAGAACCAACTTTTCAGATTCCCATTTGCTTTTTAGCTCATTGCTTTCATCTTTGAGAATATCAGATACCCTTTGGAGCTCATTTGCTTTTTCCTGAAGTGAGGCTAATGCTTTTGATGTTTTGGTCGACTCTTGGATTGTATCGGACTGTAATATAACATGTCTTTCATAATTGTCTTGAGCGGTTAAGCCATCTTTGATCTTCTTTCTCCAAATTATCTTTCATGGCTGACATTTGTGACTCTAAACTCTCGATTTGCAACATTTTGGTCGTACATTCTTCCCTCAATGTAGAAACTTCGACATAATGCGGAAGAAAGAGCGTCTTCTTGTGATGTAGCAAGAGAAGCCGCTTCTTTTGCCTTTATATTATAACCATCTTAAACCGATTTACTGTTCTTTGAGTGACAACACTTCATCTTCTAATGATTTCATCATTTTTTCTGCTTCGGCTTTAAAATTTTCATGTGATTCTTGCAAACTAAGAATTTGGAAAGGGTCCTGCTACGGATTATGTAGGGTTGATAATGGTGCCCCCTCTCTTACCCTCTCTTCGTGATCATAACCTGAGTTTACATAAAGTGACTCACGTATCCATACTATGTTTATTATAAAAATGTAGAGGTAACTAATGTTTGATTGGTTACGGTTAATTATCGAGTTTCCTGGTAGGAGGCATTGGTCATGTTGCAAACTAACAGCTGCACTATTGACTTATTGAGGGCATGAAGTTAATTGGCCAATATAAATATGTGTCATCAATTGTTTTAGCTGTGTCTAATCTCTTTATATACAGTTCAGTTATTTACTTTGTTAATCTGTCTAACTTTATTAAGGATGTTTAGATTATGACATGTCGTTTGTGAAGGATTTATGACATGACCGTTTAAAATGAGTAAGTTGGAATCTGTTTGTGAAGGATTTACTTGGTTGGGGCTTTCCTGTTCGCATAATAGAGGAGATGACTAACTACTGATATAAACTATCTGCTGTTAATTCATTTGCACCGACTTTGATAAGACCGACACATCTCGAGAACTTTATGGTAAAAATGAGGTTTTCAAGAACGATGATCAACGCTCATTACATGCCATTGTATAAGAAGATGATGGAGAAATTATGTAAATACTGATATTACAAACTTACTATTGAAGTGTAATATTGAATCTCATTATAGCTTATTCATTCTATATATTTATGATCTCCATACCTGATGCAAAGATTAGGTTATTGTAATTTGTAAATTTCGCTCGAACATTATTCTAAAAAGTGTTAAGCAATGCAAGTGGTTCAATGACCATATATGTGTATAGCGTTGGCATGTATATATGTGAATATTAAGAATCATACATTATTTTGGTGTCATAAGCATGAACTGAGATATGCTTTATTTTTTACAAGAAAATTGTGGACTATTGATGCTAATTGTTATGAATGGTTAGTAAACTTAATTGTTGAGTTATTCTTCTAATGTTCTATACGAGTCTAATTTCCACTTTAGTGCTAAGCTCCGCAATTCAAGTTGTAAGTATCCTATTTTCATATCTCATGTACAATGAATATGAATCAGCCAACGACCACCACTTGACCACAAATGCTGGCCTTAATGGTCGCTTTAGCCACGGTCACTCTAAAAATTATCATCACAAATAAAAATGTTCTAACGTTTAAAAATTATTAAATATCAAGTTCATTTGTTTAAACTTTTCGGTCGTATTCTTTTCAGCACTTATTTATGCAAAATTTAAGTGGTTTACATGATTCTCTATGTGTTTACATGTGGTGCAATTTTGGCTATTGAGAAGATGTAAACTCTACTCAACTATTTGGATATCGAACTATCTAATGTTGTTCAATTTGGTATGGTTAAAAAAGGTTGGTAGTTGGCCGGCTTGGAGCTATTTTTTAACAAGTATTTCGACAAACTTTTACTCAACACGTTACTTGTGCATAACATTAAGATGTAGTAACGGTTACAATTTGTCAACTCAATAAAAATAGTTTCACAGTGTTTTATCTTTTATTATATTACTAAATACCAAAATTTAAAAATAATCACGTACTAAGTATGAGTTGAGCACTTGAGGATGCAGACTAGCCTTAGGATATATCGATATCCACTTTCTTTCGTCAGCAAGCATATAAAAGGGTGCATGGAGGTAAATTTTAAAGTTTGATTTAGTCACTGTATTATTAATATTTATGATGCTAACAAGTACGTAGTAATTATTTGTGATCGCCGGTGAAGGTCTGAAATTGTTGGTGCATCAAGGATCATTGGTGTTGATCTCAATGCCAACCGGTTTAAACTTGGTAAGTTGTAACACAAATTTAAAGATTTATTAAGTATATGTGTCAGCCGAAGATTAATAATTATTTTTCCATTATAACAACAAAGAAATTTGGGTTGACTGAGTTTGTGAACGCAAAAGACTTTACACACATAATCTCTTTTGATCTAGACTCTTTAAGGGTAAGAGGATCAGTCAACCTATTTTCGGCCGATTTAAAATTTTAATATTGTTGTCAACAAATTCTAATGGTTTTGTTAACGCTTCTTATAAGCAAAAATATAAGATCACTAGAAAATGTGGTGACGGTGCATAACAGTGATCACGAAGCATCTTTGGAATGTCTTTCACAGTCAAAGAAATTCGATCCGAGCAAAACATATTTAATAAAGCATATGAACCATTATATGCAATTCTTAATACAAAAATGCAAATAACCCTTTTACTATCCTATTATGAATATAATTATACATTCAAACTGTTTAATTAAGAAAAATTAAATGCATATCTTAATATAAAAATACAAAACTATATATAGTCCAGGGAGCAATCCAAACCATAACGCCGTTAATCCTAACACTAAAATCCACCAAAACCGCATTAAAGAAGTTAGCAATAAAACTCTAGAATCTGTTATAAACTTCAATACCAGCCCACTACTTCTGCAATAAATTACACTTCCACAAAATATGAGCCATCAGATCATGATCCAACAGACCCGATCGGACCTTGACCCATTAGAACCTCGAGTTATAAGACCATGAACCTTAAGACCTTGAACCATAAGGATCAGTAAAAGCAATAAGTCGGAATATGCATTAAGAACCATTAGAGCAACAAAGGTACACAAAAACATGCATTACACATAATTAATATATTCGATGTAGTAAATTCTATATGTTAATTCTCAAAAAGCTACATCTCTTGATCTGTTAAATGCACATAATAAGTGACTGTGTTAAAGGACTAAAGGAGACTATTTGGATGTGCAGGGTCTTCGAATGCTTATTTTAAGCTATTTTCTTTATCCAAACATAAAAATGCTTATTAATACAAAACCAGCTGTTACTCAACTCACCCGCTCTGCGATCAACGTGTTTGTTCTTATTCGCTGCAATTTTTGTGGTGGCCGCTAATTCAGTTTTTTTGAATTGTACATGCATTTGTGAAAAGGGTATAAGGAGATGATAGTGGAGAAAGGGATTGCACTAGACAATAGTTTGATTATTGGCATTGTATTCACAAGGTCAGTAAGTTGATTTGTTATTTACTCTGTTTGTTTACACCGCGATTGCATTACTATATTCTAGACTTAGTTCAAAAGTATTAACCAAGATCTTAATTTCACTTCATATATCAGAATACAATATGTTGGTAGAAGGCCTAAAGGTCAACATTAGTTATGTGGACAACCTAATCTTCAGCCTCACCCTAACTGTATGCCAAGGTAATGCCTTTTCTATTCTTATCATAAACACAACCTCAAAAGGTATCCTCCTAAAGAAGTTCCAAACATCTTAAAATGGTTAATTTGAAATAAGCAGCTCTATGACTGATTATTTAAAGGAGTCAAGAAAATTACAAGCATTTTAGATAGCACAAAAGTCCATTTTCTTTAAATAATTACATCACCACCTTAAAATTCAATTATTGAGATTGTTTAAGTAAATCCCTTTCTGCTTAAATATAGAGTTTTTAAGAAGTTTTAAATGTTTGAATAAAATAAGCATGTTCTAAAGCCTTTGTTTGGGTAATGTAGTTCACTTGCTATTGCATTCTTTATCTTACTCTTTTACATCATTCACATCAATTTAAATATATGCATACGTAGTTCAATGCTCGAGTCGAAGAGTTCTCTTGTCTATTTTCCTTGGATTTGGTCGTGGTCGATTATATCGTGCACATCATGTGTTCGTGATTATATGCTTTTAGCGACTGTAAGTATACATAATACAAACGTTTCTTCTTTGTGTATAAACTAATGATTCTTAATGTTTTGATTTGAACAGCGGAAGCACTGGCTAACCAACTTACACAAGAGCATCTTGACAAGGGTCTACTATACCCTCCCTTCACTAATATATGAAAGATTTTAGCTCATATTGCTGCCTAGGTGGAATCCAAATCATATGATCTCGACAAGATATACCTATAAATGGATATAATGCAAATCCATTTTTAGTATTATGGAAACTTTTGTATTTTACTGGTACATTTAAGTTACCAATTTTTTTTGTTAGCCTTAATAGTTTATATTAGAAGTGATGGTCATTCACGTTTAGGAACTTTGTTACGTGTGTTAGATATCGTGATAGAATAGTCAACGGGCTCGTGGATTGGGCTAAGCTAAATGGCTAGGCGTTATGATAAGCTTGCCTTGTATAAGTCCAAGTAACCCAATCCAATCCAAGTCCATATCCACGGCCCATAGAAAGCCTTTTAGGGCATCATGTATTCCAACTATATAAACCCCTCAAAGTCTCATTTGAGGGGTGTGCTTGAGTGTGTGTGTGTGTGTGTTTCATATGAATATTGTTTTCATCTTCTTTCCTTTATCTCTCTAAACATACATACGCCTAATACATATTCAAGTCACCAAGTTCTTCATCTTTTCCTTTCTTATTCTCTACGCATATCATCAGTTTGTGTTTCACGTTTTATGCATACGTGTGTTTGTGTCTAACGTTGTGATAAGGTATAAGTGATAAAAGGGGCTTTACAATTGGTATCAATCGCCTAACAATGGTTTAGGAGTGTTTTGGTTGAAGTTTTTTGTAGTGTTACGCCAGTAGCCGTTATCAAAGTTTTCACACTTAAAGCTTTAATTTTTGCACTTAAAAATTCAAGATTCTTGTGGTTTAAGGTTTATTTGGTGCTAAAGTTTATGTTTTTTGCAAAAGGTTCGAAGCTTTACGTGTTTTTCTTCATTTTTAAGCTCGTTTTTGGTTCGTTGGTCATTTCTACGCGTAAGCTATCCAAGCACTTTGGGTGAAAAAGGTCAACATTTTTGTGTTATTCGAGTGTTTTTAAGGCTTTTGTGCAAGAGAAATTGTTTGAATCGCTGGAAATTTTTACGCGAGGTCAAAACCCTAGTTCTAATGTAAGAAAAGTCAACGTCCTTTGTCTACGCATAACTTTCTACGCATAAGCTTTTGGTGCAGATTCTTCGAGCTTCAACGGTTACTCAGTGCTTCCCTCACTTGGATAAGTTTGTGGAACACTTCGACTTTTGGATATCTTTTACACTGTGATAGTGTAAAGGATTTTTTGGCAAAACCCTAATCTTACGCATAAGCTTAGACTTACGCGTAGAACACTTTACGCTTAAGTATTTTCTTACGCCTAAGCTTGTCTTACGCATAACTAAATCTTACGCATAAGTTTTTCTACGCCTAACTTTAAACTTACGCATAAGCATTTCCTACGCCTAAGGAATCCTACGCCTAAGCCATCCTACTCGTAACTTCTTTGGTCTACGCCTAAGCTCTTTCTACGCATAAAGGTTTAAAAAAAAAAAATGAGTTTTTTGGCGGGAAAACTTGAGTAAAATTTAAATTTTTGAGGAGACTAAACGTTCAATTTTACGCGAAATTCAAATTTTGGTTTAACTGTGCAAATTTTGGTAAAAAATTCAAATTTTTGGGCCTAAATTCAAAATTTTCGGGTCAAATTTGGCGTCAAAATTGTCATAACTCAAAATTTTCATACGACCTTAGAATTGATTCTTATAGTGAATTTCAAATTTTGGGAGAAAATTTTTACTAAGAACCAAGGTTACGAAGTACGACTTTCGAAAAACCTCAACCGAGCTTAATCTTCATCAACCACAACTCCTTTATCGTTGAATCGATCCTACCTCAACTTTATCATACATACCTTCCTCAATGGAAACTCTGGCAGATCGTCTCAAAACTGCTTTCTTTGATTCATTCTTCAATGACCTAAACATTAGTCCAACTACACCAAATAATAACAACCAATGGATTTCATCGTATAATCCGCAGTTTGCTCAACCAAGTATGCATATTGGTCAAGGAGGACAAATGGTTGATGTTATTAGGAATCAGAATGGATTTGCTACGGGTATACAAATGGGGAATCGGATGCAATATGCGGAGAGTTTGATGGACATCAAGGGGTCGATGTGAATCGAATATGGGATATCATAATGGGAATAACTGTTTTATGACTTCGGTTCAGCAAGCTACCTCTAACAATCACAACAAAGATTGAGGTATTTTGATCCGAATCAAAGGTCAAACGACCGAAGCTTGAAAGGATCCAGTACATGTTGATGTTAGTACGAAAGAAGAATCGGAATTGAATTGATGATCGTAATACAATTCATGAATCCAAGGCGGCACATAAAGCAATCAATACCGCAAACTCAGTCCTACAATCAATCAGCAGGACTCAACATCAAGCGGTACTTTTGATACACCTCCGGTCTATGACACATTCACTCAATGAGGTACCAAATTATAGTAATGTTGCTAATCGGTTTACTCATGATGAATGCGATTCGTGACATCGGCACCTACTTATGATACATACCGACAATCCGAGTTGTAGCAATACGAACTCAAACTCGGATGTGGATCCTAATGGCGGTGTGTGGCACAAAATCTGACCGATGAGGAAACCCGTTCTTATTTTGAATCATTAATCAATAATTGTGGTATTGAGATTGAGAAAGTGAGTAAGGTCAATCGCGAGGTTAAGGTCGCGAATCGAAATTGACCGAGCTTGAGAGTTACAGAGAGAATGCAAGAGCCTATGAATTTCATACAAACAAAATATCAGAATTAGAAATTGGTTATCGAGATTTTGTTTTAAGAGAAAAACAATTGCAACTCAAGTATGATACACTTGATGTGAATCTCAACTTGAAAATAAAATCTTTAAACAAGGAAATTTCTGAACTAAATGACCAACTTTCTAAACAAAAGCACTGTTTTCGATCTTGAAAAGAGAAGAAAGCAGTTGATTCGATTTTTCAAAACGAGAAAATTCTCTTCTAGATGAAATTCTGGACAAAAATGAAACAATAAAAAAATTGGATAATTTGCTTCTTACAACGGGTCATTCCGCTAAGACAAACAAGATGCTTTCTAATCAAGTAAATCCGATTTTTCATACTTCTCATAAAATGGCTCTTGGTAACTCACCTCCTTCGTTCCTCAAGAAAGCTCAGAAACAACGGAATGTGTTGAACAATGGAAAACCTTTGCATGAACCCATAATTGTGCATGATTATCTTGAAACGTTGGAACTATCTGAGGAGAGTAGATCAAAAATGAAACAAAAGAATTTCAAATCAAACCAATTGATTACAACAAATGGAACAAAATTAATGGTATTTCGTTTGTTTCTCAATCAACGTTTTCCACCAAACCAAGTGTTTCAAACAAAGTGTCAACACCTGTTTCAAAATCAGTTTCAAAACCAGTTGTTGTCTCCAAATCTCTTTCGAACATTGAAAAAATATCTTCAAACAATCCTTTTAACACAAGTGATGCGAGAAGCATTTTAGACGATGTTAAAACTAGAATTGGGCGACTTTCGAGATGTTAAAACTAAAACTCATATTACAACCAACATCTGTTTTAATAGTTTTGATATTGAACAAAAAAGTTTTTGAAATCTGAAATTGCCCCTCAATTGAATAACATCAACTCAAGGGTAATTTATTTTGAACAAGCATTTTTGAAAGAAACAACTGACTTTGTGAAGGACCATAAATCCCTGGTAAAGCAAGCTAATGACAGTGTTGAACACATCAAAGTTTTGGAAAATTTAAATGACTCTCTCTTCGAAGATGTTCTGACTACTGATATCATGTCCATCATTTTGCAAACATATTCTGTTAAAGATCATGAAAGACTCCAGTCTGAGACCTCCGAAATTGTTTCAAAATATGAAAAAGCTCTTGAAAAACTTGAAAAAGAAAACGTGTCCTATTTTAAACAACTTGATCGAAAAACCGAGGAATGCAAGTATGACAAACTGTCATATGAGCGTGCCTACAAGGACATGCAAGAGCAAAATGATCTTTTGAGAGTTCAGCTGGAAAGTCTAAAAGGAAAGGCTGTGGATACTAAGTCTGTAAAACCATTGACTGAGGAGAAAACAAATGTTCCCAAACCGGTTTCCAAACCAAAAATGTCTGTTTCTATGCCTCCTCCAAAAGTCAATGAGAAAAATGATTTGTCAAAAACAGTCACTCCACAGTCCCTGCCTATTAAAAAGAGAATTATCAAAAGTTTTGAAAAAGGAAAAGCGATTCTTTGAAACACCAAAAGTTATTTCACCTGGCATTTCTAGGAATAGTACACGGAATGTGACCAAAAATCCAGTTAAAGAATCTGTCAGTTCTAACGACATGGTCCAAAATCAACATCTAGAAGAAGCTAGGAAAAAGGCACAGACTCGAAAAGATGGAATTTTAGGTGCAACATCTAGTGTGATGAATTCTACAAGATTTCAAGGCAATGCTAGTAGTAGTAAACCTTTACCTAGGAATTCTCAACATAAGACTAGGGATTGGCTTGCATCTAAGAGTAGTTGCGCAAAAGAAAATGCTATGCATGTAGGAAACAACACTAGAAATTCCGAGTCTTTTTCAAACAAGAATCAATTTCCAAAAGACTGTAGTGACAAAGTTAAAGCTGCTGTTTTAAACAAGAATATTGAATTTGTCTGTACTACATGTAAAAATGTGTCTTTTCAGCTAATCATGATGCATGTGTCTCACAATATCTCAAGAAAGATAATTCTCGTGCCAAGGCACAATCCACTAAGACACCAAATAGAAACAAACCCGTTGACAAGATGAACATCAAAAGGAAACCTAATAGGTGGATCTCTTCAGGACGCAGTTTTTCAAAAATGAGTCTTCCGCTGATCGATAAGAAAACAACTCCTAGATCTTACCTTAGGTGGATTCCCACGGGAAAAGTTTTCAACAAAGTTGGTCTTAGGTGGATTCCCACTGGAAAGATTTTTGATACTTGCACCAACACAGATAATAGTGCCAATCATCAAGATAAGGAAGTCAGATCCACTACAACCGTTGATAGTGATCACCCTCACCGTGAGGAATCATGTACTTCTAACACTGTTATTTGTGAAAATTCTTCTTCTGTGGATGCAGGTACTTGTAAAAGTGTTGAAGGTTCATATACCCCGTGTGATAAAGAAGAACTTTATGCCAAATTCGCATGTGGAAATCCTTTTCTAGTTCCACTCTTAACTCCACTTTTACTTGTCCCAACTTAATTTCTCTTTCTTCAAATCTTCTTTGTAAATATTTTTTGAAAAACAAAATACAAAATTTGAAAAACCAACAAAAACAAAAATATAAAAATATAAAACTTTCAAAAAAAATACAAAAACAATATAAAATCAAAAATCCAAAAATATTCTTCTCACGACATGTCTCTCGTATAATCGATATTCTGTACGTTTCTAGAAATGTCATTCAACAATGATACGGGTATGTACAGATGCTTGAGCGAGAGTTCTTTAATGTTTTCCAAAACATGTCGTTTCTCAAAATTTCTTAAAAATGTAATGGCTTTCGTATACTTCAGTACGAAACCCGGACTTCAAATTAATGGCTTCTGGACACATCAGTTCAGAACCCGCGCTTCAAAGAAAGGAAAGTGCTTAACCAAATAAAAGTATTTAAATATTTTTCAAGCACTATTCCTAAAAACATCATGGCTTGTAAGTATTTCAGCTTGCAACCCGATCTTTAAAGAAAGGAAAGTGCTACGCAAAATCTATTTTCATAAATATCGAGCACTTATCCTAAAATAAATGAAGATAATTCTTCTCTTATATCTTCAAAAGATTTTTAAAATCTTCATCTTGCGTACCATTGAGTCAAAAATTTTTCAAAAAGATTTTTCAAAATCTCTCACATTTGGTACCAAGATAACTCCCTCTAAACCCTTAATTGATTCTAAATTTTCTGTATGAAAAATATGCTTTCTTTAAGGGGGAGTATTAAACCAAAATTGTTCCAAAATTCATGCTAAATCAGTTTCTCTCCAAATGCTTTTTGGAAAACATATCTTTTAATCATTGTGTTTCAAAAACATCATAGATATATTTTTGAGGGGGAGAAACGTGATTAAAATGTGATTAAAAAGGTTTAATGATCATTGTTTGAATCTCAAAAGAGCTCGACTCAGTTGAAACCAATGAATTGACGAGTAATCAAAGTCAATATATGTACCATTTCGAGAAACTCATGATAGACATGAACTTACATGGGTCTAACCTTCTTTTCAAGAAGTGTTTACATCTTCAAGTTAGTTATTAGAGCTAGTTGTCACCTAAAATCTGACAATGGAACTCTCTAACTAAGCAACGTAACCGTGTCTCATGGGGAATTGCCTATCATGAGCCGATCAATTCAAAAAGTGCGAACTCTACCCTCTATGTGCAAATTTTTTGTCAAAAATTATAAGCACATGTGAAGGGGGAGTGTTTCTGAAAATATAAAACTCTCAGAGTGTTCCAAACATGTTTTCAATAATAAACACTTTGAGAGATTTTCAAGAAAATGGTTTTATGGCAACAATAGGACAGCCATGGAGTTATAAGGTGACTAAGGATAGGAAAATTCATCCTATGATCCGCCAGAGCCGGAGGGATCTACCTAAGGACAATACCCATAGTTAGTATTAGAAGTCCTTAGGTATGATTGAAAAAAGGAGTAATGTGAGAAAGGAGAAAGAAGGGGTTGAAGAATTAAAAAGAAAAGTAAAAGAAAGGGTGAAAAGAAATAGCCCTCCATAATCAACCTTAGGCGTAAACCGGGTTCAATTCATCTGCTATCTTGGTTGTCACTAAGTTGACACTAGTATTGAAGACAAAGACGTCATGGACCCAGTGACGCACTGCACTAAACCTCCTAGCCACTCAATTCCTCTTAAAAGGATTTGTTTCATTCTCACTGGGAACCCTACATAATCTATCGACTTTCTCTTAGAGATCGTTGGTATTAAAGAAGGAGACCCTCTCCCTAATCTCCGCTTAGGAAAACCAAAATGCACTAATTGAGTCTAGAGCCACGAGATTCATCAAAAGATCTCATAGGAACACTTGTCATGACATTGCTTGTTGTTCATCAATAAGGGCACAAGTGATACATTCTAGAGTCCTACACAGGTCTTAGCAATCTGCCAGAACATTTATGAGAAGTTTCACATCTATGATCTTCAATGATTGAATGGAAACTCCTTCCAGGGTCAACATCAAGCAGCCACGGTCACTTCGGTAACTCCCCGTGGATTACGCTTCTGTGTCTCAAACGGTCTACAATCGTGAGGTAATGCTTGGTGTACCTCGGCGACTCATCTGAATCGTAGATGTACTTCGGTACATCGTGTTATCTCACTTGTGGGACTCCAGTTCAGGAACGACCTTTGTGAGAATTAGAGAAGTGTTTTCACACTATGCTGTTAACACCCTCGAAATTCAAACTTGTAAGTGCCGGAATCCGCTTATTACTAACATGTTTTATGTTTTCTTCTTATGGAAGCTCCGGAGCGGATTGATCATGCAGACTCTCCACATGCTCATACCAATAGAACATGAAAGTTCTCATCAAAATCAAAGGCTACTCAAAGTTAAAGATGATTCTTTGTCAATGTCAAAGAATCTACAAAGTTTTAAGACTCGAGAACTACATCATTGGTAACCAAAAGACAAATAGAAGTGTGAGCATGGTGGAGAAAGACGTGGAGACACCTAACCAACGAAGTTGACAACGACAGAATACCATATTAATTGATCACAAAGCATGAAGGAACAAAGATTCAAGACTATTCTATATCTACACACAAAGTTCAAGCTCGAGAAAAGTAAAGACCTAATCAAGTGGAGCATCATTTGAATGCCCACCCCTTAGGGGGAGATTGTTAGCCTTAATAGTTTATATTAGAAGTGATGGTCATTCACGTTTAGGAACTTTGTTACGTGTGTTAGATATCGTGATAGAATAGTCAACGGGCTCGTGGATTTGGCTAAGCTAAATGGCTAGGCGTTATGATAAGCTTGCCTTGTATAAGTCCAAGTAACCCAATCCAATCCAAGTCCATATCCACGACCCATAGAAAGCCTTTTAGGGCATCATGTATTCCAACTATATAAACCCCTCAAAGTCTCATTTGAGCGGTGTGCTTGAGTGTGTGTGTGTGTGTTTCATATGAATATTGTTTTCATCTTCTTTCCTTTATCTCTCTAAACATACATACGCCTAATACATATTCAAGTCACCAAGTTCTTCATCTTTTCCTTTCTTATTCTCTACGCATATCATCAGTTTGTGTTTCACGTTTTATGCATACGTGTGTTTGTGTCTAACGTTGTGATAAGGTATAAGTGATAAAAGGGGCTTTACATTTTTGATCTCTGAATTAATATGGAAAAATGTAATATACTTTTATGTATTACAAAATAGTAAAACACACTTTCTTTGACTTTGGGCCTACTTTTTCTTGATAATATATTTGTACCCGTTATAGGCAAAATGATATTAGACATGGGTTTCTAGATTCAATGTTTTTTTATTTTCCTGTAATTTCATTGCCATTGAATGATAATAATGTCTTTCTGTAGGTTGTGGTAGGCAACAAACCTATAGGTGTTGTATCCATTGAGAAATTGGGTAAAGATATATGTTGCATTCACAGGAGTACAATTGAATGGACTTGAAAAGGTCGATTACGAACTAAGCCGCTGAATAAGGTGTGTATAGCTTGCTCGTCGAGGTTGTTTGGACTGTTTAAGTTTCATTATCAAACCCGCAATCCTGTGCAAAGATGTATTATTTATACACATAATTACTGGTTGATTGATCACATTACATGTCATTCTTTTCTTTTGAACAATGTATCACCGCAACTTTGCTTATACCGACATGATAATGGCTGATTTTTCTTTAGGTACGAATGAACTGGTGGCGGAAACCTATAGTTGTCTACATTAAAATGATAGGCACATTCGTTTAACGGTCAGAGGTAATTCGGTTACTTATTTTTTTATGTTATTTATAAGAACCGTGTTGCAGCTATAGTGCTAAGTTAAAACTAAGGGAGTGATAACTGTTAAGCATATAACCACAACCTTTTTACCATATTCCTGGTAAACACACAAACATCACCACTTAACAAACAAAGGGTATCAACAACAACACTCCACTTGTCAACCGACAATACATACATATTCTTATCACAATGAACATCAAACCTTACCATAAATCCATTCACAGATATTTCAAATTCATCAAATCATCTAAATTTGGTAAAAAATCAGCTGGAAGCACCAAGATATAATAAGTAAATAAACATAATTAACAAAAATAAAATAATAATAATAAATGTTAATAATATTATCAAATGTAAAAGATGTTCATGATTTAATTGTTTAGAATAAAATGTTAGAAAATAGTTACCTCCTTTTAGTCATTTTATGAATTATGGTAACATCAACTATAATTCTTAACCGTTTAATTTAACTTTAATAATTTTTTAGTATATATTTGTTATAGTAAATCCTAAAAATAAAAACCACAAATCAAAGTACTTACTTGCTTTTAGCCGTTTTATGGTTTATGATAACATCAATTATAGTTCTTAACCATTTTATTTAACTTTTAATTACTTTTTAGTATATATTTGTTCAACTAAATCCTAAAAATAAAAACCAAAAATTAAAATACTACCTACTTTTAGCCGTTTTATGGATTATGGTAACATCAATTATAGTTCTTAACCGTTTCATTAAACTTTTAATTACTTTTTAGTATATATTTATTCAACTAAATCCTAAATATAAAAACAAAAATTCAAAATACTTACCTGCTTTTAGCCGTTTTATGAATTATGGTAACATCAATTATAGGTCTTAACCGTTTCATTTAACTTTTAATTACTTTTTAGTATATATTTGTTCTACTAAATCTTAAAAATAAAAACCACAAGTCATACCCGTCCATCGGACGAGTTTTGACACTAGTATATATATATATATATATATATATATATATATATATATATATATATATATATATATATAATATTATTCTCACACCGTGCCACATCTCCATGCCTCGCATCATAATATTATTCTCACCCGGACACTACAAAATGAAAGGGCCATTAGCTAACTGCCATATACTTGGGTTGTATTTTACGACCAGCTTTTTGAAGCATTTACATTTTAGGATCACCTAGCATTGACTTTTTAGCTTTTAGGTGTGTGTGACACGAGTAAATAAGTTATAGATTTTTGTTTATTGCTCCTGTTACAATCACTTGATTTTCAACTTGTAACATCATCTTTTCTTAAAGAGCCTTGCAAAGTATTCAAGTAATGTAATGAACATGGGTCTATTTATTTTGATGGAAGGTAGACAAGGTTGGTGGTGTTGAATTAATATGTATGTTGTTAATCATGGATCAAAACTTGTACCATAAAGCATGCATTATTTACCATATTCGTCTTCCTCTCTTTAAGATTCATATGCTAATTTTGGTAAATTTCAAAACCTACAAAGACTGGACAGCTCCTCATGACAATGATGCCATGCTATTGCTAAACTTTATTTTGTTTTGACAAGGGGTTACTTTATTTCCCGCAAAAAAAAAAAAAAAATTGTGCAAATTAAAAAAAAATTCCGCCAAAATTTTCCGGCCAAATTTTTTACTGCATCACAGTTATAAAGTTACTGCATCACAATCATGATTTTAGTGCATTAAGGTTATAAATTACTGCATCACAGTCATAAAGTTATTGCATCACAATCATGATTTTAGTGCATTAAGCTTATAACATTGATTTTAGTGCATCATAGTTGATGCACTTAACTATTAACTATGATGCATTAACTTATAATAAAGATGCACTAAAACTTATTAGTGCATTAAGGTTATAAGTTACTGCATCACAATTATGATTTTAGTGCATCAAAGTTATAAGTTATTGCATCATGCATTATAGTTGATGCACTCAACTGTTAACTATGATGCAGTAACTTATAATAAAGATGCACCAAGACTTATTAGTGCATTAAGATTATAAGTTCGATCACTGTTATAAAGTTATCGCATCATAATTATGATTTTAGTGCATTAAGATTATAAGTTACTGCATCACAATTATGATTGTGATGCAATAACTTTATAATCTGATGAATAAATTTTGGCGGAAAATTTTTTGCCCAAAAATTTTTGGGGGAAAAATATTTTATTGGGGGGTAACACATGTCACATGACGTGACATGGTGATGTGGAAAAGGTGACACGTCCACATGCCTTCTCATTCTTTTCATTATAAAAAACTTTTCATAATAACCCCACTATCTATCTATATATATATATATATATATATATATATATATATATGAGAAAAACATACGGGCTACCATCCTACATCTATCTTTATGTTTTATGTTTTTAAGTTTATGTTTATTTCAAGTTGTTATTTAGTGTTAGTGAGTCGAGTCTTGGCTTAGCAACGCCGCGTTTTACATACATGTAACTTAAGATTTTTGACTTGCCACCACTAAATATCCCCATATCCAACAAAACCCTTTATTTCCCTACCCGAAGCCTAACATTATAACCCTTTGTAAATACCTCTTAGATAGTTATTCCTAGTTGCTTACGCCAAAGCGGTGGATGTTTGATCTATTCTCAAGCCTATGATAATCTATGTGCTATGACAGGTAATGAGTGTTTATCTTCCATTTTCAAAATATTATATTTCATATAAACCCGAGAGATGAGAGAATCCAAACACCAATTGTGAGGTGCCAGTATATAATCTTCGTGCTTTTTTTGACTATTGTGGCACTTGTACTTGTTGTAGACTATTCTAAACCAATACTGAATGACCCCTAACTCATAAATTGATTAGCAAAAAGCACATTTGCTTGAGAACAAGCAAATTCCAAGTGTAGGGATATTTGATAAGGATTTAAAACATACGTTTTTAGAGGGTCATTTAAGCCCTAATTGATACATTTTATATCCGTTACTGCTTAAAATCGTTCTTTTTCACATTTTAGGTCTTTTGGAAGCAAATTGCTGGAATCAAGCACTTTTGGACAAAAAGGAGAGAAAGCATGAAGAAAACGAAAAAGTAAAGATTTCAAGGCTGATTTTCAAACCTGACGATGTCCCAACCCATAAGGTGACGGCGTCGCTCACAAGGTTTTCTTAAATGTCTCAAGCGACGGCTCAGGTCATATTTTGGTTCTAAAACATGACGTCGTTACGCCTAAATCCAGAAGGGCATTGCCCTTACTTTTTCACCAGACGACCAAGGTCCATTCCAAGACGATGTCTATAATGAAGCCAGACGGCGTCACACTTCCTCACATGACGCCTTCCCAATGATGACTTGTCCATAACGAAACCCTAATGACGGCGACTAAACGGCGTCACCATCAAAAGGCGATGCCTTCACAAGTGTAAATCTATATATAGACTTCGAATTTTATGTATTTTAAGTGTAGTATTTTGGAGAGAAACCCCTAGTTCGTTAATAGTCTGACTTGGGCAGTATATTAGGGTTCCAAACCCTTCTTTACACTAAAAGATAAGTTTGTTTATCCAATCTATCACCATGTTTGTTCTATGTTCAATTGTTTGTTTGTGTTCTTGCTTATCTATCATGCGTAGCTAAATTAATCTAGTGTTTGCTTAGATCCAATGAAACCTAGTTGTTGATTATTATTAGGTTGTCTCTTGTTTTAATTAGTAGACGCTAGAGTAAGGAAAATTGACTTCTTCTTTAATTGTTGCGAGCTTGAACGTCCTAAATAGCAAAAAGCTTGAGAGTGCACTAAGGCTATCGTTGTGTTTATTGCGTGAGTTGTAGCTTAAATATAATAGAGTATTCGGGGGAGATACTACGGTACTTGGCGATCCCGGATAGTATAGAGGAGAGTTACGATTCATAGAACTAGGGAATTAGGCACCCCCTATGACTAACACGGAATACAACGCACTAATTAGAATGAGGATGTGACAATTCAACCAACTAATAAGAGATAACTAGGGAGTAAGGAAATCTAAGTAAACACTTTTTTAATTATCATATGAACTCAATCAATCAATCCATAGCTTTTCTCATTTTCATCAGTTAATTAGTTTTAATTTTAATTTTTAAGTAGTTTTAATTGGTAGAATTACCACCCCCCACTCTTCAAATCCCGATATTTTTACTTGCTTTCCTATAAAATATAAAAAGCTAAAAAGAATCACCCTCAACCTCATCTTTTTGTCATACATCTCTACTAGCATCTATAGTCCCCTAGAAAACGATCAACCCCTTGCGCTTACCCATACTACACTGCAACGATTAGGTACAATGCAAGCTTTACAAATTGTCTAGAAATCAAATTATCTCCTAGAAATCAAATTGTCTATGGGCGATTTATCTATGAAGACAATTTGATTTCTAGGAGATACCTGAGTCCAAAAAGGCCTTGATAACTACACACATATCAACTGCTTTCTTCTCTAACAATGTTGTTCCGGACTTTCAAGAAAATTTATATGATGATTGAGGAGTACTTAAATGATTTGAAAACTGAGTTTCATGAAAGAGCACTTCTTGCAAACTCAAAATGGTTTATCAAAAGAAAAAAGTCAAATTTTTCTGGATCAAAATCCTCTGAAAGCAATGAATGTTTTAAATGTGGTCACTTTGCACAACATTGTTTTGCTAAAACCACCTCAGAACCCTTATACAAAGCTTCAGGGTCAAACTTTTCCACAGGGTCAACCAAGTTTCAACCAAAATTTATTCAGTCTACTCAACACTTTAAAAATAATAAGTATGAGTAAAAGAATGATTTTGAATCTAAATACAAAAATGTCAAAGCCAAACTTGTACTTCTTGAGGCTGCTCCCTCAACATCTTAACCATCTAAACATTTTCAAACCAAAAACAAGGGTCTAGTTGCTGAAATTTATGACTGGAATGAGGAAGAAGTCTCCGCTGAAGATGAAATGGTTCATGTCAACAGTCTGATGGCTCTATCAGAGGATCAAAAGCTATCAGTTGGAAAAAGCCATGCAAAAAATGGTGAATGGGTCAACATCACCATGAAGAAGGTAAATACTTTACTTTCTATGGATTATGATTTTGATTGGCAATCTTATTTGTGTTATATAAATGTTGACCTTAAGTTTGTTGAAGAGCAAAGACTTAATTTGTTTCCAAAATATAATAAACTTGCTTTTGAACTAAACAAGTGTAGAGATGAATTACTAGTGTTGAAACAAGCTAAATTAGAAGTTCTTACACTTCAACTTCAAAACACTGAGATTATTAAACACGATCATGCTCTCCAAGAACAAATTAAGAAAGAAAAATGTATAAATGAAAAATCGATCAGTAACTCACACAAGGCAATTCAATGTATAAATGATCAAATCCCTAGTTAGAGAAAGAAAACTCTAGGAAGTTATCATATCTCTGGAACATCCTCCACAAAGGATCACAATGAGAATGCCCTCATTCCTCCCGGTCTAGGATATTATCATAAAATGGTCCCAAAATCCAGTGGATGGGTTGAAAGGCTTTACCCTGATAGCAAATTGCCAAATTTGAATACTGGTAAAATTTTGAATCCTGAAAGTCTGGTTATCAATGAGAGTCTTGGACTCATAAAAATACCCACTGACTCTGAATCCACCAAAGAGTCAGATTCAGAACCTCACACACCTCTACCTCCCTTGAAAATCCTTTAGGGAGCTGCACCAAGTTCAGAGGTTACACCTATGACTTTCTCACAACACTCTCCTAGAGAGAGGGCTGGTCTAGGTTCCAATAAAGAAAAAAATCTAACTCTCATACTTCCTTAATAAATAGTGGGTCAATGTTTGTTACCAATATAAGTTTTGAACAACCCACTCCATCAGTTCCTACTGATGGTAAAAGTGATAAAAATGAATCAAAACTAAATGAGTTAACTAAACTTGTTAAAATGTTAAGTGAACAAGTTAATTCATCACAGAAGGTTCACGAATCCATATCCAAAAACTAATTACCATAACCTGAATCATCAAATGCCTTGAAATCAAAACCTCTACAAAAACCAAAACAAAAATTTAAATTTTTCAGATACTCAAATCATCCCACTGAGGACTGCTATAGAGTCATATTCTGCAAGATCTGCAAAGGAACTGATCACATAATTAACCCTTGACTATACCTCACACTATTATCACTGAAAGTTGTAGCCAACTACAAGGCTCAAGCATTGATAAGGATTTAAAAGGTACACTTTTGAGGGATCATTTAAGCCCTTAATTGATCACTTTTGTATCCGTTACTACCTAATTTTGTTCCTTTTCACTTTTTAGGTCTCTTGAAGGCAAATTGCTGGAATGACACTTATTCGGACGAAAAGGCGCGAATATACGAAGAAAATGGCCAAGTCAAGAATCAAGACACTCAAGCTACTGGAAAATGAAGGGGACGGCGTCACTGCTTAAATGCGACGTCCAATGGAGACATCTTGAGACGACTCATAGAGCAAATTGCTAATTTACAAGTGACGACATCAGGTTTAAAAGAGTAGGGCATCGCAACTTCACATCACCTAGATTTGGATCCGGATGGCGTCAGAGATTGAAACCGACGACGCCACGAGCATAAGGTGACGCCGTCACAGAGTTGACGTGGCCAAGACGAAACCCTAATGGCGGCGACCCGACGGTATCACAATTAAAGAGTGACGCGTCAAAGATCTTGTAACACTATACATAGAATCCGAATTATTCAGTTTTAGGAGGTAGTTTTGTGGAGTAAAATCCTAAACCGAACCAAGGTCTGTTTACGGATCTTAGGGTTCCATACTCTATTTTACAACAAGATAAGTGTTTTACTTCATTAATTCAATTATGTCTTCAATTGTTTGTGTGTATGCTTGCATGTTCTCCATGTCCGGCTAATTTACTTGTGTGTTTGCTTAGATAATATGAAACCTAGTTATTGAATATTGATTGGTTGTCTCTTATCTTAATTATGATTGACCTAGTATTGCGATTGGTCATTCAAGTTGTGTTATTAATGCTTGATTAGTCTTTGTTGAACCATAGCTTATAGTTACTAGTGGAATTGTAGGCTAGATATCCAAAGATAACCTTAGTGTTAAGTTTATGAATCCTAGAGATTTCGTAGTCATTAACATTAGGTAGCTTCAAAGAGTTAGGGATAAACGCATACCCTACTAATCCTTAGAAACACAACGTAATTAAGAATAAGGACGTGACAATTCAACCATCAATAGGAGATAACTAGGGAGTAATAACATCTAAGTAAACACATTTTAATCATCATAAGAGCACACAACAATAGACATAGACTACACTCACCTTAGATTAGATAATTAGATAAGTAGAGTAATCGGTAGAAATACCAACCCCAAATCCAAACCCCGAGATTCGTACTTTCAATTTTCTAAAAAAATATAAAAAAAATAATCTTCCTCAACCCCAACCTTAGCGTAGTAATTTCTCACTAGCACTCCTATTCCCCTAGAGAACGATATCAATACACATGGCTTACCCTAATACTACACTACAATGATTAGGTTCACTGCCTAGGGTGTTGAAAAACTTGCTCGACGAAAAGGAAGTTCCTTTGACCCCAAACGCGCTTCGTAAGCGTATTAAGTTTTTGGCGCCGCTGCCGGGGAATAGAATAGCTAGTTAGGAGTCCACCTCGTTTAGATTTCCTTGCTTGATTCCTATCAAGTAAGCTATTTTCCCATTTTTAGCTTCCTCGTAGTCTATCCCCCTTCTTCGTGACCTTTGTTCGTAATCCCATCACTTTTCATTATGGAAGGTGATAATCAGCCACCAAACCTGCCATTTCCCCCCACCAATCCCCTCATACAACTTAGGACCCGCAGTTCCACCAAAACCCTTATTGAACCTTTTGCTGAACCCGAAAGAGAGCTAAATAAGCGAAGAAAAGCTCTCCATGAGTCGGAACCTCTAGGCACCACCATCAATTTTGATGAAGCCGCAACTGACGAAGAGTCCACTCATTCCCCTAAATCCCCTGATGCCACAACATTGACAATCTAAGCCAACATAGCGAGGAAATCCCCGCTACTCCGGTCAATGGACCCATCAATAAACCAGAAGAAAAATCCCTCGGGGAATACTCTTCCCCCTCTGCATCTGTATTTACCAGCGCCATTGTCTACCCTTCTGAGCAGGTCAATGAGGTGTTGCATGACACCGACATTTGGCTTATCCAGAACGCATATCAATTCCACGGATCCCACAGCGAAAACCCTATTCATCACATCAAACAATTTTTAAAAATTATGGATACTATCTATGCTGACGGAGCATCCAAGGAGACATCCAGACTTCGGTTTTTCCCATTTTCTCTTCAAGGACAGGCCAAGGAGTGGCTCGATAAGCTTCCTTCAAGGTCCATCTTCACTTTGGAACAACTCACAACCACATTCACCAAAAAATTCTTTCCCTCTGGGAGAACTGCATTTATCAGGATGGAGAATCTATCGTTAACTCCTGGACTCGTTACAAAGATCTCATTCAACAAGCCCCACACCATGGTATCAACCTTTGGTTGCTTGTTCAAATCTTTTACGACAATGTCTCCCGAAATGATCAAAAAGGGATTGACTTCTCAACTGGCCGAAGAATTTCCAATCTCACTGCGGAAGAAGGATGGGACCGCATTGAGGAGTATGTCCAATACCAAGACAACACTTGGAATGAGCCAGTAACTGTAATGAGTGTCTCTGCTGCCTCAAATGAAAACCTATCATCTCTCGATGATCGGATAAAGAGGGCACAAGAAAAGCTTGCATACCTCACAAAATTTCCAGAATCTAAGAGGTTGTTTAACTCATACCTTATATGCGACATTTGTGGAGGGTCACACGAGAGCGACGAGTGTGATGATAACACACGCCAAGATCGCGTCTTCCTTTCTAGTCATGACATTTATAATGACCCTTCCCTTCTTACATTATATCAAAACGATGAATGCACTCCTTGGGGTAATCTAAAATGGAAGACTGAGGGAAAGGAGGGTTCTGAATACGCCATCCGTGATGCCTTTGAAAAAGAACTCGGGCAGTTTACCATGGAAGGGCCAATGATTTTAAAGGGTCTTGAAGGATTCATTCAAGAGAAACAAGCTGAATTAGAGATCCAGTTCGCCGAACTCCACAAAAGAATAAGCGAACCTGGTCCAACCCATCACGATCCAACTTGTGCCGTTACTACTCGATCAGGAATTACTACCAAGGATCCCCCACACCCTGACCAGAATCCCACCACCAGGGAGCCTGAGTTAGGAAATGGAGCAATTCCTGAACCTCCTTTGACTCCCCATGACCCCCCTCTACAAACATCAACACCTATCCTGCGACCGACTCTCGCACGGATTCCTTATCCCTTGCGTCTAAAGAATCAAAAGGCTGAAGAAGACAATGAGAGAATATTGTCTTACTTAAAACGGACTTCCGTTAACATACCACTTCTCGATGTATTTTTATCATATCCCTAAACATAGCAAATACTTCAAGAGGTTATTATCGAATCGGAAGAAACTTGATGGGTTGATATCATTAGGAGAAGAGTGCTCGGCTGTCATCCAAAAGAGCTTGCCCAAGAAGAAAGAAGATCCAGGCAGCTTCACCATTCCTTGCTCTATAGGGGCACTTTCCATGAAAAATGCCTTGGCAGATCTTGGGGCAAGCATTAACTTGATGCCCCATTCCTTATTCCTCAAACTCGGATATTCAGGGCCGAAACCAACTAGAATGAGTATTCAGTTAGCTGATCGATCAATCAAATATCCCATTGGAGTTTGTGAAAATGTTCTTGTTAGAGTAGGAGAGTTCAAATTTCCGGTTGATTTCATGATTTTAGAAATGAAGGAAGATAACTCGGTCCCAATAATCCTTGGAAGACCCTTCTTGGCTACAGCTCGTGCCATCATTGATGTTCATGATGGTAAAATCACTTTACGAGTGGGGTCCGAGAGCTTAATGTTGAGCCCCTTTTATCACTTATACCTTATCACAACACTCACGTTCCCAACAGCAAGAATACGTATAACATAAACAGATGTGTTATGCGTAGAAGAAAGAAAGGAAAAGATGAAGAACTTGGTGACTTGAATATGTATTAGGCGTATGTATGTTTTGAGAGATAGAGAGTAGAAAGGAAACTTTATTCCAAAGAAAAAAAACACACACACACACACACTCAAGTACACCCCTCAAATGACATACTTGAGGGGTATTTATAGTAAGAGAGATGATGCCCTAAGGCTTGGCCATGGGCCGTGAGATGGGCTTGGACATGGATTGGGTAACATGAACTTATACAAGGCTAACTTAACTAAACGTCTAACCATTTAGCTTAGCCCAATCCATGAGCCCTTTGACTATTCTAGCACGATATCTAACACACGTTACAAAGTTCCTAAATGTGAATGACCATCACTTCTAATAAAAACTATTAAGGCTAACAATCTCCCCCTAAGGGGTGGTCATTCAAAAGATGCTCCACTTGATTTGGTCTTTACTTTTCTAGAGCTTGAACTTTGTGCGTAGATATAAAATAGTCTTGATTCTTTGTTCCTTCATGCTTTGTGATCAGTTAATGTGGTATAGAGCCATGGAAATGCTTTGTCAACTTCTTAGGTTAGGTGTCTCCACGTCTTTCTCCACCATGCTCACACTTCTATTTGACTTTGAGTTTCCAATGATGAAGTTCTCGTGTCTTTACACTTTGTAGATTCTTTGACATTGACGAAGAATCATCTTTAACTTAGAGTTGCTTTTGATTTTGATGAGAACTTTCATGTGTTGTTGGTATGAGCATGTGGCGAGTCTCAAGACGATCCATCCGCTCCAGAGCTTCCATAAGAAGAAAACATAAAAACAAGTTAGTAATAAGCGGATTCTGGCACTTACAAGTTTGAATTTCGAGGGTGTTAACAGCATAGTGTGAAAACACATCTCTAATTCTTACAAAAAGCCGTTCTGAACGGAGTCCCACAAGTGAGATAACGATATACCGAATACATCTACAGTTTCAAATGAGTCGCGAGGTACACGAGCATCACCACGACTGTAGACCTTTTGAGACACACTAAGCGTAATCCACGGAGAATTACCGAAGTGACCTGCCGTCAGGTGCTTGATGTTGACCTGGCAGGAGTTTCCATTCAATCACGAGGATTACAGTTGTAACTTCTCATAAATGTTCTGGCAGATTGCTAAGACCTGCGTAGGACTCTAGAATATATCACTTGTGTCCTTATTGATGAACAACAAGCGATGTCATGTCAAGTGTTCCTATGAGATCTTTTAATGAATCTCGTGGCTTTAGACTCGTTTAGTGCATTTTGGTTTTCCTGAGCGGAGACTAGGGAGAGGGTCTCCTTCTTCAATATCAATCAACTCTAAGAGAAGGTCAATAGATTATGCAGGGTTCCCAGTGAGAATGAAACAAATCCTTTTAAGAGGAATTGAGTGGCTAGAAGGTTAGGTGCAGTGCGTCACTGGGTCCATGACGTCCTTGTCTTCAATACCGGTTTCATCTTAGTGACAACCAGTAGCAGATGAATTGAACCCGGTTTCTGCCCTAAGGTTGAATATGGAGGGCTATTTCTTTTCACCCTTTCTTTTACATTTCCTTTTAATTCTTCAACCCCTTCTTTCTCCTTTCTCACATTACTCCTTTTTTCAATCATACCTAAGGACTTCTAATACTAACTATGGGTATTGTCCTTGGGTAGATCCCTCCGGCTCTGGCGGATCATAGGACGGATTTACTATCCTTAGACACCTTATAACTCCATGACTGTCCTATTGTTGCCATAAAACCATTTTCTTGAAAATCTCTCAAAGTGTTTATGATTATCAAAACATTTTGTTAACACCTTGAGAGTTTTGTTTTCAGAAACACTCCCCTTCACATATGCTTATATTGTTTTAACTGAAATCTGCACAGAGAGGGTAGAGTTCGCACTTTTGAATTGATCAACTTTCAATAGACAAGACCGATTCGAGACACGTTTACATCACTAGTGAACTAGCTGGAAATTATTACCCGACCTGGTCAAGTCCAAAGAAAGTTTCTCGAAATGGTACATTCTACTTAGACAAGTCCTATTCGAGACACGCTTACATCACTGGTTAGACCAGCTTGAAATTATTACCGTCCAGAACAAGTCTTTTCGAAAGTACTTGACTTTATATTATCTTCAATTCATTGGTTACGACTGAGTCGAGCTCATTTGAGATTCAAACACCGATCATAAAACATTTTTGATCACCTTTTAATCACGTTTCTCCCCTTCAAAAATAGCATATCTATGATGTTTTGAAACAAAATGATTAAAAGATATGTTTTTCGAAAAGCATTTGGAGAGAAACTGATTTAGCATGAAATTTGGAACAACTTTGGTTTAATACTCCCCTTTAACGAAAGCATATTTTTCATACAGAAAATTTAGAATCAATTAAGGGTTTAGAGGGAGTTATCTTGGTACCAAATGTGAGAGGTTTTGAAAAATCTTTTTGAAAAATTTCGAATCAATGGTACTCAAGATGATGAAGATTTTGAAAATCTTTTGAAGATAATTAGAGAAGAATTATCTTCATTTGTTTTAGGATAAGTGCTCGATATTTATGAAAATCGATTTTGCGTGGCACTTTCCTTTCTTTAAAGATCGGGTTGCAAGCTGAAATACTTACAAGCCATTATGTTTTTAGGAATAGTGCTTGAAAAATATTTAAAACCGTTGATTTGGATAAGCACTTTCCTTTCTTTGAAGAGCGGGTCCTGAACTGGTGTGTCCAGAAGCCATTATGTTGATGTCCGGGTTTCGTACTGAAGTATACGAAAGCCATTTTTGAAGAAATTTTGAGAAACGACATGTTTTGAAAAACATTAAAGAACTCTCGCTCAAGCATCTGTACATACCCGTATCATTGTTGAATGACATTTCTAGAAACGTACAGAATATCGATTATACGAGAGACATGTCATGAGAAGAATATTTTGTGGATTTTTGATTTTATATTGTTTTTGTATTTTTGAAAGTTTTCTATTTTTGTATTTTGCTTTTGATGGTTTTTCAAATTTTGTATTTGTTTTTTTGAAAAAAAATATTTACAAAGAAGATTTGAAGAAAGAAGATTAAGTTTGGCCAAGTAAAAGTGGAGTTAAGAGTGGAACTCGAAAAGGATTTCCATATGCGAAATTGGCATAAAGTTCTTCTTTACCACATGGGGTATATGAACCTTCAACACTTTTACAAGTACCTGCATCCACAGAAGAAGAATTTTCACAAATAACAGTGTTAGAAGTACATGATTCCTCACGGTGAGTGGATCTGACTTCCTTATCCGAATGATTGTCACTATTATCTGTGTTGGTGCAAGTATCAAAAATCTTTCCTGTGGGAATCCATCTAAGACCAACTTGGTTGAAAAATTTTCCCGTGGGTTTCCACCTAAGGTAAGATCTAGGAGTTGTTTTCTTTTCAGATGCAGCGGAAGACTCTTTTTTAGAAAAACTACGTCCTGAAGTGATCCACCTATTAGGTCTCCTTTCCATGTTCATTTTATCAACGGGTTTGTTTCTGTTTGGTGTCTTAGTGGATTTAACCTTAGCATGTGATTTTACTTTCTTGAGATATTTTGAAAGACATGCATCGTGATTAGCTGAAAAGACACATTTTTGACATGTAGGACAAACAAATTCCACATTCTTGCTTAAAACAGCAACATTAACTTTGTCACTACAGTCTTTTGGAAATTGTTTCTTGTTTGAAAAAGACTCGGAATTTCTAGTGTTGTTTCCTACGTGCATAGCATTTTCTTTTGCGCAACTACTCTTAGATGCAAGCCAATCCCTAGTCTTATGTTGAGAATACCTAGGTAAAGGTTTACAACTACTAGTACTGCCTTGAAATCTTATAGAATTCATCACCCTAGATGTTGCACCTAAAATTCCGTCTTTTCGAGTCTGTGCCTTTTTCCTAGCTTCTTCTAGATAGTGATTGTTGACCATGTTGTTAGAACCTGACAAATGATTCTTTAACTTGATTTTTTGTCACATTCCGTGTACTATTCTTAGAAATGCCATGTGTAATCACTTTTTCTTTATCAAAAAAGGTTTGCAAAGCAATGCTTTTCTTTTCAAAACCTTTGACAATTCTCTTTTTAATAGGCAGGGATGTGGAGTGACATTTTGACAAATCATTTTTCTCATTGACTTTGGAGGCCGAGAAATAGACATTTTTGGTTTGGAAACCTGTTTGGGAACATTTGTTTTCTCCTCAGTCAATGGTTTTGCAATCTTAGTATCCACAGCCTTTCCTTGTAGACTTCCCAGTTGAGCTCTCAAAAGATCATTTTGCTCTTTCATGTCCTTGTAGGCACGCTCATACGAAAGTTTGTCATACTTGCATTCCTCAGATTTTCGATCAAGTTGTTTAAAGTAGGACACGTTTTCCTTTTCAAGTTTTTCAAGAGCTTTTTCATATTTTGAAACAATTGCCGAGGTCTCAGACTGGAGTCTTTCATGATCTTCAACAGAATATGTTTGTAAAATGATGGACATAATATCAGTGAGTCGAACATCTTCAAGAGATAATCATTTAAATTTTCCAAAACTTTGATGTGATCAACACTTTCATTAGCTTGCTTTACCAGGGATTTATGGTCCTTGACAAAGTCACTGTTCTTTCAAAAGGCTTGTTCAATATAAATTACCCTTGAGTTGATGTTATTCAGCTGAGGGGCAATTTCAGTTTCAAAAACTTTTTCTGTTCATTATCAAAACTATTGAACCAGATGTTTGTTGTAATATGAGTTTTAGTTTTAACAGTCTCTTGAAGTCTCCAAATTCTAGTTTTAACATCGCTCTTAAAATGCTTCTAGTATCACTTGTGTTAAAAGGATTGTTTGAAGACATTTGTTCGATTTCGAAAGAGATTTGGAAACTACAACTGGTTTTGAAACTGATTTTGAAACTGGTGTTGACACTTTGTTTGAAACACTTGGAGTGATGGAAAACTTTGACTGTTCTTTATGAGAAACAAACGAAATACCATTAATTTTGTTCCATTTGTTATAATCAATTGGTTTAATTTCCGGATGTTTTTGTTTCATTTTTGATCTACTCTCCTCAGATAGTTCCAACGTTTCAAGAGAATCACGAACAATTATGGGTTCATGCAAAGGTTTTCCATTGTTTAACACATTCTGAGATTTCTGAGCTTTCTTGAGAAAACAAGGAGGTGAGTTACCAAGAGCCATTTTATGAGAAGTATGAAAAATCGGATTTACTTGATTAGAAAGCATCTTGTTTGTCTTAGCGGAATGACCCGTTGTAAGAAGCAAATTATCCAATTTTTTATTGTTTCATTTTTGTCCAGAATTTCATCTAGAAGAGAATCTTCTCGTTTTGAAAATCAGACAATCAACTGCTTTCTTCTCTTTTTAAGATCAGAAAACAATGGTTTTTGTTTAGAAAGTTGGTCATTTAGTTCAGAAATTTCCTTGTTTAAAGATTTTATTTTCAAGTTCAGATTCACATCAAGTGTATCATACTTGAGTTGCAATTGTTTTTCTCTCTAAAACAGAATCGATAACCAATTTCTAATTCAGATATTTTGTTTGTATGAAATTCATAGGCTCTTGCATTCTCTTTGTAACTCTCAAGCTCAGCGGTCAATTTATGATTCGCGGCCTTAACCTCGCGATTGACCTTACTCACTTTCTCAATCTCAATACCACAATTATTGAATAATGATTCAAAATAAGCAGGGTTTCCTCATCGGTCCAGTATTTTGTGCCACACAGCCGCCATTAGGATCCACATCTGGAATTTCAGAGTTCGTATTGCTACAACTCGGATTGTCCAGGTATGTATCATAAGTAGGTGTTGATGTCACAGATGAATGTTCATCATGAGTAAACTGATTAGCAACATTACTATAATTTGGTACCTCATTGAGTGAATCGTGTAATAGACGGAGGTGTATCAAAAGCACCGCTTGATGTTGAGTCCTGCTGATTGATTGTATGACTGGAGTTTGCAGTATTGATTGCTTTATGTGCCCGTCTTGGATTCATGAATTGTATTCGCGGTCAATTCAATTCCCGATTCTTCTTTCGTGCTAACATCAACATGTACAGGATCCTTTCAAGCTTCGTCAGTCGTTTGACACTGCATTCTGGATCAAAATACCATGAATCTTTTTTGTGATTGTTAGAGGTAGCTTGCTGAACCGAAGTCATAAAACAGTTATTCCCATTTTGATATCCCATATTCTGATTCACAATCTGACCCCTTGATGTCCATCAAACGTCCCGCATATTGCATCGATTCCCCATTTGTATAACCGTAGCAAATCCATTCTGATTCCCAATAACATCAACCATTTGTCCTCCTTGACCCATATGCATACTTGATTGAGCAAACTGCGGATTATACGATGAAATCCATTGGTTGTTATTTGGTGTAGTTGGACTAATGTTTAGGTCATTGAAGAATGAATCAAAGAAAGCAGTTTTGAGACGATCTGCCAGAGTTGCCATTGAGGAAGGTATGTATGATAAAGTTGATGTAGGATCGATTCAACGATAAAGGAGTTGTGTTTGAAGAAGATTAGGCTCGGTTGAGGTTTTTCTGAAAGTCGTTGATGAAATATAACTAGAAACTAATAATAAGCAATAAACAACAATAATAAGCTAAAAATAAGCTATTGTACAGTAAACTAAGTTTAAAGGCTAAAAATTCAAAAAGCTTACAACTGATTTTGCTAATAGAACAAGGGAACAAGAACCAAGAACATTTCTAGCTTGTTCACACAAGCTAGAAAACCCAGAAAAGCCTTCCAGATTAGCTTATACCACCCAGAACAGCTTTTTGGAGCTTAGTTAACCATTTATTGACTTTTCTTCAAAATGAAATTAGAACCTCAGGAACCTCTTAATACTTCTTTAATTAACTTCAATAAGCTCATAAGAGCTTATTTCAACAACTATTTCAGATTATAACATTAAAATCAAGCAAGAACACTTTTGGCGGGAAAAACAGTTTTAACTGGAAACATGGAATTAATCTAATTGAATACTTGTATTACAACTGAAATGACTTATACAATTTAGAAACTAAGAAACCCAGAAAGGTTTTACATTAAAATTATACTAACGACATTAATTTAAAATTCTTAACTACAACTAAAATCTACTCTCTAATCTAACACTTGCTTCCCTGTGTCTTTTGTGTTTTATTGACTCCAAAAGCTTTCTTGGGTCCCTCTGATTGAATCCCAGTCGTTGGACTGTTCCAATTCATCCCAATCGTCCAGTTGTAAATTTGGCGCCAAAATATCTATTTGAGTGGGAGCAGCAGGTTTTTGCAATTAAAGAATTTTGGGTGTTTGTGGAGGTGTAGGAGAGTGGGTAGACAGCTGGGGTTGAGGTGGATGCAAGTGGTGGTGAAACCATGGAGGTGGAGAGTGGTTTATGGTTTTGGGGGGTATGTGAGGAAGGGGAACAGGGATGGAGGTATAAGGGAGTGGGTTTGACTGTTTGACTTGGGCTGGGCTGGTTTAATAATACAAGAAGGGTCCGGTTTGGTTTGTAGAAATTTAAGCCCAAGGACCAAAATTGTATTTTCTGAATTCTTGAAGGGTTGAAACTGTAAATTCCCAAAAGTTATCAAAAGGGTTAATATTGCCAATGATGAATAGTACAAGGGAATATTTGATAAATTTCCATTTTTAAATACCCGAGGACTAATTTTTCCATTTTTGAAACTTGAGGGGTAAAAGTTGCCAATTTTAGAAAACTTTCATCCAGGGACTAAAAATGAACAAGTTTGATATCCCAAGGACTTATGTTGACTTTTCTTCCAATTTAAACCTTCAGGGACTAATTCTGCCAATTTGTGAAACTTCAGGGACTGAAAATGACAATTTTGTGAACTTTGATTGTTTTTCACCTGTTTTCAATCTTTTTGTATCTGAATCACATAAAAACACATTTCAATGATATTTGTAATATTTATATGGTCATTTGAGTGTTTTTGGCTGTTTTTGTGAGTTTAAATAATATAAAATATATGTGTATTTAGACACATATCAGTCGTACTCGTAACCTTGGTTCTTAGGCGTAAAAAAATTTCTCCCAAAATTTGAAATTCACTATAAAAATCAATTCTAAGGTCGTATGAAAAATTTGAGTTATGACAATTTTGACGCCAAATTTAACCGAAAAAATTTAAATTTAGGCCCAAAAATTTGAATTTTTGACCAAAATTTTCCAAGTTATACCAAAATTTGAATCTCGCGTAAAAATTGAACGTTTAGTCTCCCCTAAAAAATAAATTTTACTCAAATTTTCCCGCCAAAAAGAGCTATGGTGCTTAGGCGTAGACCGAAGAAGTTACGAGTAGACTATGGTGCTTAGGCGTAGGATGCTTAGGCGTACGTTGCTTAGGCGTAGAAAGACCCTTACGCGTAGGATAAACTTATGCGTAGAACCCAACTTACGCGTAACACAAGAGCTTACGCGTAGGTATAGCTTACGCGTAGGAATAGCTTACGCGTAGGAATAGGGTTTTGCCCAAAAATCTTTTACACTATCACAGTGTAAGAGATATTCAAAGTCGAAGTGTTCCACAAACTTATCCAAGTGAGGGAAGCACTGAGTAACCGTTGAAGCACGAAGAATCTGCACCAAAAAGTTATGCGTAGAAAAACTAGGGTTTTGACTTTCTTACGCGTAGAACTAGGGTTTTGACCTACGCGTAAAAAATTTCCAAAGATTCAACCGATTTCTGATGCACAGATAGCCTTAAAAACACTCAAATAACACGAAAGTGTTGACCGTTTTCACCCAAAAAGCTTAGAAATCTTACGAGTAGAAATGACCAATGAAACAAAATGAGTTTAAAAAACGTATCTAAACCCGTAAAGCTTGAAACTTTTTGCAAAAAACTGAAACTTTAACACCAAATAAACCTTAAACCACAAGAATCTTGAAATTTTTTGATGAAAAAATCAAAGCTTTAAGCGTATGAAATATGTAAAACGTAAAGAGTAGTACGCGTAACCCTTCAAAACAAACACAAACACTCCTAAACCATTGTTAGGCGATTGATACCAATTGTAAAACCCTTTTATCACGTATACCTTATCACAAACCCACTTAATGAACACAAGTATACCCACGTAAAACACAAACAATATGCGTAGAGTAGAAGAAGAAAAGATAAAGAACTTGGTGACTTGAATATGAATTCGTATGTATGTTTAGAGAGACAAAGAGTAGAAGATGAAAACAATATTCATATGAAACACACACACACACACACACTCAAGCACACCCCTCAAATGAGACTTTGAGGGGTTTATATAGTACAAGTAACTAGATGCCCTAAGGCTTGGCCATGGGCCTTGTATGGGCTTGGACATGGATTGGGTAACATGAACTTATACAAGGCTAACTTAACTAAACGTCTAACCATTTAGCTTAGCCCAATCCATGAGCCCTTTGACTATTCTAGCACGATATCTAACACACGTTACAAAGTTCCTAAATGTGAATGACCATCACTTCTAATAAAAACTATTAAGGCTAACACTTAACCTTCGACATCAAGGATTCTATGAGTCATTCCTCCTCTTACAATCACCCTATTTATTTTGTTGAAGAAGTTGATGAATTTGTTGATGACATAGATGGCTGTATTGATGAGTATCTATTAAACGAATTCATGAATGATGATAGCAACATGATATACAATGATGAAGAGATTGAGATGGTTGGAGTTGTTTCCTTTTACCCACGTAGGGAAGAAATTGAACCTCTTGAACTTCAAAAGCCGGAAAACAAGCTTAAACCATCAATCAAGGAACCTCCTACCTTAGAACTAAAAGATCTCCCGAGCCATTTAGAGTACGCCTTCCTTCAAGAAGAGGACCAACTCCCTGTCATCATAAGCTCTTCGCTGACCACTAAATAGAAAGAGAAGCTCTTAGAAGTTCTAAGAGAATACAAAGGAGTGATCGCATGGAGTGTTGCTGACATTAAGGGTATTGATTCTACTTTTTGTACTCATAAAATTCTTATGGAAAAAGATTACAAACCAACCGTTCAACCTCAGAGGAGAGTTAACCCTAATATCAAGGAGGTAGTGAAAAAGGAGGTCGTCAAGCTCCTCGATGCCGGCCTAATCTACCCCATTTTGGACAGCCCTTGGGTCAGCCCAGTCCAAGTGGTTCCAAAATAGGGAGGAATGACGGTTGTGAAAAATGAAAAGGGTGATTTAGTACCGCAGAGAACGGTTACTGGTTGGCGTGTCTGTATCGACTACAGGAAATTAAACGACGCCACCCAGAAAGATCATTTTACGTTTCCATTCATCGACCAGATGCTCGAAAGGTTAGCCGGGCATGAGTACTACTGTTTTCTTGATGGTTTCTCAGGATACTTCCAAATCCCCATTGCTCCTGAGGATCAAGAAAAGACTATGTTTACATGCCCTTACGAGACTTTTGCTTACAAGCGAATGCCCTTCGGGTTATGCAACGCCCCTGCCACCTTTCAACGATGTATGATGGCCATATTCCATGAATTAATCGAAGACAGCATGGAAGTCTTCATGGATGATTTCTCGGTATTTGGGAATTCCTTCGACCTTTGTCTATCCAACCTCAGGAAGATGTTGAAACGGTGTGAAGAAACCAATTTAGTCCTGAATTCGGAAAAATGCCATTTCATGGTAAGAGAAGGAATCGTCTTGGGGCACAAAGTCTCCGGAGATGGAATCGAGGTCGATAGAGCTAAAATCGAAGCGATATCCAAACTGCCCTATCCCACTACCGTTAAGGCCATTCGAAGCTTTCTCGGTCATGCGGGCTTTTATAGAAGATTTATTAAGGACTTCTCAAAAATTGCCCGACCAATGACACAGCTTCTAGTCAAGGACGCCCCTTTTGATTTTTCTGAAGAATGTAAGGAAGCATTCAATCGTCTAAAGAAAGATCTCTCTCAGGCTCTGATAATGGTTACCCCTGATTGGTCCCAACCATTCGAAATCATGTGCGATGCTAGTGATTATGTTGTAGGTGCCGTAATTGGCCAAAGAAAGGAGAAGCATTTTTAACCAATTTACTACGCTAGCAAAACCATGAATGTAGCACAAGAGAATTATACAACCACCAAAAAAGAGCTTTTACCTGTGGTTTTTGCCTTTGATAAGTTCAGGCAATATCTCGTCCTTTCCAAAACTGTCGGCTTCACAGATCACTCCGCCTTACAATACTTGTTTTCCAAACAAAATGCAAAACCTAGACTTATTAGGTGGATTCTACTGCTCCAAGAATTTGACATTGAGATTCGAGATAAGAAGGGAGCTGAAAAATCTTGTGCGGATCATCTATCCCGGTTAGAGAACCCAGACCTTGAGAAATTGGACCATACCAAGATTCGTGACTCTTTCCCTGAGGAACGGCTAATGAACATTAAGGAAATTGAACCATGGTATGCGGATTTTGCTAACTATTGTCAAGTATGGTTTTGCCAAATTACATGACTAGGCAAGATAAAAGGAAATTCTTCACCGCGCTAAAATACTATTTCTGGGATGAGCCCTTCCTATTCCGCATATGCCCCGATCAAATCATTCGACGTTGTGTTGCTGGAAGAGAGATTGATCGAATTATGAGAGAATGTCATGCGGGACCATCCGGGGGGCATCACGGTGTAAATGTCACGGCACGAAAAGTTTTCGATGCCGGATTCTACTGGCCTACTGTTTTCCGCGACGTCAAGAGATTAGTTCAAACATGCGATGCATGTCAACGATCGGGAAACATTTCACGAAGGGATGAATCACCTCAGAACTATATCCAAGTCTGCGAAATATTCGATGTTTGGGGTATTTATTTCACGGGACCTTTTCCATCATCTGGAGAAAATGAATACATTCTAGTGGCTATCGACTATGTATCCAAATGGGTGGAGGCCCAAGCCCTTAGGACTAACGATGCGAGAGTAGTCATTTATTTTATTAAAAAGCTCTTCGTACGATTCAGGATTCCCAAGGCACTGATCAGTGATAGAGGAACCCACTTTTGTAATGCTCAAATGGAAAAGGTGATGAAGAAGTATAGTGTTCCGCATAGATTTTCTACAGCATATCACCCCCAAACAAATGGGCAAGTAGAAAACACCAATAGAGCATTAAAGCGGATACTTGAAAAAACGGTCCACCATAATAGAAAAGATTGGGCATTCAAACTGGATGAGGCACTCTAGGCATTCAGAACTGCTTATAAAACACCTATCGGAACAACCCCTTTTCGCTTGGTATAAGGGAAAGCATGCCACCTCCCTATTGAACTTGAGCAAAAGGCATACTAGGCACTTAAGGCCTGTAATATGGATTATTCTGAGGCAGGATCAAATAGGTTCTTACAGCTTCAATAGCTGGATGAACTAAGACTTGAAGCTTATGAATCATCGATCACATATAAAGAAAGGGCGAAAAAATGGCATGATCAACGAATAAAGAATCCTAAAGAGTTTGTAGAAGGAGATAAGGTGCTCTTTATAATTCAAGATTGAGATTATTTCCGGGAAAACTCAAATCAAGATGGTATGGACCTTTTTCGGTGAAGAGGAAAATGGACAATGGGGCTGTGATACTACTAGACCATGATGGAAGGGAATTTACAGTGAATGGACAACGTATAAAACATTATCAGTTGGACAATAATGAAATGGTCAGCGATGAGGATATTGTTTTTGAAGAAGGTGACGGTAATGAAGTCACGTAGGGGCATGACTTTGAGTCTAGCTACAAGACTCATAAATAAAGAAAAGCTCTTCGTGGGAGGCAACCCATGCTTAATTGTTTGCTTGTTTGTGTCGTATATCTTTTATTGATTGTTTATTCTCATGTTTAAATTTGTAAAAATGCTTTATTTTGTCTTTAACCTCGTCTTAATTATATATAAAGGTATTTTACATAAGGGATAAGTGTAGGGAGGATTACACACGTTTTCAAAAGAAACGTGAACATGAGAATTACAATTATTTAAAAGATATACATGTGTGTTTGTTCGAGTCAAATGCTTGTATCGAGTCATAATGGATGTTTTGCAGGAAATTTTTCCATATTCTAAAGATAAAAATTTTCCAGAAAAACGCAGACCAGTTTCTGTCATGATAACCTGACGGCGTCAGGAGGAGTAGAAACTGCTTACTAATTTTTTCTCGTTTTCTGAGCTACTTATAATTTTTTGGAATTTTCCAGAAAATTTGTAAACATCCATTCCAAAAGCATTATATCCTAGTTTAGTAGAGTCTTATATATATTGTTACCGCCGATTTTGCGCGAAGGTTTCGTCTGTTTTCTTCAAGTGTGCAGGTTTAATTTGTCAAGAAGAAGATACATAAGATTGGAAGGAGCTTTTAACGCAAACACTCTTCTTGAAGAAAGATTTAACCACTACTTCACACGGATCCTACCGAGCTAATCAGGGGAGTACTAGTTTCTTTCGTTTTTAATTACCTTCTATTATCATAACTTTGATACTTTCGGGGAACATTGGGGACAATGTTCAGTTTAAGTGTAGGGAGGGAAAATAAAATGGGAACCTTGAAACTATGGTTATCCTTGACTATTTTCCTTGTCCAATTTCATTTGTGTAATAAACCATGAGAAATATCGGTTAGGGTAATTTTGGCACAAAATTTAAAATTTTTCATGACATGTTGGAGTGGGCCATTAGTCTTAATAAAGCGTCTCATGGATAGGAAGTTATATGACTAGCACAAAAACCCTTTACCACTTAAATTCCACCGAAAATGTGAGGATCGCCCTTAGATTTGTAGGAATTAAAGCATTCCACTTTAATGCTTCGAGTGTGAACCGGTAGTATAATAGATTCTAGAACTTGTTTTGTGATGCATTCCGAGATCGCTAGTAAGACTACACTTGTGTAGTTAGGAATAACTAAATGATAAGAGGCATTAGGATAACCCTTGTTTGATACCCGTAATATTATTACTTCTTCCACATCGGTTGAGTAATTCTCCCACACCCTTGAGTTGTACTCATCTTTAGTACACGATACCCCTAGTTAACCCCTCAAAGCCTATCCTTTTCGCGGTTCTCGTGATGTTTCGGTTTTCCGGAATATCAATGAAGAGCATTGTTTATAATCCACCCCCAAATGTACACCCAAATCGCCTTAGCCTACCTTGTATGCACTCACTTTTAGTGCATTATTGTTATCATACTAAACCCTTAGTTCAATTATCTAGTTGCTTGCATAAGTTTCTAAGTCGAGTCATATCCTTTGTACACAGTTTTGGGACGATTGGGACTCATGGGAAAAGTTACATTTTATGAAATGACGGGAAGGGAACGTTAAATTCAAATTCCCTTTATTTGGGAAATAATGTACTCCAAGTGTTTTGATCTTTTCAATTCGGGCCAAATTAGTGTTAGAGTAATAAAAACTCAAGTGTAGGGATGTGCCTATAAATCCCTATTATTTTCATGTTATCGTAGAGGATGGTAGAGTAAAAGTATATAAAAATAAAATATAAAAATCGAAAAAAATAGAAAAAAGAGAAAAAGAAAAAAAAATAGAGTGTTGAAAAAAAAAAAACATACGGGCTACCATCCTACATTTATCTTTAAATTTATGTTCGTTTGTTTCAATTTATCTAGAGTTTAGAGTGTCGAGTCTTAGCTTAGCAACGCCATTCTTCGCATGCTTGTAACATAAAGATTTTTGACTTGCCACCACTAAATCGCCTATCCCACCAAACCCTTTGTTTCCTTACCGTAAGCCTAACGTTACAACCCTTTAAAAGACCTCTTGAATAGTTTTTCCTAGGTGCTTACGCCAAAGCGATGGAGGTTTGATCTAGTCTCAAGCCTATGGTAATCTATGTACTAGGACCGGTTAATGAGTGTTTATCTTCCATTTCCAACTTGATATATTTCATATACACCTGAGAGATGAGAGTATCCAAACACCCCATGTGAGGTGCTAGTATGTAATTTCCGTGCTTGTTATGACTTTTGCAGGGCTTATATGTGTTGTGAATCGTTCTAAACTAATGCTTCATGACCCCTAACTTATAAATTAATTGGCTAAAAGCACATTTGCTTGAGGACAAGCAAATACCAAGTGTAGAGATATTTGATAAGGATTTAAAAGGTACACTTATGAGGGGTCATTTAAGCCCTTAATTGATCACTTTTGTATCCGTTACTACTTGATTTCGTTCCTTTTCACTTTTTAGGTCTCTTGAAGGTAAATTGCTTGAATGACACTTATTCGGACGAAAAGGCGCGAATATACGAAGAAAAAGGCCAAGTGAAGAATCGAGACACTCAAGCTGCTGGAAAATGAAGGGGACGGCGTCACTGCTTAAATGCGACGCTGTCGCGAGACATCTTGAGACGACTCAGAGAGCAAATTGCTAATTTACAAGTGAGGGAATCAAGTTTAAAAGAGTAGGTCGTCGCAACTCAGACGACCTAGATTTGGATCCAGACGGCGTCAGAGATTGAAGCCGACGACGTCACGAGCATAAGGTAATGCCGTCACAGAGTTGACGTGGCCAAGACGAAACCATAATGGCGGCGACCCGACGGCGTCACAATTAAAGAGTGACGTCGTCGCATCTTGTAACACTATATATATAATCCAAATTTTTTAGTTTTTAGGGAGGTAGTTTTGTGGAGTAAAAACCTAAACCTGTAACACCCCCAAAAATGGTTTGCAGCGGAAGAAAAGGTTTTTGGGATGCTACTCAATTGGATCGTAACACAAAGTGAAAAATATAGATTTTTCTTAAAAGACTTCATTTATTGAAGTAAAATAAAGTTTACAAAGGTTGATTTGTTGCGGAAAAATGGCCCATTAATAAAGTATGGTCCCAATTCGTATATCAGAGTCATCTATGACCATGCCATGCCAATGCCCAAGCGCCTCCAGAGTTAGCTATTGCCTTTTCATCCTGAAAATACATGCTAAAAAGTCAACACAATGGTTGAGTGAATTCATAGGTTTAGTAATAAAGCAGTTGATCACAAGATTTTCAAGTTTAAAAGATAAGCCATGGGCTACGTTGTTATACGCCCATAAGAGATAGTTGATATTATTGCACTAAGCTCATGACACCAAACTAACTGCATACACCTAATTATTGGTGTAAGTAAATAAAATTGCCCCTCTGAGATGTAATTGCCAATTACATAGAGATACCAAATATAGTGCGCCCCGGTTATTTCCGATAACCGAGTCGGGGTCGTCAGTTCCCATAGTACTATCCACGATATTTGCGTTCACTCGCAAGTGATTAATGGTTCATGATGTAGGGGACTTTTGGCAAACAACTTAGGCAGAGTCATAATATCAAGAGTACAACAAACAGTTTTCAAGCAATTGTGATCATAAAAGCAGTAGTAGCATGTATTCTCCCCAAGGAGTTTATAAAACAGTTAAAAGAGTAAAAGTGGGGCTATGAACTCACCTTAGCAATACGGTAAGAAATGCATAACAATAGCAAGTACGATATGACAACGGCTTCAACACGAAACCTAGATATAATATGGCAAGTCTTAGATAATATATTCCGTTTACGACCCTAAATGGTAATGTTTAAAAAAATGATTTGCTATGCGCGACGGTTTTAACTTGTGTGGTAATGCTTAAAGTTCAAACATAAATGTTTTCAAATACTTTCTCATGTGTTTGTGTTACATTGCTTATGTGGACATTTCATGAGTTAATTTGATTATTGACGTATATAAAGATGTAGTTATAAAAATGTTGGTAAGTATTGGCTCTTGGGATATTTGTGGGAAAAAAAGTATACGAAACTTTCGTTTAAGAGTTGGCTTGAATATTGATTCGAATATTATTGAGGAGCAAATAAATACAAGACGTATTGTATTTATTAAATTTGTTTGATCTTTGAGTGGTGGAAATATATATACAATATATATTTATTTGAGCCGTGAGTAAATAATATGTTTGGACAATTATATTATTTAAAGTTTACACGGGTGTGGTCGTCGATTAGAAACGTGCTAAACATATTTATTTAGACGAAAAGAAGTGGTAAAATATATGAGTTTATTAAACTTATAAAAGTGAAAAGTGTCAAAGTATTCAACCTTTGTAAAATAAATAATATAAGTTTTAAACTTATAAAAAGTTTTAAGAAAAATATTGAGTGGTCTAAAGTCAAGGGGCTGAGACTGAAATTACCAATATATATTACAAAATTTATAAGAGGTTTAGGAAATCTGTCAAGTGATTCAAAATTGGAGGGTTGAATCTGTCAAGAGGAGAAAGTTGCAAAAATAAGAAAAATGGTTGAATCTGCCATAGGCAGGGATGGAACCTGTGACCTCTCGTATAACAATAAGAGACACAACCAATTGTGCCAAAGGCCATTTGTGATCTATTTCACAAATCAAATGTATCTATGCGTTATTTAACTGTATAAAATTTGTTATATACATAACAGTTTTGAATTTGTGCATGGCTTAAATATTTGGTGTTTTCTTCTTCATTTCTAACGTTGTTTTGAAAGCTCCAGATAAGCACTAAGGCAAGCTCGGCGTTCTCGCGACTCGACAACAAAACGAGACCAAGTCTTAACTAGTTCCATTCAACAAGCCAATACTAAGGTTCAATTTTATGGTTTCTTTATGTTTACATGTATATAAAAAAATACCACACAAGTCTCTTTTAAACTAAACCAAATACTATTTTAAGTTTTGCATGCATGCTCAAACGTGAGTATATATATATATATGTGTCGTGTATGTTAAAAGTGTTTGTTGAAATCAAATGTATGTGAAAATGAGCATGAGTATATCGAATGAAACCATGAAGCAAGCTTCATCATTTAGTTTTCTTTCAAACTCAAGACAGTGAGATATTTTTATATAAATAAGAACTTAAAGTTTCAAAAATGAGAAAAGATATATAAATTTGGATTCGGTTGATGCTTACAGTGGGATTTGAGGTGAAGTCGAGAGAGGGGAAAGATCAAGAGAGGGAACCAAGACCCGACTAGCCTTTCGAAATGAAACTCGTTATGTTTCTTTAATGAGACCCGATATGTTTCCAAGGTAACAACCCGATAACCACTTGCTTCCAATCCTTTTAGTTGCTTTGAAATAGTTGTGTGTTATTGAGAATTAGTTTGATCCTGATTATATGGAGGAAGCTAGAGACAGTAGGGGTGTTGTAAGCTTGAAATTTGTGAGAGTTTGTGATGGAGTGAGATGACTTATATAGCCAATGCAAGATATGGGTTCTATGTTATTTTAATGGCATGCGGGATACAAGGAAAAGGAGGAAATAAATAAAATATAAGAGGTTATTGATGTGATTCTCGAGATAGAGATGATATAAGAAAGATCACTATCAATTGCATTTTCATAACTCTTCTCGTGATGTTTTTCTTGGGGAGGAGAGAAAGCTAAGAGAAGTAAGAAAGGGACATGACAATGAGTCCTTGTACTAGGCAATATTATAATAGATAGCTAGATGGAGCATGGGAGACAATGAAAAGACCTAGCTTGTGTCGTGGGTTTATGGCTGCCGAACCATATAAAAAGAAGAAGATGCGCATGCCTTGTCTCACGCATGCATTCATGGTCCTTTGGTTTTATGCTTAGCTCAAAGTTTTATTCAACTAGGTATGGTTTAAGTATTTGATTATTCTTTAGGTAGGCCTTAGGGTGGCTTGGGAGGGTCTCACACGCATGTAACAAATATAAAAAAAAAATGTGCTATGTTTGTACGCATGGTGCACAGAAAAAAAAGAAAGACATACAAATTTGACCATGGATTGCGTTCAGCACAAGAGAAGAAAAAAAAAATATAAGGTGCATGCATTTGTAGAATGGCGAGCGAGCAAGAAGAAAACAAATATATAGAACTTGTTTTTAAATTTAATTTGGACTTGTATAGTTTTTATGATGTGTTTAAGTTGAGATATCATATGGGCTGCGAGCCCGTATGGTTTGATATGGATGTAAGTCCAAATAAGATTTGTCGGGTTCAATTCGTCCCGGTGTTTACAATAATTAGTCGCGGTTGTTTAAACAATGATGCTTAAACACGTTTTCGTGAGTATTTTTATAAAAGTGATATAAAACATTGATATGAACTCGAACACGAGTTTATTTAATTATTGTCATAACTAACTGAGTGTCAATTTTTTTGTTTTACGAGAAAATTTATCGTTTTCGATTCAAATAGGTTTGGAAAAATCCAGGAGCTAAACTTAGTAACAAAATTTCAATAGTTTATCGATTTACTTTGTTTGAAATTTTACGAGGTGTTATAGTACCTACCCCTTATGGGGACCTCGTCCTCGAGGTTAAGTTTGTGTTAGTCGCTTATGTGACAAGAGAAACTTTTTTTTTGGTCGCAAACGGGATGTGGATAAATTTACTCGAATAAAAAGGATATTTCAAGAGGCACAATTTCCTTGGGATGACAAATTGGGTAAGAGATTTGTATCCTCAAAAGGATCATATAAAGCCAGTTTTTATACGTGATGTAAATAAAACAATTTCGCAAAGATCGATAATTGATGTTTCTTAGTATAAGAAGTTTTGATAAGGTTTAACCAAAATTCTTTTTTTTTTGACTCGTCAGAATAAATCTTTTTAGAAAAAAATGCACCACACGTTTTATTGTTGGTACAATTGTAATTTAAAGAAAAGTCATCGAATGTGAAAACGTCATAGAAGGAGATGTGGTTGGGTATGTACGTTTTGATAAGTTTTAAAAGTTTATGGGTAGGATTCAGTTGTTAAAGTTAGGCTTTTCGAATGTGGGGGTATGTATAAAAATATAGTGCCTTTATTGAGTTGGAGGAAAATATTTAATCAGTTATGATAAATCGTAGTTTGCGGTTTGGTATTAAAGCAACAACTTGGCAAGGTGATTTTTAAAACAGCTTATAAAGCAATAGAAAACGATTTATTATTTATAGAATAGTAGTGAAATCGAAGTTAACTTTATGATATTTTGGTAAGACAACGATTCAGATTATAAAATAACTCGTGAAATGATTTGTAAAATAGCTTATAAGGAAACAATTTATTGTTTGTCAAATAGTAGAAGATTTCGTAGTTCAAGAAGTAGGGTGGTAGTAAAATACTTAGTACGGTAAAGGCAAATTAGTTTGTGAGGTAAGAGTACCAAGTTTTTTTGTTTTTAAATCAGATAGTGGCTAACACAGCTCACTAAAAGGGTAAAATAGTTTATAAGACCGTAATATAACTTGCAGGAAAAATTTGTAATATAGTTTATAAATTGTTATCGCAATTGTTTGTTGTTTTATAAAACAATAGTAGGGAAATGAATCGATTCATCCCATTATAAGAAAATAGTTGGCAAGGCTTTAGTAAGGTCGTTGATTACAAAGTATTAGTAAAGTTGCAAAATTTTTGGTTTAATGGCACCATAGTAAGACTTTTCGTAAAATGACCGTGAAATGGTCGGTAAAATATTTGAAAGCAGTTTGCGTTAGATAAAGACGAAGTTTATTATTTCATAAAAGGGTAGTAGGACATACCGTTGGTATTTCAAAGAGATGAGTGGAAGATTAGGGATCCGTTTAGAAAAATATGACTTGAGTTGCAAGTTGACTCTTGGTACGTTTTAAAATCTTTTAGCCGTTCGTTTATTATTTATGTTTAGCGGGGGATTACTTTTGTAGATGTTGAGGTGTGTTGTTCTTAGAGCGACTAGAGATGTAATCCGGTTCATCGATTAGGTACGAGTTTTGGGGTAGAGGTGACGTTGTTACCGCAATGGATGATGAGACAATTTCAATCTCAACGTATGAGAGAATAATGATAGGGTGGGGTTATGAAGACGTGGGTTGCAATGATCCAGTAATAAAGGTCTAATGATCCAGTAACGAAGACGATAAGTCGATGGGGGGAGGAAAAGCAGGAAGCATGGTATTGTAGCAACCCGAAAATATAATCTAAACATAGAGTAACGTCATGCGTTAATTAAAATTTAGTTAGTCGCGCATAACCCGCTAAGAAACTCTAAATGGTAAATGTAATCGTTAACTCGCATCATGCAACATTTCACTGGTTATGTATTATCTGCTCAACAAATCTCATACATAACGTAGGTACGGAGGGCGCGAAGTGGTGGTATAAGGTAGTCCATCTCAACATGGATCATTGTGGTGTCCTAGCGTGAAGTGGTAGTGTGCATCATCTGTCAGGCAAATCTTCATGCACGTTGCTAGTAAGATGTAGACGCGGAGGCGTAAGGTAGTAGTGTAAAATGGTCAGTTTATAGAGTGTAGTAATGAGAAAGGCATTACACTTAGGAGAAAAAGTATCGTAGTGAGAAAATGTTGCGACATCAGTGTGTGATGTGTAGGAGTAAACCTTTATAACTCTTATGGTGAACACACATAAAAAAAAAATTACCATTTTTAGGAGTCTATTAGGAGGTCAACTGGACATACCACTATTATAACTACTTTCAGTATTGCAACATTCACCTCTGAGTCAGACATAGGTGATCAGGTTATGTCTCACTGTCCCTGGCTGAATATAGGTGATCAGGCTATATTCACCCGAGGTTCAATGAATCTTGCGATGCTTAGCTTAGTTATACTAGTAACATGTCCTAATGTCTTTAAAGTTTGTTATAAAAGATGGAACAAATATTCCATTTATGTGGGGGAGAAGACGTAGCGCAGTGGTACGTAAACATGCATATAAGTAAAGCAATCATAGCTAATAGTGAGGTTAAGTTGTCAGTAATAAAACACATATCTTATCAAAGATGACTTCAACGAGTCATAAGTGAGGCATTCAGCTTGGCAGGCAGGCATGTGTCGGTCATAGGGTTAAGTTTTTGTAAAAGTGGTTATAGTCTAGGTTTGAAAAATACATAGTTCTCTATAACCAAGGCTCTGATGCCAATCTGTAACACCCCCAAAAATGGTTTGCAGCGGAAGAAAAGGTTTTTGGGATGCTACTCAATTGGATCGTAACACAAAGTGAAAAATATAGATTTTTCTTAAAAGACTTCATTTATTGAAGTAAAATAAAGTTTACAAAGGTTGATTTGTTGCGGAAAAATGGCCCATTAATAAAGTATGGTCCCAATTCATATATCAGAGTCATCTATGACCATGCCATGCCAATGCCCAAGCCCTCGAGTTAGCTATTGCCTTTTCATCCCTAAAATACATGCTAAAATGTCAACACAATGGTTGAGTGAATTCATAGGTTTAGTAATAAAGCAGTTGATCACAAGATTTTCAAGTTTAAAAGATAAGCCATGGGCTACGTTGTTATCGCATAAGAGATAGTTGATATTATTGCACTAAGCTCATGACACCAAACTAACTGCATACACCTAATTATTGGTGTAAGTAAATAAAATTGCCCCTCTGAGATGTAATTGCCAATTACATAGAGATACCAAATATAGTGCGCCCCGGTTATTTCCGATAACCGAGTCGGGTCGTCAGTTCCATAGTACTATCCAAGATATTTGCGTTCACTCGCAAGTGATTAATGGTTCATGATGTAGGGGACTTTTGGCAAACAACTTAGGCAGAGTCATAATATCAAGAGTACAGACAACGGTTTTCAAGCAATTGTAATCATAAAAGCAGTAGTAGCATGTATTCTCCCCCAAGGAGTTTATAAAACAGTAAAAAGAGTAAAAGTGGGGCTATGAACTCACCTTAGCAATACGGTAAGAAATGCATAACAATAGCAAGTACGATATGACAACGGCTTCAACACGAAACCTAGATATAATATGGCAAGTCTTAGATAATATATTCCGTTTACGACCCTAAATGGTAATGTTTAAAAAAAATGATTTGCTATGCGACGCTCGTATCGTTTTAACTTGTGTGGTAATGCTTAAAGTTCAAACATAAATGTTTTCAAATACTTTCTCATGTGTTTGTGTTACATTGCTTATGTGGACATTTCATGAGTTAATTTGATTATTGACGTATATAAAGATGTAGTTATAAAAATGTTGGTAAGTAATGTCACAATTCTCAATTTCCGGTCATTTCTCAAACTTCATATTCATCATTTCATATCAATTTATACATGGTTTTGCATTTTACATTAAACGTTTATTTTCTTATTAAATAAACGTTATCGCGTAAACATTATTTTGACCAATTGATCCGACACTTCCAAAATTTATCACAATATATTTTTATACTCATATTAAGTTTATAAAAATATTATTATTAGTTTACCCGGTGTTTTAAATTTATTTCGTATATAAATTGTTATGTTTATATAAATTGCGGCGGTTTTCTTAAATTCAACCCAATAAATATTTATTCACCCAAATTTTGCAAGAAATGTATTTTTATAATTTTTATGACCTAAATATATTTTATCTTGACCCGTGAAAATTTATTTTTAGTTAACGCTACCTTAAATACTCAAATGTATATACAAGTTACTACATATCTTAAATTAATTTCACATTTACCTTACTTATTCTACATCTATATACTTAGTTAAAAAAAAAAATTATATTCATAAACAACTATACCCCTTGTCGACATACAAAGGGTTAGTCATCTAACTTTGATAAATATCTACTACAAATATATTATAATACATATTATACTAACATTTTTTTTTACACATACAAGTTCTAAACTACAAAGTGAAAAATCATTTTCTCTTCTTCTCCTCAAGTATATTCGGCAGCCACAAGGAGACCAAAAGGAGGATCATCTCCAAGTTTTCAAGACAAGTTTATTTAAACCCTAGTATCATTTGTTGCAAAGGTTTTGTAATACAAACCTCAAGTGATTAGGAAAAACCTTTTGTCCATAAACCTCATGATATCACTAGTAAGCATTCATATTCATATTTTTATTTCATATTCATTTTTATGGTCATATCATTTTATTTGAGAAACATGCAAGTCTCATGATGTTTATACCATTTTTAAAGGTTTTTAAGGTTTTATGTGTTAAATATATATAATCCATCCTATAATTACTCCTTGTTATATTTTAGTTTTAGTGATGTCTAGGAACCCATGACACCCTAAGAAGGTGTATGGTAGGATTAGAATAGCTTCGGAGTTGTTTTGAATGGGTTAGAATAGGTTTGGCGAGAGAAAAACTCATTTCGACACGTTTTGAAAAGGGTCTGTCCTTATTTTAAAATTCTGGAAAATCCGATAGTAGGTAAAAATATTTTGCCTAGATATTTAGAAAATACACTTTAAAACGAAACGTGGCCGCTTGAACGGATTAAAACGGAGCTATAACGAAGAAGTTATGAATTTTTCAAGTTTGACGAGGAAAACTATTAATTTCAGAAATTTCAGCATTGAAAATGTCACTCCTTACGAGTCAAAAATGAGTCTTAAGCTTTATAAATTGTGTCGACTTATCAAAATTATATTAGTATACTTTGACACGAATCTAAGGATGTAGAAAACGTAGAAAACGGACTTGTAACGATTAAATTACACAAGATAAACCAAGTTGCCGTAACTTTATTCTATTAGCAAAAATTAATATATTCTTTATTACAAACATACTACGGCAACTAAAGGACCATATTGGTAGGATGTTTTAACAATGATGTCGAACTTTTTATAACGTGATGTCTTCTAGTAAAAGTAAGTTCGCCTAGCATATTTTCCAAAATGTCCAACCGTTTGTTGAGCGGAGTTGTAACGAATAACATATAGTCACTCAAACTTGGCCGAAAACCATCCTTTAAACTATATTTTTGGCCTAAAGTACAATACTTAACCTATATTTTTCTTGGTGATCGAGACCTCTAGGATGGAAACTTAAACACTAAAACTTTGAGATAATGATACAAGCTTCCCAAAACCGTTGAGTTCATTTCCTAACACTCGACGTGCACCATTTTACGACTAACTTTTCAAGGCCATTTTAGTCACTTTCATGAAAATTTCAACGACATTATTTTACGACGAAAAGTTATAATTTCACAATAAATCATTAAATGACTATCGTGGGATATCATTTCAACGTAAATACTTGTAAAGTATTTTATAATATGACGAGATGTCATAAACATATATTTTGACGATAAACATTATTACCAAAACGTACAAGTGGTATGGATATCATATGGAGTTGCATGCACGACATTGTTTCATGACTTATATTAGAGCATATCATTCATATTAGGTTGCGGATAGAGATCGCACCTCACTTCAGTGTATCTACTTTTGTCACCATAATCATTGCATCAGGTGAGTTCGTAGCCTCACTTTTACTCGTTTAATTGTTTTACAAACTCTTCGGGGGAGATACATGCTCAACTACTTGTTTTTACTTTACATTTATATGAACTTAAATATCCTTTGTTTCACTCTATGTGTGCGTAAGTAGATTATGCCCAAACTAAATTGATCACTATATTATGAACGCTATTAGTTGAAACACTTTCCTTGATTCTGAACCCTTCGACATGTATATTTGAACTCTTTTAAATTGATTCGGACCCTTTGACATATAAGTGAACACTTTGGACTTGATTTGAACTTTTGACATATAATTGAACTCTTTTAACCAGTAAAGAACCCTTTTGATATATTTTAAACTTGTTTGACATGATTTTGAGCAGCTTGACTATCTTGAACAACTTTTGATATGTTTTAAGCTCTTTGACTGTTCTGAACTTGTGAACTTGAATCAAATCCTTGAACTTAATTACGAACTTATGACTTGTTGGAATTTATTGAACCGTACATGTTATGACCTTGACCTAAAGTCTCCCATGTTCGGAGCATCACTATAAAGTCTCCCATGTTCGAAGCATCACTATAAAGTCTCCATGTTCGAGAGCATCACTATAAAGTCTCCCATGTTTGGAGCATCACTATAAAGTCTCCTGTGTTCGGAGCATCACTATAAAGTCTCCCATGTTCGGAGCATCACTATAAAGTCTCCCGTGTTCGGAGTGTATCTTTGGGAAGAGGCACCCAGTATATCTTTGGGAAGGGGCACCCAGTATATCTTTGGGAAGAGGCACCTGATATCTTTGGGAAGAAGCACCCAGTATATCTTTGGGAAGAGGCACCCAGTATATCTTTGGGAAGAGGCACCCAACATAACTTTGGGTAGTGGCACCCAGTTAATTTGGTTTCATCGAGAAGCATCATTACAAAGTCTCCCTTGTTGGAGCATCACTATAAAGTCTCCCGTGTTCGAGTATATCTTTGGGAAGAGGCACCCAGATATCTTTGGGAAGGGGCACCCAAGATATCTTTGGGAAGAGGCACCCAGGTATATCTTTGGGAAGAGGCACCCAAGATATCTTTGGGAAGAGGCACCCAAGTATAACTTTGGGTAGTGGCACCCAGATAATTTGGTTTCATCAAAAGCATCATTACAAAGTCTCCCTTGTTGGAGCAGTGCAAAGTCTCCCATGTTTGGAGCATCCTTGAATTATTATATACGTAGTGCAATATTGTGCATTATTATGACCACTTATACTTGACTATTAGACACATTATATTTTGTGCAATGGGTTGTGAACACACAGGTTGCAAGTTTTGTATGGGCGGAACTTGGAACTGAGTGGATTTGCAATGCCTTTGCTTTGAGAACTCATTTAACCTCGTGTGCTTGAACATAAACTAGACATATTTTGGCAGTGGGTTGTGAACACACGTTGCAAAGTTTTGTATGGTGAACTTGGAACTGAGTGAATTTACAATGCCTTTGCTTTTGTGGACTATTCTAAATGACCAAAAACTTTGCCCTTTGCTGCATGAACATCCTTTAAAAGCTTTACTTGTTAACCAAACTCTATGAACTCACTCAACCATTGTGTTGACACTTTAGCATGTTTTATCTCAGGTATCTAAGGCATTCACTTCATGGCATGCATGTGGACTTATCATAGAGTCGCGGTGTCGACGCGTCCTCCTACATTTTTGCACTTAACTATCGTTTGATTGTAACAAACTTATTTTGGTATCTTGGAAATCTATTGGGACCTATGTTTTGTAAACTCTGATTATTTTACTGAATCAAACGATATTTTCAAAACGACACTTTAGGTCGTTCGATATAACTGTAACTTTGATGCTATGATCGTCATCCCCAGGAATTCCATTCCGCTGCAAAACAGGTAATTTGGGGGTGTGACAGATTGGTATCGAGCTTCATTATAGAGAACTAGGTTGCATCATTGACCCTAGACTATAACTACATCATCATAGCATCTCATCATATCATTATAAGTGCATACTCCTTATACATGCGAACTTATGACTCAACACCAAACATCATATGAGACGATTAGTTCAGGCATTGCATAGTTACTCCTAAATTATACATAGCCTGATCACCTATGTCTAATTCAGGAAGAATCATGCAATGAAGGGAGTAGTAGTCTCATATGTGTAAGCAATTCCGTAATCGAGCCAAATTTTCAAAAGATTTTCTTCAAACCACTTGTTTCGAGTTTGATCCGAGTGACAGTTCTTGTTTGATGAGTTGCAAAGATCGAGCTAGAAACAAGTCGTTACCTAAACCGATTTAGCCTAATCGTATGACAGTTCTTGTTTGATGAGTTGTGGGATTAAGTAAAAATCGGTTACCAAAAAGTCTTTTGAAAATTTTGCTCGAGAATGGGAAAGCTTGTCTCATCGAGCATAATCATAAGAGAGCATGTATTTAGGACGAGAGTAACTCATATGCATGAGCATTGACATAATCATTTAAACCATACACAAGCATAAACTTTTAGAACTCTTGTCGAGATTCCAACTATTGTATCATTAATCGAATCACGAGGACGTGATTCCGCTGACATGGGAAGAATGTCACAATTCTCAATTTCCGGTCATTTCTCAAACTTCATATTCATCATTTCATATCAATTTATACATGGTTTTGCATTTTACATTAAACGTTTATTTTCTTATTAAATAAACGTTATCGCGTAAACATTATTTTGACCAATTGATCCGACACTTCCAAAATTTATCACAATATATTTTTATACTCATATTAAGTCTATAAAAATATTATTATTAGTTTACCCGGTGTTTTAAATTTATTTCGTATATAAATTGTTATGTTTATATAAATTGCGGCGGTTTTCTTAAATTCAACCCAATAAATATTTATTCACCCAAATTTTGCAAGAAATGTATTTTTATAATTTTTATGACCTAAATATATTTTATCTTGACCCGTGAAAATTTATTTTTAGTTAACGCTACCTTAAATACTCAAATGTATATACAAGTTACTACATATCTTAAATTAATTTCACATTTACCTTACTTATTCTACATCTATATACTTAGTTAAAAAAAAAAATTATATTCATAAACAACTATACCCCTTGTCGACATACAAAGGGTTAGTCATCTAACTTTGATAAATATCTACTACAAATATATTATAATACATATTATACTAACATTTTTTTTTACACATACAAGTTCTAAACTACAAAGTGAAAAATCATTTTCTCTTCTTCTCCTCAAGTATATTCGGCAGCCACAAGGAGACCAAAAGGAGGATCATCTCCAAGTTTTCAAGACAAGTTTATTTAAACCCTAGTATCATTTGTTGCAAAGGTTTTGTAATACAAACCTCAAGTGATTAGGAAAAACCTTTTGTCCATAAACCTCATGATATCACTAGTAAGCATTCATATTCATATTTTTATTTCATATTCATTTTTATGGTCATATCATTTTATTTGAGAAACATGCAAGTCTCATGATGTTTATACCATTTTTAAAGGTTTTTAAGGTTTTTATATGTTAAATATATATAATCCATCCTATAATTACTCCTTGTTATATTTTAGTTTTAGTGATGTCTAGGAACCCATGACACCCTAAGAAGGTGTATGGTAGGATTAGAATAGCTTCGGAGTTGTTTTGAATGGGTTAGAATAGGTTTGGCGCGAGAAAAACTCATTTCGACACGTTTTGAAAAGGGTCTGTCCTTATTTTAAAATTCTGGAAAATCCGATAGTAGGTAAAAATATTTTGCCTAGATATTTAGAAAATACACTTTAAAACGAAAACGTGGCCGCTTGAACGGATTAAAACGGAGCTATAACGAAGAAGTTATGAATTTTTCAAGTTTGACGAGGAAAACTATTAATTTCAGAAATTTCAGCATTGAAAATGTCACTCCTTACGAGTCAAAAATGAGTCTTAAGCTTTATAAATTGTGTCGACTTATCAAAATTATATTAGTATACTTTGACACGAATCTAAGGATGTAGAAAACGTAGAAAACAGACTTGTAACGATTAAATTACACAAGATAAACCAAGTTGCCGTAACTTTATTCTATTAGCAAAAATTAATATATTCTTTATTACAAACATACTACGGCAACTAAAGGACCATATTGGCGGATGTTTTTAACAATGATGTAGAAGTTTTTATAACGTGAAGTCTTCTAGTAAAAGTAAGTTCGCCTATCATATTTTCCAAAATGTCCAACCGTTTGTTGAGCGGAGTTGTAACGAATAACATATAGTCACTCAAACTTGGCCGAAAACCATCCTTTAAACTATATTTTTGGCCTAAAGTACAATACTTAACCTATATTTTTCTTGGTGATCGAGACCTCTAGGATGGAAACTTAAACACTAAAACTTTGAGATAATGATACAAGCTTCCCAAAACCGTTGAGTTCATTTCCTAACACTCGACGTGCACCATTTTGCGACTAACTTTTCAAGGCCATTTTAGTCACTTTCATGAAAATTTCAACGACATTATTTTACGACGAAAAGTTATAATTTCACAATAAATCATTAAATGACTATCGTGGGATATCATTTCAACGTAAATACTTGTAAAGTATTTTATAATATGACGAGATGTCATAAACATATATTTTGACGATAAACATTATTACCAAAACGTACAAGTGGTATGGATATCATATGGAGTTGCATGCACGACATTGTTTCATGACTTATATTAGAGCATATCATTCATATTAGGTTGCGGATAGAGATCGCACCTCACTTCAGTGTATCTACTTTTGTCACCATAATCATTGCATCAGGTGAGTTCGTAGCCCCACTTTTACTCGTTTAATTGTTTTACAAACTCTTCGGGGGAGATACATGCTCAACTACTTGTTTTTACTTTACATTTATATGAACTTAAATATCCTTTGTTTCACTCTATGTGTGCGTAAGTAGATTATGCCCGAACTAAATTGATCACTATATTATGAACGCTATTAGTTGAAACACTTTCCTTGATTCTGAACCCTTCGACATGTATATTTGAACTCTTTTAAATTGATTCGGACCCTTTGACATATAAGTGAACACTTTGGACTTGATTTGAACTTTTTGACATATAATTGAACTCTTTTAACCTGTAAAGAACCCTTTTGATATATTTTAAACTTGTTTGACATGATTTTGAACGCTTCGACTATCTTGAACCTTTTGATATGTTTTAAGCTCTTTGACTGTTTCTGAACTTGTGAACTTGAATCAAATCCTTGAACTTAATTACGAACTTATGACTTGTTGGAATTTATTGAACCGTACATGTTATGACCTTGACCTAAAGTCTCCCATGTTTGGAGCATCACTATAAAGTCTCCCATGTTCGGAGCATCACTATAAAGTCTCCCATGTTCGGAGCATCACTATAAAGTCTCCCATGTTCGGAGCATCACTATAAAGTCTCCCGTGTTCGGAGCATCACTATAAAGTCTCCCATGTTCGGAGCATCACTATAAAGTCTCCGTGGTTCGAGTATATCTTTGGGAAGGGGCACCCAGTATATCTTTGGGAAGGGGCACCCAGTATATCTTTGGGAAGAGGCACCCAATATATCTTTGGGAAGAGGCACCCAATATATCTTTGGGAAGAGGCACCCAGTATATCTTTGGGAAGAGGCACCCAACATAACTTTGGGTAGTGGCACCCAGCATAATTTGGTTTCATCGAGAAGCATCATTACAAAGTCTCCCTTGTTGGAGCAGTGCAAAGTCTCCCATGTTTGGAGCATCCACTGAATTATTAATACGTAGTGCAATATTGTGCATTATTATGACCACTTATACTTGACTATTAGACACATTATATTTTGTGCAATGGGTTGTGAACACACAGGTTGCAAGTTTTGTATGGGCGGAACTTGGAACTGAGTGGATTTACAATGCCTTTGCTTTGAGAACTCATTTAACCTCGTGCGCTTGAACAGAAACTAGACATACTACTTTTGGCAGTGGGTTGTGAACACACAGGTTGCAAGTTTTGTATGGGCGGAACTTGGAACTGAGTGGATTTGCAATGCCTTTGCTTTTGTGGACTATTCTAAATGACCAAAAACTTTGCCTTTGCTGCATGAACGCTCTTTAAAAGCTTTACTTGTTAACCAAACTCTATGAACTCACTCAACCATTGTGTTGACACTTTTAGCATGTTTTATCTCAGGTATCTAAGGCATTCACTTCATGGCATGCATGTGGACTTATCATAGAGTCGCGGTGTCGAGCGATCTCACCTACTTTTTTGCACTTAACTTTCGTTTGATTGTAACAAACTTATTTTGGTATCTTGGAAATCTATTGGGACCTATGTTTTGTAAACTCTGATTATTTTACTGAATCAAACGATATTTTCAAAACGACACTTTAGGTCGTTCGATATAACTGTAACTTTGATGCTATGATCGTCATCCCGAGAATTCCATTCCGCTGCAAAACAAGTAATTTGGGGGTGTGACAATTGGCTCTTGGGATATTTGTGGGAAAAAAAGTATACGAAACTTTCGTTTAAGAGTTGGCTTGAATATTGATTCGAATATTATCGAGGAGCAAATAAATACAAGACGTATTGTATTTATTAAATTTGTTTGATCTTTGAGTGGTGGAAATATATATACAATATATATTTATTTGAGCCGTGAGTAAATAATATGTTTGGACAATTATATTATTTAAAGTTTACACGGGTGTGGTCGTCGATTAGAAACGTGCTAAACATATTTATTTAGACGAAAAGAAGTGGTAAAATATATGAGTTTATTAAACTTATAAAAGTGAAAAGTGTCAAAGTATTCAACCTTTGTAAAATAAATAATATAAGTTTTAAACTTATAAAAAAAAGTTTTAAGAAAAAAAAATTGAGTGGTGTAAAGTCAAGGGGTTTGAGACTGAAATTACCAATATATATTACAAAATTTATAAGAGGTTTAGGAAATCTGTCAAGTGATTCAAAATTGGAGGGTTGAATCTGTCAAGAGGAGAAAGTTGCAAAAAAAATAAGAAAAATGGTTGAATCGCCATAGGCGGGATGGAACCTGACCTCTCGTTATAACAATAAGAGACACAACCAATTGTGCCAAAGGCCATTTGTGATCTATTTCACAAATCAAATGTATCTATGCGTTATTTAACTGTTTAAAATTTGTTATATACATAACAGTTTTGAATTTGTGCATGGCTTATATATTTGGTGTTTTCTTCTTCATTTCTAACGTTGTTTTGAAAGCTCCAAATAAGCACCAAGGCAAGCTCGGCGTTCTCGCGACTCGACAACAAAACGAGACCAAGTCTTAACTAGTTCCATTCAACAAGCCAATACTAAGGTTCAATTTTATGGTTTCTTTATGTTTACATGTATATAAAAAAATACCACACAAGTCTCTTTTAAACTAAACCAAATACTATTTTAAGTTTTGCATGCATGCTCAAACGTGAGTATATATATATATGTGTCGTGTATGTTAAAAGTGTTTGTTGAAATCAAATGTATGTGAAAATGAGCATGAGTATATCGAATGAAACCATGAAGCAAGCTTCGTCATTTAGTTTTCTTTCAAACTCAAGACAGTGAGATATTTTTATATAAATAAGAACTTAAAGTTTAAAAAATGAGAAAAGATATATAAATTTGGATTCGGTTGATGCTTACAGTGGGATTTGAGGTGAAGTCGAGAGAGGGGAAAGATCAAGAGAGGGAACCAAGACCCGACTAGCCTTTCGAAATGAAACTCGTTATGTTTCTTTAATGAGACCCGATATGTTTCCAAGGTAACAACCCGATAACCACTTGCTTCCAATCCTTTTAGTTGCTTTGAAATAGTTGTGTGTTATTGAGAATTAGTTTGATCCTGATTATATGGAGGAAGCTAGAGACAGTAGGGGTGTTGTAAGCTTGAAATTTGTGAGAGTTTGTGATGGAGTGAGATGACTTATATAGCCAATGCAAGATATGGGTTCTATGTTATTTTAATGGCATGCGGGATACAAGGAAAAGGAGGAAATAAATAAAATATAAGAGGTTATTGATGTGATTCTCGAGATAGAGATGATATAAGAAAGATCACTATCAATTGCATTTTCATAACTCTTCTCGTGATGTTTTCTTGGGGAGGAGAGAAAGCTAAGAGAAGTAAGAAAGGGACATGACAATGAGTCCTTGTACTAGGCAATATTATAATAGATAGCTAGATGGAGCATGGGAGACAATGAAAAGACCTAGCTTGTGTCGTGGGTTTATGGTCCGAACCATATAAAAGAAGAAGATCGCATGCCTTGTCTCACGCATGCATTCATGGTCCTTTGGTTTTATGCTTAGCTCAAAGTTTTATTCAACTAGGTATGGTTTAAGTATTTGATTATTCTTTAGGTAGGCCTTAGGGTGGCTTGGGAGGGTCTCACACGCATGTAACAAATATAAAAAAAAAATGTGCTATGTTTGTATGCGCATGGTGCATGAAAAAAAGAAAGACATACAAATTTGACCATGGATTGCGTTCAGCACAAGAGAAGAAAAAAAAAATATAAGGTGCATGCATTTGTAGAATGGCGGCGAAGCAAGAAGAAAACAAATATATAGAACTTGTTTTTAAATTTAATTTGGACTTGTATAGTTTTTATGATGTGTTTAAGTTGAGATATCATATGGGTGCGAGCCGTATGGTTTGATATGGATGTAAGTCCAAATAAGATTTGTCGGGTTCAATTCGTCCGGTTGTTTACAATAATTAGTCGCGGTTGTTTAAACAATGATGCTTAAACACGTTTTCGTGAGTATTTTTATAAAAGTGATATAAAACATTGATATGAACTCGAACATGAGTTTATTTAATTATTGTCATAACTAACTGAGTGTCAATTTTTTTGTTTTACGAGAAAATTTATCGTTTTCGATTCAAATAGGTTTGGAAAAATCCAGGAGCTAAACTTAGTAACAAAATTTCAATAGTTTATCGATTTACTGTGTTTGAAATTTTACGAGGTGTTATAGTAACCAAGGCTGTCTTGTATAGTATCTTAGGGTTCCATACCCTATTTTACAACAAGATAAGTTTTTTACTTCATTAATTCAATTATGTCTTCAATTGTTTGTGTGTATGCTTGCATGTTCTCCATGTCCGGCTAATTTACTTGTGTGTTTGCTTAGATAATATGAAACCTAGTTATTGAATATTGATTGGTTGTCTCTTATCTTAATTGTGATTGACCTAGTATTGCGATAGGTCATTCGTTGTGTTATTAATGCTTGATTAGTCTTTGTTGAACCATAGCTTATAGTTACTAGTGGAATTGTGGGCTAGATATCCAAAGATAACCTTAGTGTTAAGTTTATGAATCCTAGAGATTTCGTAGTCATTAACCTTAGGTAGCTTCAAAGAGTTAGGGATAAACGCATACCCTGCGACCTTAGAAACACAATGCGTTAAGAATAAGGACGTGACAATTCAACCATCAATAGGAGATAACTAGGGAGTAATAACATCTAAGTAAACATATTTTTAATCATCATAAGAGCACACAACAATAGACATAGACTACACTCACCTTAGATTAGATAATTAGATAAGTAGAGTAATCGGTAGAAATACCAACTCCCAAATCCAAACCCCGAGATTCGTACCTTTCAATTTTCAAAAAAATATAAAAATATAAAAAAAATAATCTTCCTCAACCCCAACCTTAGCGTAGTAATTTCTCACTAGCATTCCTATTCCCCTAGAGAACGATGTCAATACCCGTGGCTTACCCTAATACTACACTACAACGATTAGGTTTACTGCCTAGGGTGTTGAAAAACTTGCTCGACGAAAAAGAAGTTCCTTTGACCCCGAACGCGCTTTGTAAGCGTATCAAGCATATCAATGTACATCTCCTTCTAGGCAGATTCAGAGACCCAAGCCCAAACCTTTCCTACCATGCTTACATTATGGTTTCAATGACCAGCATCCTGATGACTCTTTGATGTATCATTTTTTTGAGATTTGTGGAAGCAATGATCATGACAATTTTGGACATGATTGAATCATCTACTATAGAAGAGGAGTAATTATTGAGCCCTATCAGTACAATGAATCCTCTTCTATACCAGGTTGCAAAACATGTGGAAGTATTGTGCATACAACCTCTGACCATGAAACCATTGAATGGTTCAAAAGACGTGAAAGACTTTAGGCTAGTAAAGCCAATGAGCCCACCAAAAAGTGGGTTCACAAGAGAAACTAACTCAGTTTATTATTTATGCAGAGACACACAAGGGAGCCAATTTGGCCATTGGATAATGGATGCTCTAGGAGTATGGCTGGTTATGAAGAATTATCTACATAAATATGTAGAAGAACCAGGACCTAAGGTTGTGTTTGGTGATAACTCATCTTGTATCACTGAAGGTTATGGTTCAGTAAACTGTGGTGGTATAGTGTTCTCTAGGATAGCTTATGTTAATGGGCTGAAGTACAATCTTATTAGTGTCAGTCAACTGTGTGATGCTAAGTTCATAGTTCAGCTTGATGACAAACAAGGTATAATTTTTAATGCAAACAAAGAAATTATGTTGATATTCACCTGAACGAGATAGTGTATATGTACTTGACATGTCCTCACTCTCTCCTAAGGCAAACAAAGAAATTATGTTGATAACACCTAAGAGAGATGGTGTCTATGTACTTGACATGTCCTCACTCTCTCCTAGTGGAGCTTGTTTCTTTGCTAAGGCTTCTGAAATAGTCAATTGGCTTTGGTACAAAAGACTATCACACTTAAATTTCAAAAACATAAACAACCTTGCTATACAAAACAAAGTCCTTGGATTACCCTCACTTGTATTTTCAAAAGATAAACCATGCTCAACATGTGAGAAAGGTAAACAACATAGGGCCTATTTTAAAACAAAACAAAATTTCTCTATCAAAAGCTGCCTTCACCTACTTTAAATGGATCTATTTGTACCAATCAGTCCAATGTCCATTCATCATGAAAATACGCCCTGATCATTGTTGATGAATATTCAAGATATACATAGGTCTATTTTCTCAAAAAAAAGAGTCGGGCAGCTAAGACAATAATGTACTTCATAAGAAAAATTGAAAATCAAAATGACATTAGGTCAAACAAATTAGAACTAAAAATGGGACTAAATTTAAAAATCAGGAGCTTGAGTATTTTTGTGACGACAGAGGAATTTCTAAAAAATTCTCTTCTCCTTACACACTTGAACAAAACGATGTGGCTGAAAGGAAGAATAGAACACTCATTGAAGCTCCTGGAACGATGCTGAATGGTTCAGTTCTCTCAAAACATTTCTAGACTAAAGTAGTAAGTACAACTTCGCTACACTCAGAACAGATCCATCATTGTCAAAAGACATAACAAAACCCGTTATAAGGTATTCAGAGGAAGAATCCTTGATATCAGCTACTTTCATGTGTTTAGATATCATGTGTTTATTCATAATCACAATGATCATCTAGGAAAATTTGATGCAAAGGTTGATGATGGATATTTCTTAGGATACTCTCTTATCTTAAAACCTTAAGAGTATTCAATACTAGGATACAATTATCAGAAGAAACATTCCGTATCACTTTTAATGAGAGTATTGAGCCCATCAAGTTCTCAAATACCTCAGTAGAAGAAATAGGGATAAATGATTCATCAAGATATCCTCTTGATGAATATCATCAAGAGAATGATCCCTCTAGATAATATCAAGTTGATGTTGATATTTCTTATTACATCTTACCTCATAACCTCCCTCAACCAACCATCAGTAAATTTATTAATGCTCAACAAGCTCTTGGGGTTGTTGCTTACCCTGAACAAAATGTTCAAGAACCTGAACCAAAGTGCTTCAGTAACTAAAAATATCAATGTTCAAACTGAGACTCCTAATCTTATTGAGAATCCAAAATCTGAACATTCAATACCTATCATTGAAGCCTCAGTCCCTGTAACAACACAGTCTCAAAATACTCACCTTGCCTTAACAAGTTCTAACCCGTTGATGAGGTGTAATTTTGTATGTTTTTAAGGGGTCATTTAACCTCTAAACTCATACACATTTGGTCATTTATTGCCCTAAATCATTCATATTTTCATTTTAGGTACTTGGGAATCAAATGACAGAAATCACGATGTTTTGGGCTCGATTGGACTAGAAAATGAAGAAAATGGCAAAGTCACGAAAACAAGCTGGAAAAGGGCTTGTGACGGAGTTACAAGTACAACATCATGCCGTCACTTGTTAATTACGGTGATCAAAGTTGCAAGATTTTCTAAGTGATGGGTCAGCATTTGGTGACGGCCTTGAGCTGACGGCGTCACTACCAGATCCATGAAGGGTGACCACGTCACAACTTAAAACCTGACGCCATTACAATGAAGTCGGTGCGAGTCTAGAAACTCTAATTACGGCAAGCTGATGGCGTCACACCTATAAAGTGACGCCGTCACGATTGTAAATCTATATATAACTTTTGTAGAATTTTCATTAGGTGTGACACATATTGGGAAGACTTTGGTGCACGATTTTCTGTAGTTTTGTAAGGGTTTTCTAGCCCCCAAACTCCATATTTTATTGAGGATAAGTTATCCTTTTAATCATTCAATATGTATACGTGTTGTTTGATTATTTGTTTATCTTTTCTTCCAATTAAGATGTTAGGATAAATTAATTAGTTTTTACTTAGGTTTGCATGAAACCTAGTTATTGAATATTGATTGTCCCCTCTTGTTTAATTGGTTGTTGTTGTGTTAGGAGTTAGAAAACTAGCGTTATCTTAGGATTCCTGCGAAGCACGTCTAACAAAACGCCCCATTATAGTGCAATAGATGGTTGATACGTTGTATTTATTGCATGAATTGTGATCGCAAACTTAAGGATACATATATAATTAGGGTTCTTAACGAGTTCTATACATTCATAGAGTTAGGGAATTTGGCAACACCCTATGACTAATAATTACGGAATACAACGCGCTAATTAAAACAAGGACGTGACAATTCGACTAATCAATAGGAGATAACTAGGGAGTAAGAATATGTTAAGTAAACACGTCTTCTCATCATACGAGTTCATCAATTTACTTTTTTCACATTGCAGTTTAATTTAGTTTAATTATTAGATAAAAAACCAAATCTCTCAAACCCCGAAATTTTACTTGCTTTCTAAAAAATATAAAAACACAAAAATAATCTTCCTACAAACTCTAGACTTAATCGACATACACTTAGGCCTTCATAATACTATTCCCCAAGAGAACGATCAATCCCCTGAGGATTACCTATGCTACACTACAATGGTTAGGTATACTGCCTGGGAGGATTGTAAAACTTAGTGTGTTTACAGTATCTGCATCAAGTTTTTGGCATCGCTGCGGAGAATAGTTTAGGTTTCGATTTCTCTCTCGTTTAGGTCTACTCACTAGATTCATATCAATTGAGATTTTTCTTTTTATTTTTATTAGCTTTCTCGTAGTCTATGTCTTTTCTTCGTATTTTTGTTCGTAAAAATTTTACATTCCCTATTCCGTCTCCCATTATGTAGGACGCGAATCCACCCAACATTTCACTCGATCATCACTTTGGTAATAACTTTGAGATTAATAAGGTAAATCATAATAATGGATATGAAAATAGCCCTTTTTATTTTTCGGATTCCGATGAGAATTTTGATGATGGGAAAGTGATTGATGAAGTTAGGAATGAGATGGAGATAGATCCTTATCAAAGTTTTGACTCGAGAAATAGAAACGAAAAGGATAGTCCGTTCAACATGCAAATCCCTTGCAAAATATGATTTAGGAGTTTTGATGCTTACCTTAATTCGACTTTACCAATGAATATAATCTCACGTGCTTTATATAACATAATAAAGGTAGAAGCATTAGATTATCAAGGGAACAATTTTGTGGCTGCTAGTCCTTTGCATGTTTTTATTGGAAGTTTTGCTTATGTGGTTGCTTTTATGGTATTTGCGGATTTAAGAGAATTTATTGATGAAAAGTTTACTTAAGTTATATTTGAAAAACCCTTTAAGAGGTTGACTAAGTTGAATGAGAGAGTTTTTGATGGTTTAATTACATTCTCCGATGGAGTAGTGGATTTCATTTATCATATTTCTTGTTCACACCATAGGTTTAAACATAAAGACATTGAGGCATGTAATAGAATGACTCCTATTTCATTATTCAGTGATAGAGATAAGCAAAACGGACTTAAACACCCATATGAGAAGAATAAAAGATATTATAAAGAATGCCTAGAGTTAGGAGATAATTACAAGAAGGATGAGGCGACTATTAATTGGCTCACATATGGACATGTGAGTACGCATGAGATGACGTAATAGGGCATGACTTTGAGTATAGCTACAAGACTTGTAAATAAAGAAAAACGCTTCTTGGGAGGCAACCCATGTTTTTAATTGTTTGTTTCCTTATTTTTAAATTTTTTGTTTTATGTTTAATTATAATTGTTTAATTCTCATGTATCGATGAATAACTTGTGAAAATGCTTTATTTTGTTTTTAACCTCGTCTTAATTGCATATAAAGGTATTTTATAAAAGATAAGTGTAGGGAAGTTTATATTTGTTTAATAGAACGAAATTCGAAGATGAAAATTTGCAATTCATAATTGACTATAATTTACCATATTTGTGTGTTTGTTTGAGTCAAATGCTTGTATCGAGTCACAATGAATGTTTTTGCACGAAATTCCATATTTTAAAAGTTAGATTTTTCCAGAATTTTTTCACAAAATAAAACGTAAAAATCTAACAGGTCATACCTGACGGCGTCAAGATTAACGCCAAATGGCATCAGGCACTTTGTTTTTCTATCGAAACTTAATTTTTGAACATTTCCAAAAATTTTAAATTTTCAGGTTTCTTTAAACATTTATTTGCAAGCATTATATGTTATTCGATTTCTAGGATAGTTTTTATTATATATAGTGTTGACCGCCAATTTTATGCGAGGTTTCATGGTTGTTTTCTTATTGATTTACAGGTTATATTAGACAAGAGACATATCATTGGATAATATTATTATCTTGGACGAAGATTTAACTATACATCCGTTAATTGTTCATGTCGAGCTAAATCAGGGGAGTATTAGTTTCTCTTATCTCTTTTATTTTTCCCGCTATCAATTTTGGTACTTTTAAAAACATTGGGGACAATGTTCAATTTAAGTGTACGGAGGGTAAAAAGATACACCTTAAAAACTGTAATAACCCATAATTAACCAAGTCATTAATTAATCTTAAACACGAATTATTCTATTATAAAGGTTATTTAACCATTTTCACATGTAAAATTTTCTTTTATTTAAATGGTGCAACCACGAATGTTACTCATCAACCAACTATGTGACGTGACTCATATACCAATTAAACGACCTCACATACGTACCGATACCCAATTGGTTATGGCAATAATTTAATAAACTCGTGATCGAGTCCATAATAATATTTTTATAATACTCTTATAAAAATATTCAAGAAAGCACATTCAAAACATCCTTATTTAAAATCATCAAACCAGGAAAACAACGTTTAGTCTAAACCGACTCTAGACCAAATTTAGTTTACAACATTACAATACATTGCCACTACTCTAACTTGTAATTTAATTGCTATGACATTTGCATTTTACTTACTTACGGTTATTAACTTAATAAACGCTTTTAACAATTGGCAAGAACACACAATGTACCCGATACTCCCAATAATTTTTAATACATTTTTATACTCCATGAAGTGCTACAAAATTCAAATATTATTTCACTCACTTTTTGGATTTCATTTACTAAATATACTTAAACCATATATATTTACTTTAATTACCTAATTACTAAACAATATTTGTTTTAAATATCAAATACCTACACAAAATATATATTATAAAATTTTTACTTACTCTCTACTATTTTTTTATAGTGCCGCCCCCTACTATTAATATAATGCATTTTATTTTTTTCTTTTGACCCAAAACCCATTTGCACCAAAGTTAGAACAATTACCCATCGAAACTTAATAAAAAGCTTCCAACACCATGCCTACTCTTTTTTTTCTTCTTCCTTTGCCGACAACCAGCCACCCCAACATCCCCTTTGCATTTTTTTATTAGGCTAGCTCAATAGGATCAATGTTATAACCTAAAAACCATGCTTTGAAGACAAGTCATGACTACTCCTTGCTTTTCTTTTCTTTTGGCTGAAACAAACGACACACTATTTATTTTTTATAAAACATGTAGCTTAATCTAGTTAATAGTTTATTATTTACACCATAACTTACTTTTTCTATATAAAGGGAAGATACTTGTGCTACTTTGCACAAAGAAAACTCCCACTCACTCTCAATAGAAAAATCGACCAAGGCAAGAGAAACAAAAAATAAGGAAAAATCTTAGGTATTTGCAAACTAGGAGTACATTAGGTTTAGGTGTTAAAGAAACTTAGGAATTTAAGCTTGGTGCTTCCTTGGTCTCACACTCTCATTTGACAGACACTAAGACTCCACCCACTGTGAGCATCAAATACTCCTAATGCTTGTTAGAACTCTTGTTTGAACTTTTTGTTGCATGTTAATGCTTTGTTTAGAAAACTAAATATGAGTATATGTTATTGAATGTATAACAGTCGACATATATACACACTTACACATTTGAATATACATGTAAAAATGGACTAAAAACTTGTGTTTTGAACTTGTGTGGCAAATCTTTGGTCTTGTTAAACACATAATTACCACAAAAAGAAACTAGTATCCAAGTTGTTTCCAAATCGACATACACTTTTCATGTCAAACTTGTCTGAGTTTTTGGAACCTAAAATGACTAAAAGAAAGCTTATGTGTAAGCAAAGTTAAGTTTTGGGCTCATTGGCAAGTACTCCTATGTATTATACTTTCTTATTCGTGACTTCGTATAGCTTATTTTCAAGTTATGAAATTTATATACAAGCTTATGTGCTTATTTTCTTATCAGGTTTATTATTAAACCCAAACCGAACCTATATCAGGCCATAAGGCCCAACCCATGGACCCATAGCTTATTTATAAGCTATTGGTGTTAAAAGTGATTATTTTGACTTAAAACAAACTTATTGAAATGTTACACTTGTTAGCCTTAATAATAATTAATAGAAGTGATGGGCATTCACGTTTAGAAACTTTGTAACGTGTATTAGATATCGTACTAGAATAGTCAACGGGCTCGTAGATTGGGCTAAGCTAAATGGCTATTAGTTAAGTTAAGCTAGCCTTTTATCCTTTGTAACCCAATCCAAGCCCATGCCAAGCCCATTAGGGCGTTTTGTATGAGAGTATAAATACCCCTCAAATGTGTCATTTGAGGGGTGTGCTTGAGTGTGTAAGTGTGTGTTTTTCCTTATGAAATATAGTTTCATGTTCTCTTCCTTTTCTCTCTAAACATACGATTTATACATTCAAGTCACCACCTTTCTTACTTCATCTTTGCTTCTTTATTCGTGTGTTAAAGTGGTATATGTGATAAGGTTGATAGAAAAATAAGGTCCTACAATTGGTATCAATCGCCTAACAATGGTTTAGGAGTGTTGTGTTACGTATTTTGTTAGAACTTTATAAAAAAGTTGCGTTTTTTCCTATAAAACATGGACTTTGGTCAAAACGTTTTGAATTTTACGTGTTTTTAAGGTTAAAGTTGTAGTTTTTATTGATCTTTAAGTGTTTTGGAAGAAGTTTGTGCAAAAGAAATTGTTTGGAAACGTGTTTTTGGGTGCAAATTAGTGTTTTTGACAAAACTTGAGCATTCTACTCGTAAGGATTTCAAAGTCAAAAAGTCAAAACCCTAGTTTTACTCGTAAGGATTCCTACTCGTAAGAACCAAATCCTACTCGTAAGCATTTGGTGAAGAATCTTCGTGCAACAACGGTTACTCAGTAATTCCCTCACTTGGATAAGTTTGTGGAATACTTTGACTTGTGGATATCTCTCACACTTGGACAAGTGTGAAGGATTTTGGTTTATAACCTAATCTTACCCGTAAGGAAATCTTACTCGTAAGGAAATCCTACTCGTAAGGAAATCCTACTCGTAAGGAAATCTTACTCGTAATTAAATCCTACTCGTAAGGAAATCCTACTCGTAAGCAAATCCTACGCCTAAGCACCAAATCCTACACCTAAGCTCAAGGATACGAGTAACATCTTCAGCAAAACTTCAAACGGCCATAACTTTTGAACCGTAACTCCGTTTTCAGCGTTCTACCAATCAAAACGACTGTGAGATTCGGGTCAACTTTCAAGTCCTAAAAACGCTCCGCACAGAAGTTATTGGGGTTTTTAGGTTTTCAGACCTAATTTTCACTACAACAACCGAGATTAATCTTCATCAAACACAACTCCTTTATCGTTGAATCAATCCTACATCAACTTTATCATTAAATACCTTCATCAATGGCTACTCAACATGACATTCATGCAGCCGGTGCCGAAAACCGTCCTCCTATGCTGGAAAAAGGTGGATATCTTCAATGGACAAGTCGTATGCTCCGCTACATCAAAACCAAACCTAATGGAAAATTGATGATTCAATCCATTACGAAAGGACCCTTCAAGCCACGACAAGTCCAAGACCCTGGAGATCCTACTGGAACACCACCTGTTCAACCATTCTATCGTGAGAAAAATTAATCAGAATACAATGAAGAGGATAAGAAGCAGATCGAAGCAGATGACATGGCAATTCACATTGTCCAACTGGGTTTACCAAGAGAAATCTTTTCTGCTGTAGATAGCTATGAAACTGCTTACAATATGTGGGAACGTGTTAGACGGCTATGTTATGGAACAGAAATTGGTCAACAAGACATGGAGAACAAGCTGCTAACTGAATGGGAGAGTTTTACATCAGCTCCAGGAGAATCCATTGAATCCTACCATGGAAGGTTTTGCATGTTGATGAATGAGCTTATCAGAAACAAGTTGGCACCCAGAACTATCGTGAGTAACATCAAATTTCTCAACAATCTTCAAGAAGAATAGGGATGATATGTCACTATTGTCAACCAAACAAAGGACTTACATCAGGTGAACTTTGATCAACTCTACGATTTTCTGAAACAAAACCAAGCTGAAGTCAATGAAGTCAGGAAAGAAAGAATGGCAAAGAATCATGATCCTTTGGCACTAATAGAAAATTCACAATCTCCAGTGAACACTCAACAACAACCTTTTTCATCTTCCATTAACAACAACTTGCAGCAATACATTCCACAACCACAAGCTGTTATCCCTCAACAACAATTTTATCCACCAGAACAACAAGTCATTCAACAACAACAGTATCCACAATACCAGGAACAAGGAATCACCGACCTTGAAGCTGAACAAGAAGCGGCTTTGTCAAATGCATTTGCTTATTTGACTAAAGTATTCAAAGGACGCTATTCCACACCAACTAACAACAACCAAAGGATTTCATCTAACACTCGCAACAGGAAAATTGCACAATCGGGTTTGAATATAGGCATCAAGGACAAATGGTTGGTGTTATTAGGAATCCACATGGATATGCTACTGGATTTCACATGGGTAATCAGGCGATTCCGTATCAGGGTAATCAGTTGGGTCAGAATGTTGGAAATCAGATGGGCCATAATATTGGGAATAGAGAAGTGGGTAATCAAAATGGGAATGTTGCAGCTCCAGTCGTTGGGAATTTTGGAAATGTAAATCAGGCTAATCGGGTTACGTTTTACAACTGTCAAGGAGTGGGTCACATGGCAAGGAATTGTCCTACTAAGCCGAAAAAGATGAATTCTGCATGTCTTCAGAAAGCATTGTTGTTGGCACACAAGAATGAAGCAGGGATGCAGTTGAGTGCTGAGGAACATGACTTTATAGCTATTATGGATGAAATGGAAGACCGAGAGGACATCAATGCAAACTGCATCTTCATGGCAAATCTTTAGGAGGCTAAGTACGACACTGATTCTGACACACCTCCTGTTTATGATGCCAATGCAGTATCTGAGGTACCAATAATTGATCCATGCTATAACAATGTCATATCTGATGTGTTTACTCATGACGAACAACATTCTGTGACGCCAGTAGCTACTTATGATACATACCTGGACAATCCGAGTAGTAGCAATATTAACTCTGAAACTCCAGATGTGGATCCTAGTGGCGGTTGTGTGGCACAAAATACTGAGACTGATGAGGAAACACGTGCCGTATTTGAATCATTGATTAATAACTGTGGCATTGAAATTGAGAAAGTGAAAAAGGTCAATCGCGATGTTAAGGCCGCGAATGATAAATTGACCGTTGAGCTTGAGAGGTACAAGGAGAATGCAAAAGCTTTTGAATTTCACAAAAACAAAGAGTCAGAATTAGAAATTGGTTATCGAAATTCCGTTTTAAGAGAAAAACAACTGCAAATCAAGTATAACACACTTGATGTTAATTTGAACTTGAAAATCAAATCTTTAAACGAGAAAATTTCTGATCTTAAAAACCAACTTTCTAAACAAAAAGCAACTTATTCTTATCTTGAAAAAGAGAAGAAACAGTTGATTGCTGATTTTTCAAAACGAGAAGATTCTCTTCTTGCTGAAATTCTTGAGAAAAATGAAAAAATTAACAAATTGGAAAATTTTCTTGTCACAACGGGTCATTCAGCTCAAATTGTCAACATTTTATCAAATCAGACAAACCCGTATCTTCGTACAACTCAAAAAATGGCTCTTGGTAACAAACCACCTTGTGCACTCAAGAAAGCTCAGAAAGAACATAACGTTTTGTACAATGGAAAAGCTTTGTTAGATAAACATGAACCCGTAGAAGTTCGTGATTCTCATGAAATGTTAGAACTCATTGACGAGAGTAGATCAAAAATGAAACAAAAGAACCCAGAAATAAAACCAATCGATTACGACAAACTTAACAAAAATTCTGGAATTACTTTTGTTCCTAAAAAAGAAAGTCAAAGTTTTCCATCACACCCTGTGTTTCAAACAAAGAGTCAAAACCAGTTTCAAAACCAGTAGTTGTCTCAAAATCATTGTCGAATTTGGAACAAATGTCTTTAAACAATCCTTTTAACACAAGTGATGCTAGAAGCATTTTAGATGATGTTAAACATAGAATTGGGATACTTCAAGGAATTGTTAAATCTAAAACCAATCTTCAAACTAACATCTGGGTTTCTAGTTTTGATGATGAAATAAAAAAGATTTTTGAAACTCAAATTGCCATTCCACTAAATAACATAAGTGCGAGGGTAATTCATTTTGAACAAGCATTTTTGAAAGAAACATGTGACTTTGTCAAGGACCATAAATCCCTGGTAAAGCAAGCTAATGAATGTTTTGAACACATCAAAGTTTTGGAAAATTTAAATGATTCTCTCTTCAAGATGTTATAACTATGATATCATGTCCATTGTTTTACAAACATATTCTGTTGTAGATCATGAAAGACTCCAGTCTGAGACCTCCGCAATTGTTTCAAAATATGAAAAAGCTCTTGAAAAACTTGAAAAAGAAAACGTGTCCTATTTTAAACAACTTGATCGAAAAACTGAGGAATGCAAGTATGACAAATTGTCGTATGAGCATGCCTACAAGGACATGAAAGAGCAAAATGATATTTTGAGAGCTCAGCTGGGATGTCAAAAAGGAAAGGCTGTGGATACTAAGTTTGCAAAACCATTGACTGAGGAGAAAATAAATGTTCCCAAACCGGTTTCCAAACCAAAAATTTCTATTTCTCAGTTTCCTCTAAAAGTCAATGAGAAGATTGATTTGTCAAAAACAGTCACTCCACAGTCCTTGCCAATTAAAAAGAAAATTATCAAATGTGTTGAACATGGAAAAGCAGTTGCTGAAAAACCAAAAGTGATTACACCTGGCATTTCTAAGACTACTACTCTGAATGTGACCAAAAATCCGGTTAAAGAATCTATTGGTTCTAACAACATGGTCCAAAATCAATATCTAGAAGAAGCTAGGATAAAGGCACAGATTCAAAAAGACGGAATTTTAGGTGCAACATCTAGGGTGATGAATTCTACAAGATTTCAAGGCAGTACTAGTAGTTGTAAACCAATACCTAGGAACACTCATCACAAGACTGGGGATTGGCTTGCATCTAAGAGTAGTCACGCAAAACAGAATGCTATGCATTCTGAGTCTTTTTCGAAAAAGAAACAATTTCCAAATGACTGTAGTGACAATGTTAAGGTAGTTGTCCTAAACAAGAATGTTGACAAGAATGTCTGTCCTACGTGTAAAAAATGTGTCTTTTCAGCTAATCATGATGCCAAGATACAATCCACTAAGACACCAAACAAAAACAAACCCGTTGACAAAATGAACATGGAAAGGAAACCTAATAGGTGGATCTCTTCAGGACGTAGTTTTTCTAAAAACAAGTCTTCCGCTGCATCTGAAAAGAACACTACTCCTAGATCTTATCTTAGGTGGATAACCACGGGAAAAGTTTTCAACAAAGTAGGTCTTAGATGGATTCCCACTGGAAAGATTTTTGATACTTGCACCAACACAGATAATAGTGACAATCATCAGGATAAGGAAGTAGAAACCATTATAACCGTTGATAGTGAACACCCGCAGAGTGAGGAATCGAATACTTCTAACATCGTTATTTGTGAAATCTCTTCGACTTTGGTTGTGTGAATCAAATATCTCTGAACCCAACTCATCAGAGGGTTCCAATTCTGTAAACTCTTCCTCTTCATATCTTCTATCTTTGATTTTCCATTTCTTTTATAAAACCAACAAAAGCAAAATATAAAAATATAAAATCTTTCAAAAAATACAAAAACAATATAAAAAAAAATCAAAAGTATTCTTCTCACGACATGTCTCTCGTATAATCGATATTTTGTACATTTCTAGAAATGTCATTCAACAATGATACGGAAATGTACATATTGATGGATCTAAACACACACCTTGTGTTAATGATACTTTGATTTATATTAATAAGTACGCGGAATATACTTAGTAATACTCAGAATATGGATTGTATGATGTATTGTAAGTGATAACAATGTAACACAAAGCTTCAATATTATTGAGAATAATATGAGTGATCTTGCTTATCACTAGGGTTACACCTTGAAGCGTACGTACCAAGAACAATGACCTAGGATCTCCTTTTATAGCATAAGGAGTCCTTTACAAGATAAGTATAATGCTAACTATATAGAATATACACAAGATCTTTTCTATACTTATCTATATACGATTACATAACAATTATCCTAATAGCAGTGGTAATAATATGTACTAGCAGTGGTAATGTGTTTCCACTGCTAGTGCATTCTTCAGCAGTATCTTCCACAATCCTATCAGTGGTAATTGTTAGCTTTATTCCCAACAATCCTCCCCAAAACTTATGATTTCTCTGCAAATCAATAAGTTTCTTCAATCTGCATCATCTCTAAGGATTTGGGAATTCTTCCAAACACTTCACTTTCTTCTTAACACCTGAATAGCTCTTGAACATTGATCTTGAAGCCTATGTAGCAAAGCTCTAACCTTCTCATTATCTTCATGAACTCTTATTGTTGTACACAACATCACAGTGAGAGTTCCAGCTCTGAGTGGGTATTCTTTCTCAACAAACATGAATGCATCCACTCCATCCTTTGTAGAAACATTATGAACTTCACATGAATCATAGTAAGTCCATTTAGTACCGTGACATAAACATGCAAACTTCCAAAAATCATCATTAGCATCTGGTTCATAGAGCCTTCTTAGATTAACCCATAACTGCATTTCCTTCATATCTCTAAGATTTTCAGCATCAAACCTTTCTTGAACTAATCTCCATAATGTATCAAGATCATATCTATCACATGCTTTGATAAGTTCTTCAAAATGAATGAATGATGAAGTTTCACCACCTAGCCTTGTAATCTTCCATGTTGGAGCAAAATTGCTAGTAGTATACACTTCCCAATCAACTATAGGATGTCTGACTTGCAGTGGGTCAGGATAAAAATCTTATTCTTCAATCACAATCATATCAGTCAGCTGTTCTTCAGTGAATTTCTCAGTTTGAACATCTTGTTCTTCAGCAAACTTTGTTTTCTTGTGTATCTGAGGTTCACTCTCTTTAGCTTTTCTCTTCAGATGAGGATATCTTCTTTCTTCTTCTTCAGAGTTCATAGGAATAAAATCTTGATCTTGCCTTTTAACTCTGTAGTAGATACCTTCAACCTTGTCATCAGTCATCCCTTTGAACTGATGCTTTTTCCAGCCACCAACACTGCAACAATAATCTTTCATCATTGAGATAAGTTGTGCCTTGGTTGGTTGTTTTGGTTTCTTTTGACCCTTTCTGACAGAACCAATTACATCTTGAAGTGCTTGGTTATTCTTCATTTGAATGAAATCCTTCAACTGTGTAGTTCTTTGTTCTTCAGTTAAGGACTTATTAGCAACTAGGTCAATTGCCTTCTTCTTGACTACTGGATCATTAGTAATCAAGAAATCAATTTCTTGTTCTGTAGGTACATAAGTAAATTCTGGAGTCTTTTCTTTGAATATAGTAGGTGGAACAGTGGAAACTGGATTTACATCCATTGGATCAGTGGTTTCCATCCTGTCCAGCCTTTTAGCCTCCATGAAGTCTGCAATCTCAATCTCATCCAGCCTTTTCTTATTTGCAACTTGTTCTTCAGTGAGCTTTCTAGCAACCACTGCATCATGAGCAATCCGAGCTTGTTCTTTCTTTGAAACCTTCCTTCGTTTGTTGCTCTTTACTTTGCACAGCTGCTTTACCTTTCTCCTTCTTCTTCTTTTCAAATTATTCATCTGTAGTGGTAATATCTTGTCCAGCAGTAGGAACTAATTGCTCTGCAGTGGGAATTGTACCAGTGGTTGTAGCAGTGGAAGTTGCTTGCTCTGGTTGTAGTTGAGGAATTTCTTCTTGTATATCAACTTCCTCAGTAACTCCAAAATCAACATCACCTTCATCTCCAAAATCAATCCTCCTCCTCGTAGTTTCAACATCAGTTTTCCTCCTATGTTTGGGAGAATTCCCAAAATCTTCACTAAAGCCCTCTGAGTCACAATCATGAGATGAGGATGGAGATGATATCACTATCTTTACAGGTCTCTTTTTCTGTTTCAACCCCTACAACTCTTTCTTCAAACTCTGAATCTCTCCTTTCAATTGTGTAACATCCTTGGCATGTTGCTCCTTCACTTGTGACAAGTCTTTCTCCAGAGATTCAACATGCTTTGTTAGTTTGGTACAAAGTTCCATCAATTCCATAGGTTGCCCACTGCCCTCAACACTTCCAACTGTGTGACCTGTTGGGAGAGGTAAATCATAGGGCATTGGCTCAGACTCACTCCTAGTTGGACTAGGTGGAAGCCCGGAACCACCACTGCTTGTTCCTAAACCAAGAGGATCAAGGACATGCTGTGTTGTGATGAGAGGAGTTGGCTGTTTTTGCCTCCTCTCATAAGTGTGAGTAACTGGTGGAGTGTAGATAATGTTTGGAACTGTGAGTGTGGGTGTGGTTTGAGATACAACTGGGATTGTTGCATCTGCACTGCACTGCGGAAATCTTTGCAAGCATTTGAGGAAAAAGTGGTTTAACAACCCTGTTGCCATCCTTATTCATGTTTTGAAAAACTTTAGGCTTAAGGCAACGGATTTTATAAACTCTAGTGTAGGGTTGCAGTTGAAACTCATTTAACACTGCTTGCACAAACCTTGGATACATCAAAATTTTTGTTGAACTCGTTACATTGCCTTGCATACTTGTAAAAATATATTTAGACCAATTAAAAACCAAAGGGTAAGCCATTGTTGAACTGAATTGTTCATAAGAAGTTTTCTTAGGACTTAGGCAATGTAAAAGAGTATGTATTAAAAATCTCCAATGAGGACATAAACCACTCTTTTTGAAAGTAGCCTTTTTGTCAGTGGTATCATACCCCATGGATGAAAGATTTTCATGAATTTTTGGCATTGGTAATGTGATGATACCATTGAGATCATCCAATTGGAGAATTCTCCTCAAGGATGACTCAGTAACATCAATAGTTACCCCATCCACTGTGGCTCTAAGAGCATCCACTGTTTCATGTGTATCTCTATTTTCAATGGTTATGGACTGAACAGAGGTCCAAAACTGTTTGATTTGAGAGATATAGATTGTGGGATTGAGTAGTAAAGCATACCTTATATGAGTAGTATTTAGAAAAACCACAATCTGATGAAAAACAGGGTCACTCTTGTCGTTTGACTTTTCCAAATAGGCCACTTAGCTGTGCTTATCTGCAAAGGTGATAGGTGCCATAATATCTTTTGATGAAAAATATGTTGTGTTAGTATGAATTGTATGAATAACTTGCCAATTGAGAGAGAAGATATATACTGTTAGGGTTTTAGAGTTTTGCGCAAGAAAGATTATCTAAGGAAAAGATTTATCTTTAGAGGATAAATTGCAAATAGGAAAGTAGATAATCTTCTAAAAATTTTACCCTATAAATATGGAAAGCAATTTCTCTCAACGGCTAGTAAAAAAAAATTTGTTACAGACACAACAGTTGTAACGGCTAGGTCAACAGTGGTAAAAATAACACTGTCAGTGGAAACTGTGAACTAGCAGTGGTAATTTTTCACAAAAATTTTCAAGAGGAGTGGTAAGTAAAACATATGAAAAATTGAACTGCTCTAATCATAGTTTTTAGCAAACTATCAGCTATCAACGGATTTGAGATGTCTTTACCATGAGTCGTTTGCTATGGACTAGCCAACTCTTTATCATAAAGAATATGGTGAGTTGATAACCATATAGTTTTTGGTAAACTATCAACCATAAACGGATTTGTTAAGTCTTTACCAGTAGCCGTTTGCTCTGGACTAGTTGATTCTTATGTGGATTAGACATGGTGAATCAATAACCATTTGTTGTGTGTCTCAGTTACACACCTTTTATGATCAACTCCCATCTTTGCTGCACATTAGTTATGGAACAAGCAAAAATACAAGCACAAAACATATACAAACTTATACAACAATTTTAGTACCCAGAAACCTCCACTCAACACCAAAGACCATTAGACACAAAAATTTTATGGATTAAGCATTCCAATACCTATTACCAAGTACTGAAATCTACCCACATCAAGTCCTTTTGTTAATAAATCAGCATAGTTATCATCAGTATGAATTTTGATAACTTGAATTAGCCTTTTCTCATAACAATCTCTTATAAAATGATGTCTAATTTCAATATGTTTAGTCTTTGTGTGTTGAACTGGATTCTTAATTATGCAAATGGCACTACTATTGTCAATATAAATGATGGTATTCATAAAATTGTACCCAGAGTCCAAAAGTTGATTTTGAAGCCATAGAACTTGAGCACAGCAACTTGCAGCAGCCACATACTCTCGGTTGATGAATTTGCCATCATTGTTTGTTTCTTGCACTGCCATGACACCAATCTATTTCCAAGAAATTGGCATCCACCTGTTGTAGATTTTCTATCCAAACTAGTTCCAAAGATAGTCACTATCTGAGTAAGTAACCAATTCTAGAGGTGATTCTCTAGGGTACCATAATCCCAGATTAGGAAATGCTTTAAGATATCTGAAAATCTTCTTCACAGCAGTCAAGTGTGAGAACCTGGGAGTGACCTGAAACCTTGCACAAGCACATACTGCAAACATAATGTCTGGCCTAGATGATGTAAGATACATCAAAGAACCAATCATAGATCTGTACATATGCACATCAACTGCTTCACCACTATTTTCCTTCAAGAGTTGATGTGTAGTCTTGTCTGCAGGGGTGCTGGATGACTTTGCATTAGAGAACTTGAACTTCCTTAGTATCTCAACCACATATTTATCTTGATTGATGAAAATACCATCTAGCCTTTGTTGTACTTGAAGTCCCAAAAAGAATGTGAGTTCACCCATAGAACTCATCTTGAACTCATCTTTCATTAGCTTCTCAAACTCTTTGCACATCTCTGTCTTTGTAGAGCCAAAAATGATATCATCAACATATACTTGAACCAACAAGATATCATTCTTGTTTTTCTTGATGAACAAAGTCTGATCCACTCTGCCTCTATGAAACCCATTATCAAGAAGATAAGTAGTTAAGGTTTCATACCATTTTCTTGGTGCCTGATGCAAGCCATACAAAGCTTTAACCACCCTATACACTTTGTTAGGATAGCCAGGGTCTTCAAAGCCTGGAGGTTGTGAAACATATACCTCCTCATCAATCTGCCCATATAGAAAAGCACTCTTTACATCCATTTGATATACTTTAAAGCCCATAAAGGATGCATAGGCTAAGAATCGCCTGATTTCTTCAATTCTTGCAACTGGGGCAAACACTTCTTCATAGTCAATACCCTCCTCCTGAGTGTATCCTTGAGCCACAAGCCTAGCCTTGTTTCTGATAGCAATTCCTCTTTCATCCTTCTTGTTTCTGAACACCCATTTAGTACCTATGTAACAACTCGCACTTTTCTGGAAATTCGTTTTCGAGAAAATTCGTCTGTTTCTCATTTACGAACTTTCCTGAGCTCATTTGACGTGAAAACGAGAAAGTTATCTCGCGAAACGTGAAAATTAGACACAACGCGTACCGGAACAACCATAAACCTATTAATCATTTTTAATTGTTTGTTATTTCATTTGCGAGGAATTGGTCGTGTGAATACTTATTTTTATTGGAAAAATTATCCCGAATGCGATGACGCAAGTTTTGTAATTTTTATCACCTGTCTACTCGTCCAAATGTGTCCCGAACCTAATATCTATAATATATTGCTGAAAATGTCACGTTTAGTCCCTGAGGGGACATGGTGCATTACAAAATTCGTCCTTGTGCTCAACTATATATAGAACATGATAAATGGGGTTAGGGTTTATTGTTTCTCCCTCCTCCTTGCGCCTCTCTCTCTTCTGCAGCCGCCACCCAATCCAGCCGCCACTCCGGCACCACCCTCCTCGCCGGCCACCATCACCTCTGCCATGCCACTACTGCCATGCCGCCACATCTACCAAAAATGCGAGGATGACGAGAGTTAAGAGCAGTGTTTGGGTCAGTTTTGGTGTGTTAAATTCGCATTCTTGGACTTGGGTTTCGTCCCATTTCATCAACTCCATCTCGTTATATCTTTTCTCATTTCTTTGTTATGGTAAGTCGAACATCACAAGCTCACTCGTTCTATTTTATTTGTAAGCGATTCGTGTATGTTTTCGTGGAATATAAACGGGTATAAATAGTTTTTTTTATACAAGTTCTGTGGTAACAAACAAGCGAATTTATAAACGTTTTTGAAAATAGACCCGTGTGGTAAAAATAACAAGATGGATGTTTGTTTAAGCTGGTCGCAGATAATGGTCGGGTTGACCCAATTTGACCTCAGGTCACGATAGAAATTGCTTTTCTGGTTTGGTTTGGAATCGGATTAAAAACAGGTATAAGTCGTTTCATGTGGTAAGAAAATCAGTTGAAATGCATTTTGATTCAGTTTCGTGTGGTGTTAAATCTGGAAACGATTTTCTTCTTGTTTGTGTAGTTCACGAGTCGGGTATTAAGCTGGTTGAAATCCGGCTAAAACGTTTTACTTATAAGTTTTCGTGTGGTAAAACCTTGAAGTGAATTTGGATTTGGTTGTTATGGTATTAAGTTGGTCACAGATTGAGTCTCAGGTTGGACTTGGAATATGCATTATGTGAATATTGTTCACTTATGGCGATTAGAAAACACCATATTGGTGTTGTGTTTTGTAAACTTAGTCTCACTTCGGGTTCGGGATTGTATATCGGTTGTCTTTACCGCTTGTTGATGCTCATTTTTTCTACTTCTCAAATAGTGGTGTCGAGATTGGTATGATTATTTTTCTTTTGGATAAATTTTGACTCGCCTAAGAGTAAGATTGTTTGAATTACTTTCGGCTCAACAACCCGTATAGGGTGCAACCTGGTTCGACTCAACAGTAACATCATGGGGTGTTATATTTGAGTTTGTATTTGTCAAAACTAGTTTGTATTGGTGCAGTTTTGGTTTTCAGTTCAATGACCCGTTAGGGTGATTTCGATAAGATTATGAATTAAAAGGTTGTGTTTGATCGTTAAATGTTAAAGGTGTGTTACTTAATTAGACTAAAATAATTAACTTGAATATGGTACTCTCGGTTAATGAAAATGGTGATTAACTCTTTTACTTGGTGATCTTTCGGTAAGTTTCGGATAAACGTTTGAGACTTGGTACTCGTTAATGGAATTGTGAGTTGGATTTGGGTATAGTTTACAAATTATAATATTGGATATCGGATTATGAATTGACATTGGACAAAACGAATACAATATATTAGACTCACTATGAATTTAATATATTTGATTCGCAACGACTAATAAAGGAAAATTGTCTAATAATCAATGAATTCTCGTTACTGGTTTTCTATTAAATTATCGGTAAATATTACTTTGAGAAATTTATTTTATTAAAGTCACGACGACTTGGGAATAATGTTATAAATGAACGCTCTAAACTTATATTCTTTTAAATTCAAAACCCTTTTATTGTTAAAAACCCGACAAGAAATCTAAACAAGTGCTCTTTTACGTAGTGAAATCTTTATTGTTTGGATCTCAAATTTCAAACTTATCCTTATTATAAAACATGTTTGTTTTATGAAAACTATTTGGGATCATGGGGTGAACACCGAAACTTACCAATTAACGTACATGCTTGTCATAGTTATGTGTCGCTACTTCCTTGACTTCTCACTAGTCATCGTCTTATCGACTTAAGTCTGGGTCAATACTTCTTGACTATTCATCATAATATATTGGGATATATATTATGTTTTGGTATGAGTATTGTTTGGCGTGATTTATATCTTTGGTGTGAGTTACATTATTGGTATACCTTTGGCGTGAGTTGTATTTGGAGTCCTTGCTTCTTTACCACCACATGAAACGTTAAAACTAAACTTTTTGAGATATTGATACTGGAATTTTTGGAAACGTTTGATACGATATTCCACGAAAACTAAGACACGTTGTCCTTTGGAAATTATTTTGCTTTGCTATACATATTATGAGATATCAAATTGCTATTAGGTTGTGCCGATGTAGTACCGTTGTGCTTGTACCCTTTGGATATCGTTGTGCTTTTCTTGTGAGACTGCTGTGCTTTGCTCACTGATGCCGGTTGTGATTCTTGCGTTGCTTTGTATCGAGGTGAGTTCATGGCCCCTACTTTTACTTGCTTTTAAACTGTTTTGGGGGAGAATACATGCTCGTTTTTGTTAAATGCAAATGCTCGATTTATTTGAATAAATGATTGTTACTTGGTTTGATGAAAGGCGTGATATGGTTTAAATATGTATTATGTGGACACAAGTGCTTGAACTGTTTTGGATTGGACCTGAAAATGTTTTTGTGAGCTATTACGTGCTAGGTTATGGTTAGAAACCCAAGCATTGTTATGAATTGTTACATCCTGGCTCAGGATGGTGCGAATGTTATGGATAGATCTATTGGGAATGGCCACCCCGTCTGGACTTTGGTTGCCCAACTTGCCAAGGACTTTACTTGGATTTGTGGATGCACCAACTTGCCATGACGTATAACATGTCGATTGTTAGTGTGTTTAGAGATAGTCACGGCTCGTGCTATCTAGTGATGGTTTCATGACTTAACCTGCGTAATAGTTAAGCTTGCGTGACACTATATTCGTTGTAGTGTTTGATTTTGATATGGTCCAAGTGGTTGTTTATGAACTATTTTCGTGGATAAATATTTTGATACTGCGAATTAGGCAGGGTATGCCTCGTTTAAATTTGATTTTGTTTATGATAATTGATTTGCACTTGAAAACCTTGTGGTCCACCCTTCTATTCTTTTGCTTAAAGGTAAATATTGTTTTCGCGACATTGTGGGCGCCACAATGATCGAAAGGATCTTTTGAACTCGCAATACTTTTATGAAAACCTATGAACTCACCAACCTCGTGTTGACACTTTTAGCATGTATTCTCAGGTATTGAGGCGATTGCTTACTTTTGGAGGCGCTTGGGCAATGGCATGGCATGGTCATAGGCGACTCTGATATTTGTATTTGGGGACCGCTTATTTATTTTGGGCCTATTTCCAAATTAAATTTTATTGTAAACATTGATTTTATTAAATAAATGAGTTTTCTTAAGAAAAACCTTTTACTCTATGCTTGTCTTGTGATACCGATTAGTAGCACCCAAAACTTGTATGCTTCCGCTAAAACCTGATTTTTGAGGGTGTTACAGATTGGTATCAGAGCCAAGGTTATAGAGAACTGGGTAAATTTTCAAAGCCTAGACTATAACCACTTTTATGAAAATTTAACCCTATGACCGACACGTGCCTGCCTGCCAAGCTGATGCCTCACTTGTACCTTTGATTGCTAATATAATTGATGAGATGTGTGCCTTACTATTGGATGAGTATATCCATTTATTTTCGCCATATGCTATAAGTATCTTCAACATACTTATGTTTACGCATCGTATCTGTTGTAGCGTTGTGCCTTTTTCGCTGCACAATCTCATCACTCGTCCTCGCGTATGGACACTCGTTTTAATCTTTTGAAAATGGATTTTGGAAAGTGAAAGACATGAGGCTAGAGTAACTAAGTCAAGTGTATCAAAATTCATTGAACCTCGGGTGAATATAGACTGATCACCTATATTCAACCAGGGACAGTGGGACATAGCCTGATCACCTATGTCCGACTCAGAGGTGAATTTTGCGATACTTGGAGTAGTTATAATAGAATTATGTCCGGTTGGTTTTTGGTTTGATTTCGGGAAATGGAAAAGTTTTGGTGTGTGTATACGAGCATGAAATTTTATAAAAGCTTTCTTTCACACACAACACACTGGCATCACAAATTCTTGTTTATCGCGATATTCTTCCTTTGTTATGAATCGCTATTCGTCGCCGTCTAATCACTATTTGACTTCGGATTATTTTTGGAATCGTTGGAACTGTAAGACCTTGTTTTGCATCGGGTCAGGTTAGACCCGATTGGTCACAAGTTTGCATTTGGGTTGCGTGAAGTTTTAATAAGCTTATCGGGCTTCTTGAAATATTTGGAATCGATCTTGGCTACGTTGAATTTGGATTGTTAGATTTTGCGATTTTGGTTCCAATAGTGAAAATGGATTCGATTATTCTCGTGGTTTTGTTTTGGTCTTGTTGTAGACGCCTCTACTCCAAGCCTTATCTTCAACCGATGATTATTCCATTGATGTTGTTCTTTTGATGTTGCACCTTGCGCTCTATCGATGTGTATGCTCTTAGCATAACCTTTTTGGAACCATCGTCGTTCAATTGTATTTAGAATTTGAATTGATATCGATTGGTAGTCGAATTTATTTTGGAAATTATGACGTTGGATTTGAATGTTGTATCTGTTTGCATTAAGTAGTAAGTGCACTATGGAATCAAACTATTGATTACTAGTTGTAATTAATGCTCCCCTTCAGAGTTGTACTCTGAATCTGCTTAACTCTCTTTTCGACGGAGATTCTGTTGGTCCAATAGAAACCTTAAGACTTTAAAGAGTAACTTGAACCGCGATCCTTGGAGCTGCCGTCTAATCCTTCGCTCGCTCTTTTGAAATATATGTTATTCTTGCTACCTCCTTATGAGATATGGAGCCGTACCGTTATTGTCTTTCAAGCTTACTTCGGTTTCCCTACTGACCATTTTGCGATCGTTCTACAAAACGCTTTACTACTGTCAAAAACTTTGACCTTGTCGTTATCCTTACACGAAGGATTGTTTTCTTGTTATCCTCTAAGCTATTTCACTAGTCGTTTCACGATTATTTTGGAAATCGATTTGCCGCCTTACCACTTTATTATAAACTAAACCTCGAAAGAATTTCGAAACTCTATCTGGGTAGTTGTTGGTCGTTACCAAACCTGCTCAGTCTCTGCTAATCGAAGAAACAATCACTATGGACAACCTTGCTCACATGTGCGTGAAGGTGATTGTTGTACTTAGCAGTGTGCTGATTTCTATCAATTCTGATTGTGAAGGTCGTTTCACATCAAGTTTCTGGTCATCACTCCAATAGCCATAGGAACAAGTCTTGGTATGAGTACTGGGTATCATCCACAGACTGTTGGCAGGAGTGAAATGACCATCCAAACTTTTAAGGACATGTTGCGTGTCCGCGTGATAGATTTCGGCAATGGTTGGGGTAGACACCTCCCATTGGTCGAAATCTCTTACAACCATAGCCACGTTGTACGAGGCACTTCATGGTTGAAAATGCCGCTCAACGATTGGTTGGATTGAATTGGGGGATACCCAACTTGATATCCTAAGACTGTTCATAAAACTGTCGAGAGATTGTTCAGATCAAAAGCAGAATACAAACTGCACACGATCATCCGAAGAGCTAAGATGGACGGAGGACATGAATCTTTGAAACTCCATGATTGGAGACGAGGCTATGCTTAGATATCTCACCATGGATTGTGTGATGCGTTTAGTAAACGTGGAAAGCCAAATCTTTGTTGTGCAAATCCTTTTAAGACACTTGCTAGAGCTGGACTGGTAGCCTAGAGCCTTGAGCTACTGTCAGAGCTTAGTTATTCATGACGTTTTCCTATGCGTAATCAGAGGTAATGCCTCACTATTGAAAACAATTATTGTCTTTGCTGGGAGATATCCGTATCGACTAACGCCTAAGCTGTGTTGAGGAACCTATCGAAATCGTGAACCGTGAGGTCAAATGACTTGAGCAAAGTCGTTTTTCTATTTTTACTGATCGGTGGAAAGTCTAAGAAACATCTCGAATTCGCGTGAGAACGTGAAAATGGAACCTTGAGAAAGTATCTATATCTCTTTTCAAATCTAACGGATAACTCGAATTGAATCGCGAGGACGCGATTTCGATAAGGAGGGAAGTATGTAACAACTCGCACTTTTCTGGAAATTCGTTTTCGAGAAAATTCGTCTGTTTCTCATTTACGAACTTTCCTGAGCTCATTTGACGTGAAAACGAGAAAGTTATCTCGCGAAACGTGAAAATTAGACACAACGCGTACCGGAACAACCATAAACCTATTAATCATTTTTAATTGTTTGTTATTTCATTTGCGAGGAATTGGTCGTGTGAATACTTATTTTTATTGGAAAAATTATCCCGAATGCGATGACGCAAGTTTTGTAATTTTTATCACCTGTCTACTCGTCCAAATGTGTCCCGAACCTAATATCTATAATATATTGCTGAAAATGTCACGTTTAGTCCCTGAGGGGACATGGTGCATTACAAAATTCGTCCTTGTGCTCAACTATATATAGAACATGATAAATGGGGTTAGGGTTTATTGTTTCTCCCTCCTCCTTGCCTCTCTCTCTCAAGCCGCCACCCAATCCAGCCGCCACTCCGCACCACCCTCCTCGCCGCCACCATCACCTCGCCATGCCATCTCTGCCATGCCGCCACATCTACCAAAAATGCGAGGATGACGAGAGTTAAGAGCAGTGTTTGGGTCAGTTTTGGTGTGTTAAATTCGCATTCTTGGACTTGGGTTTCGTCCCATTTCATCAACTCCATCTCGTTATATCTTTTCTCATTTCTTTGTTATGGTAAGTCGAACATCACAAGCTCACTCGTTCTATTTTATTTGTAAGCGATTCGTGTATGTTTTCGTGGAATATAAACGGGTATAAATAGTTTTTTTTATACAAGTTCTGTGGTAACAAACAAGCGAATTTATAAACGTTTTTGAAAATAGACCCGTGTGGTAAAAATAACAAGATGGATGTTTGTTTAAGCTGGTCGCGTATACGGGTCGGGTTGACCCAATTTGACCTCAGGTCACGATAGAAATTGCTTTTCTGGTTTGGTTTGGAATCGGATTAAAAACAGGTATAAGTCGTTTCATGTGGTAAGAAAATCAGTTGAAATGCATTTTGATTCAGTTTCGTGTGGTGTTAAATCTGGAAACGATTTTCTTCTTGTTTGTGTAGTTCACGAGTCGGGTATTAAGCTGGTTGAAATCCGGCTAAAAACAGTTTTTACTTATAAGTTTTCGTGTGGTAAAAACCTTGAAGCTGAATTTGGATTTGGTTGTTATGGTATTAAGTTGGTCACAGATTGAGTCTCAGGTTGGACTTGGAATATGCATTATGTGAATATTGTTCACTTATGGCGATTAGAAAACACCATATTGGTGTTGTGTTTTGTAAACTTAGTCTCACTTCGGGTTCGGGATTGTATATCGGTTGTCTTTACCGCTTGTTGATGCTCATTTTTTCTACTTCTCAAATAGTGGTGTCGAGATTGGTATGATTATTTTTCTTTTGGATAAATTTTGACTCGCCTAAGAGTAAGATTGTTTGAATTACTTTCGGCTCAACAACCCGTATAGGGTGCAACCTGGTTCGACTCAACAGTAACATCATGGGGTGTTATATTTGAGTTTGTATTTGTCAAAACTAGTTTGTATGGGTGCAGGTTTGGTTTTCAGTTCAATGACCCGTTAGGGTGATTTCGATAAGATTATGAATTAAAAGGTTGTGTTTGATCGTTAAATGTTAAAGGTGTGTTACTTAATTAGACTAAAATAATTAACTTGAATATGGTACTCTCGGTTAATGAAAATGGTGATTAACTCTTTTACTTGGTGATCTTTCGGTAAGTTTCGGATAAACGTTTGAGACTTGGTACTCGTTAATGGAATTGTGAGTTGGATTTGGGTATAGTTTACAAATTGTAATATTGGATATCGGATTATGAATTGACATTGGACAAAACGAATACAATATATTAGACTCACTATGAATTTAATATATTTGATTCGCAACGACTAATAAAGGAAAATTGTCTAATAATCAATGAATTCTCGTTACCGGTTTTCTATTAAATTATCGGTAAATATTACTTTGAGAAATTTATTTTATTAAAGTCACAACGACTTGGGAATAATGTTATAAATGAACGCTCTAAACTTATATTCTTTTAAATTCAAAACCCTTTTATTGTTAAAAACCCGACAAGAAATCTAAACAAGTGCTCTTTTACGTAGTGAAATCTTTATTGTTTGGATCTCAAATTTCAAACTTATCCTTATTATAAAACATGTTTGTTTTATGAAAACTATTTGGGATCATGGGGTGAACACCGAAACTTACCAATTAACGTACATGCTTGTCATAGTTATGTGTCGCTACTTCCTTGACTTCTCACTAGTCATCGTCTTATCGACTTAAGTCTGGGTCAATACTTCTTGACTATTCATCATAATATATTGGGATATATATTATGTTTTGGTATGAGTATTGTTTGGCGTGATTTATATCTTTGGTGTGAGTTACATTATTGGTATACCTTTGGCGTGAGTTGTATTTGGAGTCCTTGCTTCTTTACCACCACATGAAACGTTAAAACTAAACTTTTTGAGATATTGATACTAGAATTTTTGGAAACGTTTGATACGATATTCCACGAAAACTAAGACACGTTGTCCTTTGGAAATTATTTTGCTTTGCTATACATATTCTGAGATAGCAAATTGCTATTAGGTTGTGCCGATGTAGTACCGTTGTGCTTGTACCCTTTGGATATCGTTGTGCTTTTCTTGTGAGACTGCTGTGCTTTGCTCACTGATGCCGGTTGTGATTCTTGCGTTGCTTTGTATCGAGGTGAGTTCATGGCCCCTACTTTTACTTGCTTTTAAACTATTTTGGGGGAGAATACATGCTCGTTTTTGTTAAATGCAAATGCTCGATTTATTTGAATAAATGATTGTTACTTGGTTTGATGAAAGGCGTGATATGGTTTTAATATGTATTATGTGGACACAAGTGCTTGAACTGTTTTGGATTGGACCTGAAAATGTTTTTGTGAGCTATTACGTGCTAGGTTATGGTTAGAAACCCAAGCATTGTTATGAATTGTTACATCCTGGCTCAGGATGGTGCGAATGTTATGGATAGATCTATTGGGAATGGCCACCCCGTCTGGACTTTGGTTGCCCAACTTGCCAAGGACTTTACTTGGATTTGTGGATGCACCAACTTGCCATGACGTATAACATGTCGATTGTTAGTGTGTTTAGAGATAGTCACGACTCGTGCTATCTAGTGATGGTTTCATGACTTAACCTACGTAATAGTTAAGCTTGCGTGACACTATATTCGTTGTAGTGTTTGATTTTGATATGGTCCAAGTGGTTGTTTATGAACTATTTTTGTGGATAAATATTTTGATACTGCGAATTAGGCAGGGTATGCCTCGTTTAAATTTGATTTTGTTTATGATAATTGATTTGCACTTGAAAACCTTGTGGTCCACCCTTCTATTCTTTTGCTTAAAGGTAAACATTGTTTTCGCGACATTGTGGGCGCCACAATGATCGAAAGGATCTTTTGAACTCGCAATACTTTTATGAAAACCTATGAACTCACCAACCTCGTGTTGACACTTTTAGCATGTATTCTCAGGTATTGAGGCGATTGCTTACTTTTGGAGGCGCTTGGGCAATGGCATGGCATGGTCATAGACGACTCTGATGTTTGTATTTGGGGACCGCTTATTTATTTTGGGCCTATTTCCGAATTAAATTTTATTGTAAACATTGATTTTATTAAATAAATTAGTTTTCTTAAGAAAAACCTTTTACTCTATGCTTGTCTTGTGATACCGATTAGTAGCACCCAAAACTTGTATGCTTCCGCTAAAACCTGATTTTTGAGGGTGTTACAACCTATTACCTTCTTGCCATGAGGTAAATCGCAAAGCACCCAAACCTTTTAAATCTTGAACTAGAGCAACTCTTCTTGCATTGCTTCCACCCAAGTTTCATCTTCAAGTGCCTTGTATACATTCTTTGGCTTCATTTGTGACAGAAAACACATGAAAAGACATTCATTCTTGCCTTCATGATTCTTAGATTTATAGATTTCACTAATAAATCCATGAATATCAGACAATTTTGTTTGTCTTCTAGTCTTCACTGGTGAATTGACATCCCCAATCACATTTTCAAGAGGATGTGATTTATGAATTGAGGTATGGGAGTCCGAGGAACGCAATCTCATTTGGCATATTTGAGATTTCAACATCACCGCTTGAGCTTCCTCTCAAATGGAGTTGTATTTTCCACTTCTGGTGTTGCAGTGGAAACTTCTGGCCTAGCAGTGGAATCTGATTTTCCACTGTTTTCGTGATTTACAGTGTTCATATTGTCAGCTCCTTCTTTTCCAGAATCATTAGAAGGTTGAGTATCTCCAGTCCTTGGAATATCATCATTATCTGCATAGTCCCAAAGTGGCAAACTGGATTCATCTTGATCATCTACTTTATCCTTGCTAGATTCATCATCATCAAGAAACTCTTCTGAACCTGCAAAATCATAAGAAGATATACCTGTAGAGATAGGTACATAGTTTATAGTATGGGTTAGAGTATCAAGATCAAACAGCCTTTCTGGACCAATTCCTTTGATATTCACTTTGTTTTCCAGGAACTCAACATGCAGATTCTCTTCAATCTTTTGGGTTCTTAAGCTGAATACTCTGAAAGCTTTACTAACCATGGAATACCTAACTAAATACCCTTCATCAGCCTTTTCATCAAATTTGCCCATATAATCTATGGTATTGAGAATAGTGACATGACATCCAAATGGTCTCATGAAGTCCAGGATAGGGGGTCTACCTCTAATTAACTCATAAGGTGTCTTGTTCTTTGTTTTCACTACTAAAACCCTGTTTTGCACATAACATGCAGTGTTAACTACTTCAGCCCAAAAAGTGATTGGCAATTTTGAATCTGCCAACATGGTTCTAGCAGCCTCTATTAGTGTCCTATTTCTCCTCTCAGCAACACCATTTTGTTAAGGAGTTCTAGCTACACTAAGTTCTCTTTTAATACCTTTATCTCTGCAAAAATCATTCATAACTCTTTTCTTGAATTCTGTCCCATTGTCACACCCAATGATTTTAACTTTCATTTCATATTGGTTTTCTACTTCTGCAATGAAGGTCTTAAGGATGCCAGTTGTTTCATCCTTAGTTCTAAGAAAGAAACCCCATGTAAACCTGCTAAAATCATCAGTCACAATAAGACAATATTTCTTAAGATTTAAACTGCTCACAGAAGTAGGACCAAATAAGTCCATATGCAACATATGAAGAGGCTGAGCAATAGAGTTAACCAACTTTGACCTGCAAGAAGCTCTGTGTTGTTTGCCTTTAAGACAGGCAACACAGGTTTGATCATTTTCAAATCTTTTCTGAGGCAAGCCTCTTACCAAACCATCTTCAACAATCTTATTTATGGTTTTGAAGTTAATATGCCCAAGTCTTCTATGCCATAACATGGATTCATCCACTGTGGCCTTTGCAAGCAAGCAAGCATAATCATTTTTAGCAACAATGTTGTTCATATCAAAGCTATATAAGTTGCCTTTTCAAGAAATCTTAAGAAGAATCTGACTTTCATCAGGCATCTTAAAATCCTTAGAGAGAACAAAACACATATCTTTAGTAAAAAGAACATTGTTTTTCTTGTCACACATTTGTGACACACTAAAAAGATTATACTTAAGCTCTTTTACAAAGTACACATATTCAAAATCCAAGTTACCACTTCGATGACCCCTTTACATTAACTTTTCCATTAACTCCACCTCCAAAGCTGACAAACTGTCCATCATAGTGTTCAAAATTTGAGAGATAGGACTTGTTGCCAGTCATGTGCCTTGAACATCCATTGTCTGTGTAGCCTTGATCTGATCTTTTTGTCCTTGGATGTTCCTGCACATATAAGAAAGGAGTTAGTTTCCTTTGGGGACCCAAGCCATGATTGACTTGGATCCGCCTCGTGTATCAATATAGTTAAATCTATCAAAGGTCATTGATACACCATTGGGATTGGTTGTTGAGGTAATTCCTTTAGGTTTCCATTCCCAACGTCTTTGAGGCCTTCACACATTTCCCATGTCACCCCTTTTCTTGTTTACAACTCTTGCAGTGGGAACTTTTGACTGAGCAGTGGTAACTGTTGATTTAGTTTTAGGTACCCACTGTTGGTTATATTGAACCCTTTTATCAGAAAAAGACCTTTTCCCTGTTTGTGTAGATTTTGCAAAAGTTGTTTTGGATTTTGCACTTGTAACAGGTGATTTAGGGTGAGCAGTGTTAACAGTTTTAGCAGTAGCAAAAGTTTTAAGACCACTTCTTAGTTGAACTGCTCTAGGGATCATTTTTCTGTGTGAATTAGGGTGTATTTTATTTTGAAACTTGTTAGACTCCACCCTTTGATTCCCATGGACTTCCCTTCTTCCAACATGATAGTCACAATTAGCATATAAATGATTAAAACTACCACAGATATAACATGCTTTATTGTACATCACAAACTCACTACCTAGTTGTTGAGATTTTACATGATTCCAACTCCTCTGGTTACCCCTAGGAGCTGATGACTTATTCCTATACATCTCAGCATACCTTACAGTTGATCTAGGTTTATTAGCTTGTTTCCTAGGTTCCTCTGTAATAGTATTAACAACTTTTGGGATAGAAGCCTCTACAATCTTTTTAACATTCTCATCTACAACTGATGAGTCACTAGCACTTTCAGAAACATCAAATTCATGCTTAACCTCTTCATCACTTTTCACAAATTTGGGAGGACCATATTCAAGATTCAGATCCTGAAATTCTTCTAGACCTGTATGAGCTAAATCTATGCCAGGAGGTGATGGAACACCCCTTAGTGGTGGAGGAACAATATTGTATCCCATACCAGACTTAACTTTACTAGTAATTTGAGCATTCCAAATTTTATCAATTGACTTAGACTGATAATAACAAGTGTCAACACTTAAATTGACATTCTCATTTATCTTTTTAAGTCTTTCAAACTCTTCTTTTAATGCCTCATTCACTGCTGTCTTATGATCTAACTCTCTTCTAAGAACAATCATATCATCATTATATTTTGACTCATTTTCTTTATAATGCTCTAGTTGTTTCTCTAATACAGATATGCCTCTTCTAAGGTTTGACACAGTATAATTAGCAGCAAACAACTCTGTTCTTTGGGTGTCATATAATTCATTAAGCCTTTCACATTCTCTAGAAGCCCTACATGTTTTAGAACAACTTTCAAAGTTTTGTACCTCAGAGTCAGAGAAAGCCACGAGAGCATGTTCTGTAGACACAAGAGCAGCATCTGAAGATTGTTCCTCTTGTCCATCAGCCATGAAACTCCAATCATAGCTCACACCATTAATTGCCATCATTGCCTTTGGTTCTTCCACAATTGGTTCTTTCTTTTGCTTGTACCAAGTAGACCTTTTGTCCTGGTTCCTTGGTCTTCTGCATTCTCTAGCAAAATGCCCCAACTTGTGACAGTTGAAACACTCTACTTTCTTCTTATCGAACCCTGCAGTTTCATTACCATTGATATGAATTGGCTTGCCAGTCTTCTTGTAGAATTTCCTAGCCCTCATGCTACGAAGAGCTATTTGCCATTTTATGTCCATCTCCTCCAAGTCATCTTCATCAATTTGCTCTATGTCTTCATGAGTTAATATAGAGCCATTAACTTGAGTGGAGATAAAAGCATAAATGGTAGGATCTCCAATACCAGCAACCTTCTTCTTTGAACCTGCAGTGGTAACATTAGCATTACCGATGGAAACCGTAGAACCAAAGAGTGGAAAAATCATCATCATTGTCATCTTGAATCATCACACAACAGAGGTTGACAACAATGCCAAGCTGCTAGAGCTTGTACCAAGTTTCCCTACCTTCTTCAATCTTTGTTCAATGAGTTTGAAGTTGTTGTAAAGATCATTGAGCTTCATAGTTTCAATCTCTGGTTTATTTTCCCAAAATGTAAGATTAGTGTGAAACTCAGCAGTAAACTTCTTAGAAACTTCAGATTGAGGTCTTCCTTATCTACCTCAATTCCAAACACAGTCAATTGTGTGACAATCTTCGGGAGTTTGGTGAAGATGTTGTCAAGTGATTCATTGCTTGAAGTAGAGAAGTTTTCATAACTTTGCTTCAACAATGTCTTTTGAGTCTTCTTAGTAGCATCATTGCCACCAAACACTGAGCAAATCTCTTCAAAAAGTTCTTTTGCTGTCTTGAACTTACTGAAAGCAATGATCTGGTCTTTAGGAAGAGTCATTAGTAACAAACTTCTGGCATTCAGGTCATTCTTCTTTTTTGCTCTTTCATCATTAGTCTCAGGTACAGAAACTGTTACAACTTCTGTGTCACCAACTTTCTCAGTCTTCTTTTGAGACTGGAAGGAATCACCAGTTAAGATGATCTCCCATAGAGCATAGTCTTGTATGAGAAAGTATTGCTCAATCATTATCCTCCACATCTCAAACTCATTGAGTTTGAGCTTAGGAAGCCTTGGAGTAGAGTTGGACTGGTTGTTTTCCATCTCCATTGATTTGAGTGAGTTAGTTAAGCTTATTCCTTGGATCTTCTGAATCAAAGTATTAGAACCAAAGCTCTGATACCACTTGATGGATCTAAACACACACCTTGTGTTAGTGATACTTTGATTTATATTAATAAGTACCCGGAATATACTTAGTAATACTCAGAATATAAATTGTATGATGTATTGTAAGTGAGAACAATGTAACACAAAGCTTTAATATTATTGAGAATAATACAAGTGATCTTGCTTATCACTAGGTGTTGGATCGATATACTCTGACCAAATTAACTATGTAGCTTGTAAGGGCTTAGCAACCTCGGATAAATCCTAAGTCACTAACAATGAAACACTGATATAACTTTACTAAGTATGCGGAAACTACTTCAATAAAGCTAAGAAGAATAACTTTAACTTCAACGATTTTATTAATACTTAGAACCTGCTTGATACACAGATTCACTAACAATCCATAACAACTCTAATATTCTCTCTAAAGTCGTACTTTGTAATCTAAATCACGTATCTCTAATGCCAATCTAGGGGTCCTTTTATAGGCATAAGGATAACCCTAGTCGGTTTATAACTTTAATCTTTGTACGACAAGTAATACTAAACTAAGAACATTCTAGAATAACAAAATAATCCTTAATTATTTGCATAGCGGTCCTTTATCCTTGCAGTACTTTGATGAGTGAGCAGTACTTTAACTTTCTTCATTAAGCAGTACTTTGACTTCCAGCAGCACTTTGACTTTATGTCCCAACAATCCTCCCCTAACTTGAATTCTACTTGCTTGACTTCAAGTTTCTTTGTATCTTTAAACTTTAACATCTTTGTATTTAAGGAAATATTGTATCTGTATCTTCAAATTTGTCTTTTACTCAATGTGCTTGTATTATCATCATCAAAGTAGTCGTTATAAGCAATTCTTTTCAGCAACTATCAGCAATCTTCATATTTTCAGCTACTCAGCAACATATGGCAAATTGTACATCAGATCATAAAGTTTCAGTCTATTCTCATCACTTCCAGGTGTGTAAACTCCTGTGAGAGGTGAATCATTGAAAATTTTTTATGGATTTTGATGTCTCTTTACCAAAGCCATTAACTCTGGAGTAGCCAATGTTTAGGTGTGTTAAACCATGGTACATTGATAACCATATGATTTTTAGCAAATCATCAGCTATCAACGGATTTGTTTTGTCTTTACCAAAAGCCGTACCCTTTTGGACTAGTTAGTTCTTGCAACCATGGTGAACTAATTACCATATAAATGGTTTTTCCACAACCTTTACCACAAGCCATTTTTCTTGTGGGCTAGTCAACTCTTTACTATTACAGATATGGTGAGTTGATTACCATACAACTTATTAGCAAGTTGTCAACTATTAACGGATTTGAGATATCTTTAGCAGAGCCGTTTGCTCATAGATTAGCCAATCCTTTTGTTAGACATGGTGGATTGATAACCTTTTGTTATAACCATCTCAAAAACCATTTGTTGCTGTTAACTTTTGTTTCAAAATATTTTGCATTTAACAAAAGTTTGCTTATTTTCTATTAAAATCCTTTACTGGTTTTGTGCTGCAAGCAGTACTTTGGTTAAAGTACTGTTTGTCCAGCAGTACTTTGAATAAAGTACTTATTTTTCAAAAAAAAATTATATAATTAAAAACCATACCAGTACTTATGCTTCATCATCAGCCATAGTTGTCCATCTGATAAATAATTCAATGACCATAAGGGCAGTTTCATTATCCTCTTCAACCTCCATACCATGATCTAGCATTCTTCTCATAAGATCTGATGTAAGCGGATATCTTCTTTCTGCTAACATATGAATCATGGTTCCATCTTCCAGCTCCAAAACATGCACTCCAGATTCTTCAAAGAATCTCCAGCTAGTAATCTCCCAGACTTCTTGATTTTGCCAGATTTCATCAGTGCTTGTCTCTTCTGTTTCCCAGATAGTTTTGAGGTCTCCAAGCAAGACTAAACCAACTCCATTTGATGGAATGTGTTCAAAATATTCTTGCACCAGTTGGTATAAATGCCACAAATCCTCTCTGTTGATGATGTGCAATATGTCCCATAGCAAATTAAATGTTCTAAAACTTTCATCTTCTCTATGGAACATCAGATAATTTCCTTCCTTTGATTCTACGACTTCAAATGTAGATATCTTTGACTTTTTCTTTTCTGCAATATCTTTAGACTTAGGATGCTCAAAGTCTACAACTCTTAAGTAATTTCTCAGCTCATCAACTGTGATTCCGATCTCAATTATACCTTCTCTCGATGGTCGATATCTTCATTGTTCTTTTCTCTTTAAGCTACTTTTTCTAGCATCCTCCTTCAGCTTATCATCATCTTTAAAAGAAATAATACTATCAACTTGCTTTTGATAAGCTTCTCTAACAGCATCATATAAATATTTCATCTCTAAATACTTCAGCTTCTGTAAATCAGTATATCCTTGACCCTTCAGATAAGCCATCATGGCATTTCTTTCCTTAGCAATACTAGGTGGTCTTCTAGGTATAACAGGTTCAGGTTCTTTCACTGGTATAGCAACCTCAGCATCATATTCAGCTTGAAACTTCTTAGCAGCTTCTTCATTCTTAGCCACTTCAATAGCTCTTAGTTCTGCCAAAGTCAGCTTCTTTTTCTTCTTTGTTTCAACCAGTTTACCTTTACCTTTGTCTTTAGGATCCAAAGCAGGTTGAGAAGCTTGAAGTTTGATAGATATTGGATTTCATAAACACTTAACACATCAATAATATGGAACGAATTAGATAGAGTTTAGAGAGAGAAAGCGGGAGCCTTTCTAGAGAGAGAAAGTGAAAGAAAACATAGAAGGTTAGATTAAGAATGAGAAAGGTCCAACCCTCTACCTTGGGAGGTAGAGGGTATTTATAGTTACAAAATAAACGTCCTCCTTGAGCGTGGATCGGCATACAATGGTAAAGACCCGTCCTTCCTCCACCGGTGTTGCACTAAACTAAATAACTAGTAAATAACGTAATGTCTACGAGCTAACTTATGCTAGATTATATTTGGGGTGACCGATACTTCACTATGGAATTTTCTAATTCCTAACAGTCTCCCCCTAAGGGAGGTCACCCCATGTTTTACATTTTGAATCCTAGCATTCTATTTAATCTTCAGTCTTGAGCTCGTAGACTTGAATTCTTCAACTTCTGCAATCTTTGTGCATTAGTAGCGATTCTTTAAAGTCCGCAATGAATTGTACTTTTAGTGGAGGCCTTTAACTGATCCACATCTTTGATGATCTTCGAGCTTTCATTGAGATCATCACCACAGAAATCTCGGATCACCCTTTATTGTGTTTCCATCATGTGAAGTTGTGACTTGTGGACCGACATGCTCACACATTTGAATCATGACATCTTTCCATCAGAGTAGCGGAAGCATTACTGGTTCATGATATTTGCAGCAAAGCGAAGCATAGTATGAAATATCGAGCCGGGTTATGTAGATATGCACGAGTCATGATTACTTCAAATTAAGTGTGGATGCTGTGAGCATGCGGCTTTGGATTGACTCCTCAATTCTCGATCACTACAACCGTCCCAAATGTACCTGCAAACAACAGTTAGCAATAAAACACACGAAAGTGTCTTTGATCACTTTCGTTGAATTGAGGTACACGCCCACGGTTCCCGCTTGATCAGATAAGTACCGCTTGTGATCGGTAGGATTCGAGGAATCTCCTTGACAGGGTTTCGCAGCTGCTCTAGCCGTTCTCAAACCGAACGTCTCAAAGAAGACAACACGGAGTGAGTGAACCAAATAATTGAGATTCACGATTGATGAAAAATGATATTAAAAACAATCGCGTATTGCTTGAAGAAAGAGTTTTGCAATACGACGAAGGTTTTATGAGAAAGATCAATTTTCAATCAAAAATACCTTTTGTATTTGAATGAGAATACACATTCGATGTGCTAGAGAAAAGAAGATTTGCACATCGAACGGTTTTTCCAAAAGTATTTTTTCAATCGATATACTTTTGAGTTTGAAATATGAATACACATTCGACGTGCTAGAGAAAAGAAGGTTTGCACATCGAACGGTTTTTCCAAAAGTATTCGTCAATTCCAATCCTGGACCAAGGTTGATTCACGAGTGAATCGCCCCATCGTTTCTATCCAGTTGTCACAAGTTAGATCTTTAGAAAAGATCTCACATGTCACCCACCAAGAGCTTGTTTGATGTTGGCTCTAGAAGGATTTCCATCTTCATCGTGAATATTTTTGCATATCACTTAGATGTTCTGGCAATACCACAAGGATAATGCGTAGGATTCTTAATATATTCTTACTTTCCACATTGTGCGAAACAGCAAGTCTTCAAGAATTTAGTGTCCTAATGAGATATTGTGGATGATCTCTTGGCTCTAGACTCAATAGTGCAAATTTGGTTCCTATGCCGGAGACTAGGGAGAGGGTCTTCTTCTTCAATATCAACAATCTCTAAGAGAAAGTCGATAGATTATGTCGGTTCCCCGTGAGAATGAAACAAGCCCTTTTAAGAGGAACTTGAGTAGTTGGAAAGTTTTAGTGCAGTGCGTCACTGGGTCCATGACGTCTTGTCTTCAATACCGTGTTACCTTGGTAACAACCAAGTAGCATATGTATTGAACCCTTTTCGCCTAAGGTTGAATTATTAGAGGGCTATTTCTTTTCACCCTTTTCACATTCCAATTCTTTTCATTCTTCAACCCCTTCAGTGCTTACCGAGACTTCATAACTAGAACCTTGTTGGGTTAATTCCGGTACTAGCTCTGTCTCAGTCCGCACTCTTCCCATATCTCACTTTTCTCCTTTTTTCAATATACCTAAGGACTCTACACTATCTAGTGGATTGTCCCTGGTTAGATCCCTTCGGCTCTGGCGGGATCGTGGGAACAAATACCTAACCTAACCATCCTTATAACTCCATGCATAAAGTAAAATGGTCGGTCTTTTGGTACAATTCATTCCTTCTCGAAACCAATTGAAAAATCATTTGGAAAAACAATCAAGGTACTTGTGATACGAGATCAAAGCATTTTGTACCTTAATAGTTTTGATCATTTAGAAAACCTCCCCCTCAACTTGTGCGAATGATTTAGAAATTGTTTAGCACAAGGAGGTAAGAGGACTTTGAAATATTTTCTTTGATCACAATTTTGATACGAAAAAGCCATTTGATTTTCATGGTAAAATTCTCCCCCTCAATATGTGCATAGGATAAGAGAAATCATTTTATCACATAGAGGCAAGATTTCTTTTGAAGCACATCCACGATCACAAAATCCATTAAGAAAACCATTTGAAAACTCAATCAAGGTACTTTATAAATCACTTTAAAAAGCTTTTATACCTCGATAGTTTGTTTGCTCCCCTTCAATGTGTGATTCGAGATTCGATAGCGTTTAGCACATATGAGAGAGCAGCCTGCACAATTAAATCAAAACGATCACCTTTTATCAAATTTCATTATTAAATCACAAATTCTCCCCCGGTCAAAAATATCAAACCCTTTGAGATTTTGGATCCCAAGTGATTTAATACGGTTTAGAAAACATGGGAGAATATGTGGCCTAGTTTAAATACTCATCATGTTTTTGGATAACTCCTCCCCCTCAACATGTGCATTGTGTATGAAATCGTTTGGCACATGGAGACAGGAGTGCCTTTAAAGGACTAAAACTAGTTCCATTTAAACAGATAAGAGATTTAACTCACGAACTCTCCCTTGATCAAAAATATCAAACCATTTGAGATTTGTGATCCCATCTGATTTAAATTATTTAGAAAAGTTTTAGGGAAAGACGTGGCAAGATTTGATTTTGAAAAATGACAGATAAGGACCATTTTAAGACATTAAAGATTGTTAGTATCAGGTATGATTGTTTTTAAGAGATCTTTTAAGTAAAACAAAACAATTTCACAATCAAACAAGAACAGAAAAAATTTCATTTTGAAAGACCTTGATTCAAAAGAAAAATCATACCATGACATAACATTAAATCTTTAGATCACCACTTATATTGTACAATCCGGACTTTTATGAATAAATATCGTTTGAAAATAATTTATTTTAAATCACTCTCCCCCTCAATCGATGACCGTAGTCGATGATTGCGTGACTTAGGTTTTGAAAAAAATGAAGTCCGGTGATTTTCAAAATTTAGTCCAATTTATTTTCAAAACAATATTTTTCCATTTTTCAAAACAATATAATTTTCAAAATTGTTTAAAAAATGTTATCCTGCACAAAGATACGTTAGGTGGTTGAGAAGCTTCTATTGTTGCTGTATGGTTTGGAAGAAAAACCGTCTGCAGATGCAGTGAGACTTCTTCTTACGTTGCATTTTAATGCCAACTTAGGTCAAATTAAGCTCCGTTTCTTCAATCACTTAGAAGAAAACCATCTGCTGATGAAGTGAGACCTCTTACGTTGCATTTATGCCAACTCTCCATAGAAGTCCAATTAAGCTCCGTTCCTTCATTTGTCAACCCAAGATATAGTTACCATTTCCTTTCGGCATCCAATCATCTTCAATTGTGGGATCCGGATCGGGACCATTCTTTTATACCAATATACCTGCATATGTTAGTGAACACACATACAAATATATGGTGGTCGACATCACCCAAACAACAATCGACTAATAAAAGTCAATGCAACATATCAATCAGATCATTTAAATGTATGGGAATAATGTGTTCATCAAACTCTAATCATCTAATCTTAGCAATCATATCCTAGGCACCTAGTCCTTCAACATAGGTTAACATCATTTTCAATTAAGCAAGAGGATAATTAAGAAAGTCCGTTAGATGATATGAATTTGAAAACATTCTCCCCCTCAATCAATGACTTATTCTTCTGAAAAGTTTAAAAGTGTTGAAGTCATTGATTGAGTTTTCAATATTTTTTTTTCAAAAACTCTGAATCTGATAGATTTACATGCACCTCATTTACCACCATTTTTGAAAACAACAAATATTTTTCTGAAGAATTTTAGACGGAAAAACATTTGTGTAGGAACAAAGCGATCCTTCGACATACTTTCCTCATTTTTGTTTTTAGGATAAGTGCACGAAATATTTGAAAAATTGGTTTAGCGCAACACTTTCCTTTCATGAAGAACGGGTTACTATCTGAAATAATAGCAAGCCATAGTTTTAAGCACGGGTTACAGTCTGAAGTAACTGCAAGCCATCATTTGAAGCCCGGGTTATAGTCTGAAATAACTGTAAGCCATTTTTTTTAGACATGTTTAGAAAGAGATATTTACACCTCCTGCTCGAACTTCATCTAAAGTCCCGTGCCATTATTGAATGACATTTCTAAGACCGTAGATGTTATCGATACCAGAAGACATGTCTTGAGAAAACATATTTTTGGTATTTTTGAAATTTTCTGATTTTTATGGGTTTTTGAAGGTTTTATATTTTTCTATTTTGTTTTTGTTGGTTTTATAGTTTTGTATTATGTTTTTTGATAAATATATACAAATAGAATAGATGATATAGTTTAAAAAGATGATGATACGAGTACCGAGATAAGGATATCGAACAGCACGTTGTAAAAGATAGAAATCGTCATCTCTTAAACTTCCACCACCAAAGCTTCCAGGGCTCTTGAATCGAAGAAAGAAATTGAACCATCTGAAAGTGAGACTTTGGCGGCTTCCCCCCAAACCGAAAATCCTTTAGCTGAAAGATTCAAGCTCTATTTCAAGCTTGCCTTAGCCGGGTGCACAGAGAAGCACACCATTATCATAAATCCCGCTGCTCCTTTTAAGAATAATCACCGTGATTCTTCGTTCGAGGTTATATCATCCAATAGAAGAACAACAACATTTCATCCCACACTTAAATAATCTTCTCAAATTCCTTTTCCATGAAGTCAAGCAATCCATTCCAGAAGGTGTCAAGAGAACAATTCCCCCAAGTAGTTGAGTTGATGCAGTCAGTCTCTTAGTATAATGCTCAAGAACTCTCTCGAATACACTTCATGAGGGGAATGAAGAACACCTTCCCATGTTCACATTTTTCTTCCTTGATGAACGTGTATGAAGCTCAAGAACCCGAAGTACACCACTATCCAAGAACTCTCCCGAATACACATCATGAGGGTAATGAAGAACACCTCCCCTATGTTCACATCTTTCATCCCTGATGAATGTGTATGAAGCTCAAGAATCCGAAGTACACACATTCCCAACGAGAGAATAACTGATAACACCTCCCTCATGTTACACATTTATCTTCCCTGAATATGTCGTACTTGTGTACCTCATTTATCTTCAAAAACTTTCACTAACATCACTTCCCCCACGTAGTTGGAATAAGAATAACACCATAAGCTTTGATGAGTAAAACCTTGAGATTCTCTGTGGTCATGACAATTGTTTTCCCGGGATATCTTCAATCACTTAGAAGAGTTAAGTTCATCAAGTTTACTCGCCATGAGTCAAACCTTGAGTTTCTCTGCGGTAATAACATTTGTCTTCCCGGGATATCTTCAATCACTTAGAAGAATTAAGTTCATCAAGTTTACTCGCTTTGTGTTTAGATGTGTGTCTCTCCTTCCCCTTACTGGATTTGACACTTCAGAATCAGGAACATAGTAAGCCCGTATACTTGAAATCTTTTGAGAAGAACACATTTAATCTTGTGAGAATCAACTTGCTGAAGACTCTCTCTGACTATTTTTATCAACCCTTATGTAGACCATTTGAAGTGACCACTGAAGAAGAAAACCCGATATACCATACTTGAAACTGAAGTCAAATTCCCACATTTGTATCTTAAGCTTGCACTTAATAATGGAAGAACGGTGTCAAGAATTTATGCTTCAAGCAAATTTCTAAGTACTCACTACTCTAGCAAAGTATGAGACATTAACACCTCTTGCGATTATCCACACCGTCATATGCGTGTGACACTGAGTAAAACAAAGTAACTCTTAATAGTGATAGTTAACCAGGTCTTCAACCATCCACCTCGATTGCTGGTAACTAGATAACCCAAGACTTCAACTCAAATTCTTAAGCCCGAGCAAGTTATCACATAAGAACACGCCTTTGTGAATGTCAACTTCAACCTCAAATAAGTGATAATAGAGTAACTTCAAAGTAATCAACTTGTGTCTAATGTCCAACACTTGAATAAACATACAATCGGATGAACATTGACCCAATGAATGAACCGAACAAATGATTCCTTAACATCAATACATTCTTCCTCAAGGTATACATGTAGAAGCTGATCTGGAAGATTTACTAAAAATGTCTTCTAGCGGATGATGAAGTCATTTTTCCTTGATGTTCATGTTGTTGATTTATAGCGTGCACAATGAGAGGAACAATAATCCGTGAAGATTTGGCAAAGGAATACCAAAGAGCGGATCATTATTCATGAACAATAATCCGTAAAGATTTGGCAAAGGAATACCAAAGAGCGGATCATTATTCAAGAGTGCAACTACAATATTATGATAGTCATTATCAACGCCTTGTGAAGTAACTGGAGATAAGGTTTCTTGAGAGTTCTGAGAAGTACTTCTTAGATGGTGAACTAGTTGAGTCGAGTAGAAACCGAGCATGAGCTTCGAAGTGGATGATCAACATTTGTTGGAAGTTGGAAGTACTCATCAAACATATCTTTGAAAAACAATGAATCCCAGTTATCCTTAGTAATTGAAGCATTAGGCGTAGGAAGAGTGTCATCAAAAATCAAGCAATGAATCATTGCTAAAGAATATGAACAAGTCTAATTGGGGATTAAATTTTGGCTTTTCAATCTCCCCAATTAGTGCTCTCCCTAAACCGACGAAGATTTTCAAGAGTTCTTCTCAGCCCGGATTAAGAAGAAGTCTTTAGATCATCAAATGCAATTCGTCTTTAGTCTTCTAATCATGTAGCAGAAAATGTAGATTAGACAGTAGACTCGACCTTCTTCAAGATTGTCCGAATGGGGAAATAGACAGTTAACATCTTCTTCACACCAAAGGCATTCCCGTTAACTTGTAAATAGCAAATCCCCTTAATTAAAACCCCTCCCAATCAAACAAGAACAGAAAGATGTTCATCAAAGAAATCAGCCCGGCAACTAAAAGCACTTTGTCATTTAATCATATCAGCCCGTGTGAAGATGTCAACCAACGCTCTTAGAAGAAACTACATGTGAAGATGATCCGATAAGAAGAATCTCGGTTCTTACATGAGTTAGGATCCGTTTGACCATATATTCTCAAATATCAGTCAACCATGCAAAAAAAATTCACACTTCTTCTCCCCCTCAAGAATTGCATATGGAGATGCCATTCTTGATTAAACAAGTGATTATCATCCAAATGTATTCTATTCACACTTCTCCCTCGCAAAATTAGCACATGATATCGACATCTTCATTATATTGAGCAAGTGGAATAAGAGTAATTATCAGTAGTCCGGTTCACTTGATGACCGAAGCGCATGGAAAAAGCATGAAGCATGTTGATGAAGAATGTCGATGAGAATGGTAAAAACATGAAGATTTCTCTCTTACAAGATAAAGCGCACCAAGCGTACACCTTTCTTTTCTTTGAGGAGCGGGGCACGAAGTGTTATCTGCAGACGCCATAATGATGAAGTACGAGGCTGAACGATGTGAACAGACGTCATAGCCGATTGAATATCAATGTTGAGTAACTTGAACCTGTCAGTTATGAGATATCAATCCTTTTGTTATCCATACTTTAAGCCAGTCCATGTATTGAAGGATCAAAGTATCTGCACCTGAGTAAGGACTACCTGCACTAATATTACAAACTTGATTGCATATATTTTGGTTAGTGACATCAGTATCCAAACCCTTTGGGGTTTCACGGTCAACATTGAGATTGCCATTGGTAAACATTTTTCCTGTAGGTATTGATGTAGACTAAATAACGAGATAACACAAACCGGACCTGTTGATTCACACGAATACCAGGAACGATCCTACCAATAATCGTTGATTCACACGAATGCCGATTATAGGGAATTCTTAGCAAAAGCTGCCAAAAATAGAATTCTGGTATTTCATAAAATTGATTATTCCACATTACAAAGGAAGTCTTAAATAGGACTACAAAATAGAAACGGGCCCTAGAAGACAAACGGGCTGAAAGTTATTACATAAACAAAGTAAAAAAAAAACCCGAAAAAACACTAAAATCCAAATAACTCATAAAATAGAGTGTTTCGGAGCTCGAAAGTTCTGGAAACCGACGAAGTCAGTCTCCCACCACGTGCTCCTCGTTCCAAGCTTTGATTTGACTGGTCATTCGCCTAAAACGGAGCCCCGTAGCCCAAGTTATGCCCATTTTAGTGAGGCCCCTTTTGTCACACGATCTTGGGCCTCCAGAAACATCATGGCCTGATCATCAACACTTGGGCCCACATCAGGTATCCACCTAAGTCCAGGATCCTTAAACATTCTACCAGACGGTATCCACTTATGGCAAGGTCTAGGATTGTTAGGCTTCTTATGCACAGTGGAAGACTTATCCTTATTCCTAGTTTCCAAAGATTTAGCAGTTGGTATCCATCTAGGCAAAGTTTTTGGTTTGTTTTGCTTCACAACATGTTGAACCTTAGTCACATTAGTAGTCTTAGTGGATTGTACCTTAGCATGTGAATTAGGAAAATGTTTCTTTTGTGGAAAAGACTCGGAATTTCTAGTTTTGTTTTCTACATGCTTAGCATTCATATGCACATAACTATTCTTAGATGCACGCCAATCCCTAGTCTTTTGAGTGTTCCTAGGTAGTGGTTTACAACTACTAGCAATGCCTTGAAATCTCGTAGAATTCCTCACCCTAGGTCTTGCACCTAAAATTCCGTCTTTTGAATCATTGCCTTTTCCTAGCTTTTTCTAGATAATAGTTCTTCCACAAGTCATTCATATCATATGAATTCGGGGTTTTAATGCTTGGTTTTGACATTGTTTTCGAACTAATCCTAGAGGTGCTGGGAGTAGAAGTGGCTACGTGTTGAGGGTTAACGGAGCTAGAAGCCTTATTCTTAGGTAACTCGTGTGTGGATGGTTTTGACAAAACTTATTTCTCATCAACTTGGGAGGCAAACCGTGTTTTTGAAAATTTTGGTCTTTCGGATATAAATGCAGTAGGCTGCCTAACAATAGACCGGTTTCTAATGGGATGAGAAACTGGTTTCCCCAAGGTTGATGGTTTTGTAAACTTAGTGTTCACACATTTCCCTACAGTTTTCCTAAGCTCATTTTTTAGGGCAACAATAGCAAAACTCTTTTCCTGAAGTTGAGCTTTGAGAACATCAATTATTTCTATCAAAGAGTTTGTTTGTTCTATTGACTTAGTTCTAGCTTCTTTGACAGAGTTACTTAGTTCTATGTTATGCTTTCTCAAGGACTAATTTTCCTTTAGTAATTTGGCCACACAAACCGCTAATTCATCATTTCTCATTTGAATATCATCAATAGCATTAACATCAGAATTACTTGTAACCAAATTACTTTTCACATGCATATCAGAAATATGTTTCTTCAGATTGTAAATGGTTGAGTCTTTGTCTTGAAGCTGAGCTTTCAAAGTGTTAATTTCAAAAATTTCACGGAATTCAGGAAGTTCCGGATTTTTACATGGTTTGTTAAGTTGAAAATCTTCTTTACTCTGTATCGCAATTTCAAGTGAGATGCAATGTTTTTCAAGATTTGAGAATTTGTTTGAAAGTTCATCAAAAGCCTTTTTATCAACCATATCTTTTCTTTTGAAACACTTAATCTCGGACTCACCTCGCCATTCTAAGATTTATCAAAGTCATGTTCAGCATCATGATCAGGTTTGTTTAAGTACTTTAGCGATGCATTGTGTTGAACAAGAAGGGTACCTCATTACTTGACACCTGCCAATTTACGGTCCGATATCCGCATCCACATCATGTGTAACAAGAGTCACGGACCGCTGGCGTGTTAAGCTTATCTATCTCTGAGCCTCTGTATTCAGTGTCAACTGATCCAACATCTAGAGCTTTACCCAACTCAACACTACAATTTTTGATTGTGCCGACATTCATTCCCATTTCGATTTCATCTACTTCTTGTGTGTTAGGAGTAACGAAGAGTGGTTACATCATAAATTGTTGTATCTCGACATTCGCATTCACAACACCGACCTTTCAACGGATACATTACCCAACTTATCACAACTATCTCTCAACCGCACTGGACACTCATCCACTTTTTCATCTATCCGAGTAACTTCTCAATATACTTCTCCACATTATCCATGAGATGGATAAGTGTATCTATGAACACGCTAATTTCCATTCCAGTGTGTCTCTTGAAAGACATTTCGGTCATGTCTTGATCATAATCTGATGTGAATTCCCTTCTAATGAATGATTGAAAGTGTTTGTAGATCACTTGAAGTGCAAAGATCGAACTATCCTTTTGAACCTTCTCTTTTCAAGTTGTAGCTCCATTGCTCTAGGTTTAACAAAGAAAGTTCCTGTTAATGTGGATAAGTCCTGACGGAAGAGGCGTACATGTTCGCTCCATTCTTATCGGTGTAAGTAACATGAGGTGTGAGTGAAGTTGTTGATAAGGTTCAATGCTACTTTCCTTTTGCATGGCATTCTGTAGCCTGAACAGGTGCAAATCTTTCTCATTGGACTCCGAGCATGAAGAACTCAAATCATCATTGATTGATTCAATCATCTTTAGTCGTTCAGCGTAGCTAATATTCTCATGGTTGTCTACAGCATCATACAATTTGAGTACTTCTGAAATCACTGAATCAGGAGTGTAAGACATGATGTTGATGAATCCACGGGATTTTACAAGTCTATGATTTAAACCGAGAAATAGAATCTTTCGCGGGATTTTACTAAAATCAAGACCAAACTGTTAAGCAATGACCAATGGAACGTGTTAAGATGACTGATGGATTGTCACAATGATAGACAATTGTGTGTTAGGACTTAGGAATGTTTGTAGGAATAGCAGAGATGTTGTTTGGTTGAGATTTGGATTGGTTTATGCTCGTTTTTACAGAGAAATTTAGGTCTAAAAACATAAAAACCTCAATAACTTATGTTCGGAGCGGATTTAGGCCTCGAAGGTTGACCTCAATAAACTTTAGTTTATTTGGCGTGCCATTCTCCTCGTTCTCACGGTCGTTTTGATGGGTAAAACGCTGAAAACGGAGTTACGGTTCAAAAGTTATGGCCGTTTGAAGTTTTGCCGTAAAAAGTCAACTTTTGGTCAAACCGCTTCAATCAACTCGCTTCCAAGACAACTCGCATAAATGACAACTCGCTTAAGGCACAACTCGCATAAGATGACAACTCGCTTAATAGACAAGTCGCATTAAACACAACTCGCATAAACAGACAACTCGCTTTAGCAACTCGTATAGGCAACTCTCTTAGGCAACTCTCTTTAGATACGTTGAATATGGACAAGTCGCATAGGCAACTCTCTTTATTATCAACTCGCAACACAATCAACTCGCTTGAACACCAAGTCGCTTAAATTAACTCGCTAGCTTTACAACTCGCTTAATAGCTAAGTCGCTTTAGATCTCAAGTCGCTTAAAGAAACAACTCGCTTAGAACCCAAGTCGCATAAAAGTAAACTCGCTAAACAGCCAAGTCGCATGTACCAACTCGCATCCAATAACAAAGCAACTCGCTTTGAAGAACAAAATATCCGAGACTCAACTCGCTTCGTACAAACTTCAAAAATAACCACTTTATCAATCAAAAGCAACCAAACCACAATGATTTAAGCCTTCCAATTCAAAACATAAACACATATGATGATTCTAAACATAAAAGTACTAGCAAAATTCAAACTTTAACACTAGAATTTGTCCAAATGAATCAAACTCTCCTAAACCCTTAATACCCCAAAAGCCTTATGAAATCCACCAAAACAAAGAGCATGAAATATGAATGATCAAACCATGGCTCTGATACCAATTGATAGATATTGGATTTCATAAACACATAACACATCAATAATATGGAACGAATTAGATAGAGTTTAGAGAGAGAAAGTGGGAGCCTTTCTAGAGAGAGAAAGTGAAAGAAAACATAGAAGGTTAGATTAAGAATGAGAAAGGTCCAACCCTCTACCTTGGGAGGTAACAAGGTTGTTCTTCAGCAACTCCTGGAATACTAACACCGCTTGGTCTTGATAGGTTTTGCAATATTTGAGCAACTGTCTCATCATCACTTGCAGTGTGCTCTACAATGGGTGTATCAGCTTCCTCTTCTTGTAGAACTAATGAAGGACCAGCTTCTTCGTCAAAATTTAGAGTCCTTGGTGTAATTATCTCTTGTCTATGTGTTCCTTGAAAAGCAGTACCTTGATCACCAGCACCTTGATCATCAGTACTTTGTACACCAGTACTTTGAACTCCAGCACCTTGAGGCTCAGTTTGCTCAGATTCTTTAGCTTCTTTATCAACAATTTCAGCTTCTGGTTCTTCATAATGTTCAACATCTTCATTCAAATTTTCTTGCTCCAATATCCTCCCCAATTTGAAAGAAGACTGCTTGTGAACCTTCTTACCCTTTGAAGTCTGCGTAAACTTCCTTCCTTTCTTCTTCTGAGACTTGACCCATAATCTATGATGTTGAACTAAAGGCCATAAAAATTTTTTCAATCTTCTAAATTTGTTGTTCAACTTCATCAGTTGTGCAGCTTGAGCCTCAGTAGCTTTCTTTAATCTCACCAATTCTCTTGTTAAGACATAGTTATCTAGAACCAATCCTTCAGGAGGTATATCTCCCTCATCTCCTCCAGATGTTTGATTCCCATCTGTGGAAGTGTAATCATTGGGAGAGGATGGTGGGTTTACCTCTGGTTCTGAATCACCATGAGTAGTTTCTTGTTGAGATGTTGTAGGTGAAGCTGCAGTACCTTCTTGTGCAGCAGTACCTTGTGAAGAATCTGTATGTTGAGAAGCAGTATCTTGGGGTGATGCAGTACCTTCTCGTTCTTCACTTGCAGCAGCCTTATCTCTAACTGCTTGCACAATCTCCATCATAGAAGTAGTCAAAGGAGTATTCCTTCCAGAGAACTTATCACTCTTCCTAGCCATGAAGGTGAAAATCTTTGGAGGTTGTATCACAACAGGTAATAAGCTAGAAGGTTTTGGTACATCAGGAAGTTGTTTGTTCAAGAAAACTTGAACAAATCTTGGATACATTAACCAGGGTGATCCATTGGAGATTTGAGATAGCATACCATCCAGAATTAATCTTGAAAAGTTGAAGAGACAATTTGTAGCCAATCCCACTAAAGCAGACGCTATATTTGATCCAAATTGCTCCCATAAAGTACTTTTTGAGCTGATGCAATGAAGTAGGACATGAACCAGGTACTTCCATTATGGACTAAACAAGGGTTTCTTGAATGTTGTTTCAGTTAAAGACCCTTCATACCCAATATCTCGTAAAGTATCCCAAAGAACTTGTTTGTCAAAACGTATAGCCCCTTCTTCATCATCAAATAATAAATCTTCTCGAATGGAGGCTTCACTGACTCTAATGATCTTTCCAGCAACCTTAGCTTGTATGTATGACTCATCATCTTCCATGTGAGTTCTAGCAGTCACCCAAAACTGTTGAATCCATGGTTCAATAACATCAGGTTCAACCAAAAGTACATAATTGATTGAAGATCCAGTGAGGAAATCAATTATGTCATGAAATGTGACATTGGCTTCGGTCTTATATAAGTTTGCCACCATATTATGCTTGCTAACTGTGTGTTGATTCGCCATTGCTTGTTGTTTACAAAAGAAAATGGTTTGATGAATAGTAATCGTGTAAGAGAGAGAAATAAGGAAAAGATTTATAAGTATAAAGATGAGAGGGAAAATCGGAAGGTAGTTATTTATAGGTAAGATTTTGAAAAATCACAGCCCATAATAACAAAGTTACCGTTATTTGAATTTTAACCCATCTTTTGACCGTTGGAACAATACGTTGATAAGACAAGCGTGTGCTTTCACGTAGCATACTTTCCAAAGCGGTACTTTCAGATAACCAAAAGCGCAAGACTTTTCCATTCTCTTCTTTACAATGGCAAAAACAGCAAAAAGACATTGTTTATCCTCCCCTTAAACAATGCATAGGACTATCTAACAAACTAATAAGTCCTCCCCTTAAATGTAGCTTAATAATTAATCATACCAATACTCACTACCAAGTGAGTGAATCTTGAAACATCAAATCCTTTTGTGAGTAGATCAGCTACATTATCATCTATGTGAACCTTGACAACATTAATGAGCCTATGCTCATAACAATCTCTGATAAAGTGATGCCTAATCTAAATGTGCTTGGTCTTGGAGTGATAAACTGGATTCTTCACAATGCAAATTGTACTCTCATTATCAATGTTGATTGGAGTATTCTTGAAATTGAACCCATAATCCAAAAGTTGATTCTGCATCCATAATACTTGTCCACAACAGCTTGCGGCGCAACATATTACGCTTCATTGGATGATGTTGCTGCAATGGTTTGTTTTTTACATTTCCATGAAACTAATCTTCTCCCAAGATATTGGCATCCTCCAGTGGTTGATCTTCTATCATAATTATCACCGGCATAATCACTATCTGAAAAAGCTTCCAAGTGAAAAGGTGAATCCTTTGGATACCACAACCCTAACTTAGGTTGTTGTTTCAAATAACTAAAAATCCTCTTCACTGCATTCATATGGGAGACCTTAGGTGAGACTTGATATCTTGCACATAAACATACAGCAAACAAGATATCAGGCCTAGATGCAGTTAAGTATATAAGACAACCAATCATAGATCTATACAGCTTGACTTCTACAGGTTGACCATCGTCATCCTGGCCCAATGAGTTGATAGATTTTATAGGTGTAGTGACTGGCTTCATAGCAACAAAGTTAAACTTCTTAAGAATGTCAGAGACATACTTATCTTGACTTATGAAAATACCTTACTTTGATTGTTTAACTTGAAGCCCCAAAAAAAAGGTTAATTCACCCATGGAACTCATTTGAAATTCATGTTGCATCAGCTGCTCAAATTCCTTCACCATTGACTGTTTTATAGCTCCAAAGATGATATCATCTACATAAACTTAAACAAGCATGATATCCTTCTTGTCTCTCTTGATAAACAAAGTCTTATCAATAGCTCCTCTCATGTAACCATGTTGCAATAAGTAAGTGGAGAGTCTTTCATACCAAGCTCTAGGTGCTTGATGAAGGCCATACAGAGCCTTAACAACTTTGTAAACTTTGTTTGGATGGGCAAGATTCTCAAATCCAGGAGGTTGTTTGACATAGACCTCCTCTGTAATCTTGCTGATAACATCAAATAGTCCTGAATATTAAGTGTCAATTTCCCCCGTTAATGCTCGTTATTTATATCATTTATATGGATTTACGCTTGTTTTCCATTGTTTTACACTTTCAGGTAAATTACGAGCATTGGAGCTAAAGAGACGCGGAAATGGAAATGTTACTAAAGATTTAATACAGTATGCTTATTTTAAAGAAGTTACGGCGTAACTCATCTCTCACATTACACCGTAACTATTGCGTGACCCAGAAGTCCAACTTATCAAGAGGTTACGGCGTAACTCCTCCCAAAGGTTACGAAGTAACTCCATTAGGCCAAAAGAGGTTCCACGCCGCTGATACTTATGCCGTAACTACTGCATCACTTATGACGTAACCGAGTTTATAGAAGACTATGGCGTAACCACTTATAAGGTTACGCCGTAACTAACAGATCTAGTACATTTACGGAGAAATAGAAGGTTACGGCGTACATCTATTGGTTACGCCGTAAACCAGACCTGGCCTATAAATACCCCATGAATTCCAGCATTTCAAAGCATCCCATTCCATACACAACACTCTGAGAACGTGGGAAAAAGCTCAAGGGAGGTCTAGGGAAGCATACGAAGCTGTTTCCAAGGGAGAAGTCACACCATTACGATAAGCTTTAGCGTTTATTATTTCTTTTACTTTCAATTCATGTATTTCGTACCTTTGAATATTGAATTGATGTGCATGATTAATATGAGCGGCTAAGCACCCTTTGGTGCTAGCCTAGTTATGATTCCTTAATTGTTTTGTTTTGCGTTTACCTTTACTTCCTTACAATTATTTCTAAGTGTATGCATGCATAGTTCTTTGGTAGTCACCCCTGGTTCGGTAGTTTTGAATGGCGATAGAGGCCAATTGCCTAGGAGATATGACCAACTGACCCTAGGTGAGCGGACTGAGACGGGAAGGGTAAGATAGGACCAACTGACGACCCTTTCTACTTGTGCGATTTGACCAACTGATCACCTATCGATTGGATGAACTTAAGAATTGGAGGGTGTAGTGTCTAAGTTCCTATTGGACGGGCACTCACTATTTAGAATCTAGCATGTAGCGGTACTTAATGACTCGGCTTAGGGGACCAGGAACAACAGGGACTTATGACGCGCTGATTTCTCCTGTGATGGCATCTTTGATAGGTTAGGCGAATTGACCAAATGCTGTCCTCTCGAATTTGACCCCACTTGAAGTAATTGGAAGTAGGTAGACGTAGACATAACTAGTTAGGAGGATTAACTAGGTTAGCACCACTATTCCTCTATTGTTTTCCCTTCTACCATTTATTTGCTTTTATATTCTGCATTAGTAGTTTAATTAATTAAAACCCTATCAAACCATTAATATTCTGTGACAATTAGACTTAGTAATTATCCGACACATATAGCTCTTGGGACGACCTCGGATTTACCATTTACTACACTACACACGACCGGGTACACTACCCGTTAGTGCATTAGGGTAGACCATAGGTATAGCGAGACACTATAAATATTAAGACCTGGTCAGAAAAGCCTGCATCAAGTTTTTGGCCGCTGCGGGGAGCTATTTTAGGATTCATTAAGTCTGTTTTTAATTTTCTTTCGATAATGTCGATACAAGACTCGCAGCTCTAGGCCCTTTCTGGCTACCCCATTTGTTGACCCGGAGAAGCAATTTAGGAAAAAGAGGATCTATTCTCCGGTTCCTATTCACAACATCTTCTCATTTTACGAATCGGACCAGTCGGACACAGAACCAGAGGTCATCAATGAAAATAATATCAATGACCTTACCATGGAGCGATTTGGATCGACCAAACGATAGCGCCAACGAAGCTTCACTCAGGATTCTCCTACCGAAAAATACTCCATCCCAGATCATATTATTTGAGAGTTACATGAGCTAAAGTTTTCGGAGGCGAAGATGAGGGACGTTCGGGATCACGTAGATGAATTTCTCCACTTATCCTCTCTTTTCAACGCCGGGGTACTCAGAAGTTATTCATCACTGCAAGGATTTTTCCTATGACTCTCCGGAACACAAAAAGATGGTATAACAAACTTCCTAGTGAAAGTAAAGAAGCATGTGGAAAACTAAGAAAGGAGTTCGCCCAATTTTGCCCTCCTTCAAAAATGGCTAGGCTTCTTGGGAAAATCTATCAATTCGTGCAGATTGGATAAGAAACGCTGTATCAAGCGTGGGAAAGATTTAATGAACTTCTCTATCGATGCCCTACTCATGATTTAAACAAACATCAGATCGTATACGTTTTCTATCGGGGATTAATCGCAAACACGAGAACTCCTTGATTCACCAAGACCTATTCCTAGCATGACTCTGATCGGCCTTGGAATGTATTCAGTGGATTCTGAACATTGCTACAAGTGGCACATGGATACTGGATACTGACCGAGAGATAACCTCGATCATAAGGTAATGAAGACAATAACGAAGCAAGAATACAATTACGGGGAAATTTTCAAAAAGCGGAGATTGGAAAGAAGAAGCATGTAGGGTTGAGAAAGTTAAAAGTGTATTTTAGACCAATACTGGGAACAATATTGAGAAAAAGATTCTCGACCACATCAAAGAATTAAGAGAGCGCGACGATAGGATAGAAAAGATGATGAAAGCATTCGTGGATAATACAGTCTCTTCTATTAAAATTCACGATGATAGGATAAAAGATTAGAGAAAAGTGTCAGTTCATGTTCAGAAGCCATCTCTGATTACCTAGCAGCTCGGGAGGAAGAAGTTGTCCACACTGTAGAAAATATCCTCGAAGAACCTTTGACCTTTTCGGAAAAGGTTAAGCGACGGATCAGCATGGAGAAACAGTCACTTTAGACCAAACTTTCTGGTAAACCCTCCTAATGATACTAATGCGTCATGATACTACGCGGGAATTAAGTTATGATGAGACTATTCGCCGCAACGAAAGATGCTCAGCGGTTTTGAGGAACGAGCTACCACAAAGGAAAAGATCCAGGGATGCTTTACTCTCCCTTGCTATATCGGGAGCCAAAACATGTGTAACGCCCTGGCAGATCTTGGAGCTAGTATTAGTATAATGCCTCGTTCGATGTTTTTGCGAATGGGAATTGGCAACTTAAAACCGGCCAAGATGAAAATTGAAATGGCCAATCGATCCATGCAATCGTCATTAGGAATTGTTGAAAATGTATTAGTGAAGATAAAGAGATTCCTTGTCCCAGTAGATTTTGTGATTCTTGATATCCCGGAAGACAACAGGATGCCTGTCATTTTAGGAAGACCCATGCTTGCTACTACTCACACTAAAGTGGATGTCTTTGCCAGAAAATTGACTCTTGAAGCTAATGGAGAGATCGCCACATTCGGACCTAATGAACATTTTTCTACCCCCGAGAAGGTGTGTGCAATTGACCCAGTGGGGGATTTTGTTGAAGCCCTTGAAAAGTTTCTTAGCGACCCCCCGGATCCTGGAGAGGTTGACTCGGGGAAGGATTTTGATGTTTTCGTGAATTTTGAGGAAGAAGATAACTTAGGATTAAGTGCTGAAGACCTCTCTAGTGATGTCGAGATGACCCATTGGCAAGACAACTCTGAAAAAACATTCTTGCAATCGGACCGACCGCAGTTTTATGAGATGGGGGCACGAATCCATCATAGGAATCCCCACTATCTGAAGATCTCATGCAAAATTGGGTTCATTGATTTTCACCCATTTATCGACACAGATTCCCCAGTCAACATTATCTCTAAGGAATGTTACAACCAGGTTATGGAAAAGGAGCTTGATTACAAAGGAAACAACTTCCTCGGGATAGCAACAAACATACGAGTTTTTGTAGGAACACACTCGTTTCTAGTCGACTTTGTGGTTTTGGATGGCGTTAGCGAATTAAATTGGCGATGGGGAGGGTGATTTTCGGAAAACCCTTTAAAGAAATATCTGGGCTTGATAAAAACGAGAAGGAAGGACTGGTTTGGTTAAAGATTGGCGATGATAAAACTGTTTTCAAAATGACAAGGACTGTCAAAAACTTTAACAATTGGACTAAAAGACAGTTGAGTTATGCTAGACCGCTGCTTGGTATTAGTGAAGAAGATAAGGCCAAAGGTTTTGATCACCCCTACCAAAAGATCAAAATTTTTTACTTAGGGTGTTTAGAACTTGGAGACGGATACAAACGGGATGAGAATTTGATCAGCTGGCTTTAACATGGAGATTGCCCAGTCCACAAGATGACGGACAAACACTGGTAGCCCACGGCTAAGAGTCTAACTTAAACACTCATTAATAAAGAAAAGTGCTCTTTCGGGAGACAACCCGAATTATCCCTTTCTTTTGTTTTTATTTCATTTCTGTTGGGTTTTGTGTTTTCTAACCATTTTTTTTGCAGGAGACAGGAAATAATTCGCATTGCGATTCAGCGAGAGTTACGGCGTAACTCATCTAATTGATTACGCCGTAACCAACATTTTAGCAGCATAATTCTTGACGCATTACCAATTCTGCGGTAATACCATCTCATGGTTACGCAGTAACTATTCGCTTCACATACCATACAGTTTTGCCGATTCTACGTAACTCTCTCATAGGAGTTACTACGTAACTCTCCTCTGCTTTAATTCTTTCATTTTAAAACACAGTAACCTTGTATTAATTTTTAAATGAACTTTGTGGGTGTGTTCCCTGTAAACCCTCACGAGACTTCACTCGTCCACTTGGGACACCAAGTGGTTTAAAAGGCTTGTTGCATTCGCTAAATGCAACCGTGAATCCTACGAAAGTGATTTAGGTTTGTTTTTCATTTTATTTTTTCTTTTCAGAATTAAGCTTGTCGGTATTGTGATTTCAAGGATTGAAGTTTGTTCATGACGCTTAAATGAAGGCACGATCCTTTCTCGTGGGCCTTCTTCTTTTTTGGAGCAAATTTCAGGGAAGTTCTCGCTCTAATTCTACCTTTCTCTTCACCTTTATTTTAATGCCTAGTACAAAAGGGACTTTGTACAATTCAAGTGGGGGGGGGAGTAGAATTATCCCCTGAACTTTATTTTGCCCTCATTTTTCTAGTTTATTTTGAAAAATTATGCCATTTTAAAATTTTGACATGTTTTTCCGAACCTAACTAGATTAGACCTTAGCCGAGCACATACAACCCTTGATATTACATGGTGAGATTAGCCTTATCCGTTTCCAATATTTTTACCCCAAATCCACCAAATTATGAGTGTGCCGGTAGCTTGTAAACTTTAAAACTTGGCCTTTGCATCATTTGAGACCATAGACGAGGTATGTTGAGTTAGCTCGATGTATTTGGACTTTTTAGTTTTAGAAGGCAGTATTATAGGATTATCACCCAAACAGCCTACCATTGTGAGTCTATCGATTAGTCACCTCGACTTTTCGACCCCCATGTGAAACCCTTTTGTTGCACTCCCCTTTTGTGCAAGATACCCCTAGATACACCTTTCTGAGCCATTCCTTTCATTTTTTCACCCCAATATATTGTGTCGTTACACCCTTACACCTTAGCCTACCCAATATTCTTTATTTGTAATTGGGAAGTCATCATTTCCCTAAGTTCAAGGTTCGAGTGGAAAGGTTTGTAAATCACGCTTTCATCGACAACAATTATGAAGATCATTGAAGACCCCCCGAATTCCCATTTTTCATCTCAAGTGGGGGGATGTTATGTTATCATGATTCCTTCAAAAAAAATAAAAAAAAAATCAAAAAAAAAAATAGTTGATTGAGTTATGATTTTGTAAAGTGCGATGTTATAAGCACTACAGTATGAGCTTTATTGTTTAGTATCGAGGAGGCCACCTCGGTCACATTTGAAGATTGGAGTTGGAGTTATACCAAGCGAAGAAGAAAAGGTAGTGTGCCCATCACGACGTCCTCTAATGACACATCTACCTTGCATTTCATAATCCGGTCTCTAGACTTCTAAGCTTGAACTTTGGGCGGACGGTAAGTGGTGATGACTTAGTTATAGATATAGACTACCCGCTTGTTTTTCATTTTACACCAATTATATATCCCATGTCTTATCCTACCCTTTAGTCATGAAGCGTGTCTAGGTGATGCACTGAGCAATCTTTGGTGTCTTGGCCATGGATTTGGTCATGTATCATTGATTTTTTCCACTTCGCCGTGACATGTTAGTAATGACGAGTCACCCTTAACCTTTTTCGTGTCTACCCATATTGCCTTCGAGAATTGTTTAGCCCTTAACTCTGGTGGTGGAGATTTGTGTAACCGCCAAGCTTATGATAGAATACATGCTATGGTATGCGATTAGTGATCACCCGAAATTGACACTTAGAATGGTTGAGAGATTTGAGTGTTTGTTCCCTTCGTATGAGGTGTTCGGCTTTGTTTTATTCTAGCATAAGGATTTGTAAACACATATTTTCGTGTTTTGGGAGATATCTTTATAGGAATCTATCTAATAAGGTCTACTTGAGGGCAAGTAGAGTTCAAGTGGGGGGATATTTGATAACATCAAATAGTCCGAATATTAAGTATCAATTTCCCCCGTTAATGCTCGTTATTTATATCATTTATATGGATTTACGCTTGTTTTCCATTGTTTTACACTTTCGGGTAAATTACGAGCATTGGAGCTAAAGAGACGCGGAAATGGAAACGTTACTAAAGATTTATCACGGTATGCTTATTTTAAAAAGTTACGGTAACTCATCTCTCACATTACGCGTAACTATTGCAAGTGACCCGAAGTCCAACTTATCAAGAGGTTACGGCAGTAATCCTCCCAAAGGTTACGGCGTAACTCCATTAGGTCAAAAGAGGTTCCATGCGCATACTTACACCGTAACTCACTGCACACTTACGACGTAACCATGTTTATTGAAGACTACGGTGTAACCACTTATAAGGTTACGCCGTAACTAGCAAATCTAGTGCATTTACGAGAAATAGAAGGTTACTTGCGAACTCATCTATTGATTACGCCGTAACTGCACACTGCCTATAAATACCCCACGAATTCCAGCATTTCAAAGCATCCCATTCCACACACAACACTCTGAGAGCGTGGGAAAAAGCTCAAGGGAGGTCTAGGGAAGCATACGGAGCTATTTCCAAGGGAGAGTCACACCATTACGATAAGCTTTAGCGTTTATTATTTCTTTTACTTTCAATTCATGTAATTCGTACCTTTGAATATTGAATTGGTGTGCATGATTAATATGAGCGGCTAAGCACCCTTTGGTGCTAGCCTAGTTATGATTCCTTAATTGTTTTGTTTGCGTTTACCATTACTTCCGTACAATTATTTCTAAGTGTATGCATGCATAGTTCTTTGGTAGTCACCCCTGGTTTGGTAGTTTTGAATGGCGATAGAGGCCAATTGCCTAGGAGATATGACCAACTGACCCTAGGTGAGCGGACTGAGACGGGAAGGGTAAGATATGACCAACTGACGACCCTTTCTACTTGTGCGATTTGACCAACTGATCACCTATCGTTTGGATGAACTTAAGAATTGGGGGTGTAGTGTCTAAGTTCCTAACGGCCGGGCACTCACGATGATTGTGTTCAAACGAATTAATTAAACCTATGGATTTCACTCAACCTTTGTGTTGACCTTTTTAAGCATGTTTTATCTCGGGTATCTAAGGCATACTCATCATGGCATGGTTAAGGAACCCCTTTTGAGTCGGCGCTTACTTACATCATTGTACAATATGGCACTTTCTTTCAAAACCATCGTTTGGACTTGTAATATATTTATATTTCCAAGAAACTTTATAAACCTTGGGACATATACTTTGTAAACTCGATTATTTTATTAAATCAAATGATGTTCTTTTCACACACACTTTAGGTTCGCTTCAATATAACTCTGTGATTGTGATGCTATGATCACCAATCCCAGAATTCCATTCACGCGAAAAACATTAAATTGGGGTGTGACAGATTGGCATCGAGCTTCGTTATAGAGAACTAGGATGCATCATTGACCCTAGACTATAACTACATTATCATAGCATCTCATCATTTCATCATAAGTGCATACTCATTGTACATGCGGGTTTATGACTTAATACCAAACATCATATGAGTCGATTAGTCCAAGCATTGCATAGTTACTCCTAAATTATACATAGCCGGATCACCTATGTCTAATTCAGAAAGAATCATGCAATGAAGGGAGTAGTAGGCTTATATGTGTAAGTAATTCTATGACCGAGTTAAATTTTCAAAAGACCTATATTACTCAAACCCATTTAGCCTAATCTCATGACAGTTCTTGTTTGATGAGTTGTGAGATTAAGTAAAAATCGGTTACCTAAGAAGTCTTTTGAGGGTTTTGCTCGAGAATGGGAAAGTTTGCCACATCAAACCTAAACCGGAGAGACCAACACTTAATCAAATCGTGGATCAATTCCTTTTGGATGGGCTAATGTGACAACTCGTAATTCGTGTCATTTTTAAAACAATTCATGCTTTACTATTTCAACATTTATCATAAACTAGGTTTACGTGTTCCAAATTAAGCAGTAACCTTACCTACGGTTAGCGTGCATGATCATATCATCATGAACATTTCATATGGACTAAGTTTAGTCTACATTTCATTAACATCATTTGCATCATGTTTGTTCATTCATGATTTTTCATTTCACCTTAAACGCGTAAGTTATTATTTTGAAAATATAACCCGATGCTTCCAAAAATGATCCCGACATATTTTTATACTTACATTTAGTTTATAAAAACTATATTTTAAGTTTACCTGGTGTTCTAAATTTATTTTGTATACAAATCGTTAAATTTATATTATTACGACGTTTTTCCTAAAACTACGATAATTATTATATCACTCAAATTTTGCAAGAAATGTATTTTTACAATTTTTATGATCTCATTATACTTCACTTTGATCCATTAAAACTTATTTTTAGTCCATACTACTCAAAGTTCACAAATATATACAAGTTTCAACATCTTTCACTTAACTACATTTTTCTTACAAATAATTACTTACACAATTTTTACAATATATAAAAAGAAAAAAAATATATATGCATTGTGAATACATCCCCTTTGGCGTCCAAATGAGGGTAGCAATTAATGATTGTTGAAATTTTCTTTGATAGTATAGACTTTTACTCCAACTCTTTCATTTTTCAATTCATTCATTTCATTATTGCAAGTATTAGTCAAGAAAAGTTTTCTTCTTTTTGTTTTCCTCCTCTAGAAGCCTTCGGAGTTAGCAAGATATCACAATTTTTTTTCAAGCTCAAGTTTAAACACTCTAGATTACACTCTTATTAAGGTTTTGAAATAAAAACCTAGGGTGTTTAGGTTAATCCTTGTTCTAATCACCTCATCAAAGTAACTAGTAAGCATATCACTTCATTTTACATCTTTCATTTTCATTTCATAAGTATTTCTTCATTTTTGAGCAAACATGCAAGACTTAATGTTGTTTATACCATTTTTACATTGATTTTAAGTGTTTGATATATATAAAGTCATCCTATAATTATTCCCTTGTTATATATTGGTCTTGATGATGTTTAGGAACCCATGACACCCTAAGAAGGTGTATGGTAGGATTAGAATAGCTTTGGAGTTGATTTGAAGGGATTGGAATAGGTTTAGTGCGAGAAAAACTATTTTCGATAAGTATAAAAAGTGATCTGTTCTTATTTTGTTTTCTGGAAAATCCGACAGTAGGCACGAATTTTTGGACTTGATAATTAGAAAATATACTTTAAAAGCGAATCCGTGGCGCTTGGCGGATTAAAGCGGAGTTATAACGAAGAAGTTATGAATTTTTCAAGTTTGACGACGAAATATATAATTTTCTGAAAATTTCAACAAAGTGTTTTTGTTTTGTCGAGTCAAAAAGCGAGTCCTAAGCTTTACAAATTATTTAAACTTATCAAAAATATATTAGTATACTTTGATCTGAAGCTAAGGACATAATATCGTAAGCGGATTTGAAGCGACTAGATATATGCGTTTTCATAAACTTGTCGTAACTATTATTTTTAGCAAAACTATAATATTTTTACGAGACAAGTGTTACGGTAACTAAAACGACCATGTTGAAGGTCGTTTTTAGCGTAGGCGTGGAACTTTTGTAACGAATTGTTTTCTAGTAAAATCGAGATCACCAAGCATATTTTTCAAAATGACTAACCGTTTGAATAGCGGAGTTGTAATAAATTATTTATGGTTAAACTTAAGCTTTAAACTCATTTTTTACACAAGATTTGGACAAAATCACCATCTTTAACCTCTATTATCTATATGTTCGAGACCTCTATGACGAAAACTCATGTACTGAAACTTCTAGATTTTGATACAAACTTTCCAAAACCGTCGAGTTCGTTTCCTAACGTTCGACGTACACCATTTTACGACTAGCTTTTCAAAGCCATTTTTGTCACTTTCATGAAATTTCCGAAGCGACTTTATTTTCTACGTAAAAGTGAAATTTCACAATAAATCATTACGAAACTATTGTAGGATGACATTTTGACGTAAATACTTGTAAAGTGATTTAAGAATGGTCAAGACGCCAAAAGGGTATTTTTTATAAAGTATTATTTTTTCAAAACTTCGCAAATGGTATAATAAATATCTAAATGCATGCATAACATTACATCATAACTCATTACATATCATATCATTAAGTAATAGGTCAGTTAAAGTTTCACATTATACCTCGATGTACCCTTTTGTCATCATAATCATTGCAGGTGAGTTCATAGCCCCACTTTTACTCTTTTAAGCGTTTTACAAACTCTTGGGGGAGATACATGCTACATTTTTAATCGAACACAAATGCTTTGAATTGTATGCTATAACCGAATGTTTTATTGTCACTAAGTATTTGCCATGTTCGAAGTCCCTACATCATGAACCATTAGTCACTGCAGTGGCCTTGAATATTGTGAATAGGCCTATTGAATTAACACTCCGCTCTTATTGACCAGTTAGGGAAATCGAACGCACTATATTGAACGAACATAAGGTAATTTGGCAAGTTTACCTATTAGGGCGGCGATGAAACGATGATTACCAATTTTTATTGTTGCGATGTTTACGCTTTGGTGTCATGAACTTAGTGAAATAAATACGATTTTGTTTTCAACGATGAGTGTGAACCATTTAACTCACTTTCGATGATTGTGTTCAAATGAATTACTTAAACCTATGGATTTCACTCAACCTTTGTGTTGACCTTTTTAAGCATGTTTTATCTCGGGTATCTAAGGCATACTCATCATGGCATGGTTAAGGAACCCCTTTTGAGTCGCGGCGTCGACTTACATCATTGTACATTATGGCACTTTCTTTCAAAACCATCGTTTGGACTTGTAATATATTTATATTTCCGAAAACTTTATAAACCTTTGGGACCTATACTTTGTAAACTCTGATTATTTTATTAAATCAAATGATGTTCTTTTCACACCGACACTTTAGGTCGCTTCAATATAACTGTGATTGTGATGCTATATGACATCAATCCCGAATTCCATTCCTACGCAAAGCAGTAAATTGGGGGTGTGATGATTGGCATCGAGCTTGTTATAGAGAACTAGTTTGCATCATTGACCCTAGACTATAACTACATTATCATAGCATCTCATCATTTCATCATAAGTGCATACTCATTGTACATGCGGGTTTATGACTTAATACCAAACATCATATGAGTCGATTAGTCCAAGCATTGCATAGTTACTCCTAAATTATACATAGCGTGATCACCTATGTCTAATTGGGAAAGAATCATGCAATGAAGGGAGTAGTAGGCTTATATTGTATAATTCTATGATAGGTAAATTTTCAAAAGCAGATTACTCAAACCGATTTAGCTTAATCTCCTGACAGTTCTTGTTTGATGAGTTGTGAGATTAAGTAAAAATCGGTTACCTAGAAGTCTTTTGAGGGTTTTGCTCGAGAATGGGAAAGTTTGCCACATCAAACCTAGGACCAACACGAACTGATCGGGGAATTTGAATTCCTTTTTGATGGGAATGTGACAACTTCGTAATTCGAGTCATTTCTTAAAACAATTTATGCTTCACTATTTCAACATTTATCGTAAACTAGGTTTACGTGTTCCAAATCAGCGTAACCTTCACGGTTTAGCGGCTAATTCATGATCATATCATCACGAACATTTCATATGGACTAAGTTTAGTCTACATTTCATTAACATCATTTGCATCATGTTTGTCCATTCATGATTTTTCATTTCACCTTAAACGCGTAAGTTATTATTTTGAAAATATAACCCGATGCTTCCAAAATGATCCATACATATTTTTATACTTACATTTAGTTTATAAAACTATATTTTAAGTTTACAGTGTTCTAAATTTATTTTGTATACAAATCGTTAAATTTATATTATTGACGTTTTCCTAAAACTACACGATAATTATTATATCACTCAAATTTTACAAGGAATGTATTTTTACAATTTTATGATCTCATTATACTTCACTTTGATCCATTAAAACTTATTTTTAGTCCATACTACTCAAAGTTCACAAATATATACAAGTTTCAACATCTTTCACTTAACTACATTTTTCTTACAAATAATTACTTACACAATTTTTACAATATATAAAAAGAAAAAAAATATATATATGCATTGTGAATACATCCCCTTTAAGTCCAAATGAGGGTAGCAATTAATGATTGTTGAAATTTTCTTTGATAGTATAGACTTTTACTCCAACTCTTTCATTTTTCAATTCATTCATTTCATTATTGCAAGTATTAGTCAAGAAAAGTTTTTCTTCTCTTTGTTTTCCTCTCAAGACCGGCCTTCACAAGGAGTTAGCAAGATATCACAATTTTTTTTCAAGCTCAAGTTAAAAACACTCTAGATTACACTCTTATTAAGGTTTTGAAATAAAAACCTAGGGTGTTTAGGTTAATCCTTGTTCTAATCACCTCATCAAAGTAACTAGTAAGCATATCACTTCATTTTACATCTTTCATTTTCATTTCATAAGTATTTCTTCATTTTTGAGCAAACATGCAAGACTTAATGTTGTTTTATACCATTTTACATTGATTTTAAGTGTTTGATATATATAAAGTCATCCTATAATTATTCCCTTGTTATATATTGGTCTTGATGATGTTTAGGAACCCATGACACCCTAAGAAGGTGTATGGTAGGATTAGAATAGCTTTGGAGTTGATTTGAAGGGATTGGAATAGGTTTGAAAGAAAAACTATTTTCCATAAGTATAAAAAGTGATCTGTTCTTATTTTGTTTTTCTGGAAAATCCGACAGTAGGCACGAATTTTTGGCCTAGATATTTAGAAAATATACTTTAAAAGCGAATCCGTGGCAGCGAACGGATTAAAGCGGAGTTATAAGAAGAAGTTATGAATTTCAAGTTTGGTATGAAATATATAATTTCTGAAAATTTCAGCAAAGTGTTTTTGTTTTGTACGAGTCAAAAACGAGTCCTAAGCTTTACAAATTATTTCGACTTATCAAAATTATATTAGTATACTTTGATACGAGCTAAGGCGCGTATAATCGTAGAAAAGCGGATTTGAAGCGACTAAGATATGCGTTTTCATAAACTTGCCGTAACTATTATTTTTAGCAAAACTATATTATTTTTACGAGACAAGTGTTACGTAACTAAAGCGACCATGTTGAAGGTCGTTTTAGCGTTAGGCGATGGAACTTTTGTAACAATTGTCTTCTAGTAAAATCGAGATCACCAAGCATATTTTTCAAAATGACTAACCGTTTGAATAGCGGAGTTGTAATAAATTATTTATGGTCGCTAAACTTAACCGAAACTCATTTTTTTTACACAAGATTTGGACAAAATCACCATCTTTAACCTCTATTATCTATATGTTCGAGACCTCTATGACGAAAACTCATACTTGAAACTTCTAGATTTTGATACAAACTTTCCAAAACCGTCGAGTTCGTTTCCTAACGTTCGATGTACACCATTTTACGACTAGCTTTTCAAAGCCATTTTTGTCACTTTCATGAAATTTCCGACGACTTTATTTTACGACGAAAAGTGAAATTTCACAATAAATCATTACGAAACTATTGTAGGATGACATTTTGACGTAAATACTTGTAAAGTGATTTAAGAATGGTCAAGGCGTCAAGGGTATTTTTTTTACGATAAGTATTATTTTCAAAACTTCATGAATGGTATAAATAACATCTTAAATGCATGCATAACATTACATCATAACTCATTACATATCATATCATTCGTAATAGGTCCCGGTTAAAGTTTCACATTATACCTCGATGTACCCACTTTTGTCATCATAATCATTGCAACAGGTGAGTTCATAGCCCCACTTTACTCTTTTAAGCTGTTTTACAAACTCTTGGGGAGATACATGCTACATTTTAATCAGAACACAAATGCTTTGAACTATATGCTATAACCGAATGTTTTATTATCACTAAGTATTTGCCATGTTCGAAGTCCCTACATCATGAACCATTAGTCAAGCTGCAGTGGCTGAATATTGTGAATAGGCCTATTGAATTAACACTCCAGCCTTATTGCCCGGTTAGAAATCGGCGCTATATATTGAACCAAGAAGGTAATTTGGCAAGTTACCTATTAGGGCGGCGATGAAGCGATGATTACCAATTTTTATTGGTGCGATGTTTACGCTTTGGTGTCATGAACTTAGTGAAATAAATCGATTTTGTTGTTTTCAACGATGAGTGGGAACCATTTAACTCACACTACGATGATTGTGTTCAAACGAATTAATTAAACCTATGGATTTCACTCAACCTTTGTGTTGACCTTTTTAGCATGTTTTATCGGGTATCTAAGGCATACTCATCATGGTTGGTTAGGAACCCCTTTTGAGTCGCGGTGTCGACTTACATCATTGTACATTATGGCACTTTCTTTTCAAAAACATCGTTTGGACTTGTAATATATTTATATTTCATAAAACTTTATAAACCTTTGGGACATATACTTTGTAAACTCTGATTATTTTATTAAATCAAATGATGTTCTTTTCACCGCGACACTTTAGGGTCGCTTCAATATACTTGTGATTGTGATGCTGTATGGTCGTCGGGAATTCCATTCATAACGCGAAAAATAAATTGGGGTGTGGCAGTTGGCATCGAGAGCTTGATTATAGAAGCTAGGTTGCATCATTTACCCTAGACTATAACTACATTATCATAGCATCTCATCATTTCATCATAAGTGCATACTCATTGTACATGCGGGTTTATGACTTAATACCAAACATCATATGAGTCAATTAGTCCAAGCATTGCATAGTTACTCCTAAATTATACATAGCACGATCACCTATGTCTAATGAGAAAGAATCATGCAATGAAGGGGAGTAGTAGGCTTATATGTATAGCAATTAATGACCGAGCCAAATTTTCAAAAGACTCGTTACTCAAACCGATTTAGCCTAATCTCATGACAGTTCTTGTTTGATGAGTTGTGAGATTAAGTAAAATCGGTTACCTAAAAGTCTTTTGAGGGTTTTGCTCGAGAATGGAAAAGTTTGCCACATCAAACCTAAACCGGAGAGACCAACTACGGTGAATTGAGGTTGAATTCCTTTTGATGGGCTTAATGTGACAACCTCGTAATTCGGTCATTTCTTAAAACAATTCATGCTTCACTATTTCAACATTTATCGTAAACTAGGTTTTCGTTTCGTGTTCTCGGCGTAACCTTTACGGTTTTGGCAATTCATGATCATATCTTCACGGACATTTCATATGGACTAAGTTTAGTCTACATTTCATTAACATCATTTGCATCATGTTTGTCCATTCATGATTTTTCATTTCACCTTAAACGCGTAAGTTATTATTTTGAAAATATAACCCGATGCTTCCAAAAATGATCCCGACATATTTTTATACTTACATTTAGTTTATAAAACTATATTTTAATTTTACCTGGTGTTCTAAATTTATTTTGTATACAAATCGTTAAATTTATATTATTACGGCGTTTTCCTAAAACTACACGATAATTATTATATCACTCAAATTTTACAAGGAATGTATTTTTACAATTTTATGATCTCATTATACTTCACTTTGATCCATTAAAACTTATTTTTAGTCCATACTACTCAAAGTTCACAAATATATACAAGTTTCAACATCTTTCACTTAACTACATTTTTCTTACAAATAATTACTTACACAATTTTACAAATATATAAAAAAAAAAAAATATATATGCATTGTGAATACATCCCCTTTGGCGTCCAAATGAGGGGGTAGAATTAATGATTGTTGAAATTTTCTTTGATAGTATAGACTTTTACTCCAACTCTTTCATTTTTCAATTCATTCATTTCATTATTGCAAGTATTAGTCAAGAAAAGTTTTTCTTCTCTTTGTTTTCCTCTCAAGACCGGCCTTACAGAGGAGTTAGCAAGATATCACAATTTTTTTTTTCAAGCTCAAGTTAAAAACACTCTAGATTACACTCTTATTAAGGTTTTGAAATAAAAACCTAGGGTGTTTAGGTTAATCCTTGTTCTAATCACCTCATCAAAGTAACTAGTAAGCATATCACTTCATTTTACATCTTTCATTTTCATTTCATAAGTATTTCTTCATTTTTGAGCAAACATGCAAGACTTAATGTTGTTTATACCATTTTTACATTGATTTTAAGTGTTTGATATATATAAAGTCATCCTATAATTATTCCCTTGTTATATATTGGTCTTGATGATGTTTAGGAACCCATGACACCCTAAGAAGGTGTATGGTAAGTTTAGAATAGCTTTGGAGTTGGTTTGAAGGGATTGGAATAGGTTTAGTACGAGAAAAACTATTTTAGAAATAAAAAGTGATCTGTCCTTATTTTGTTTTTCTGGAAAATCCGACAGTAGGCACGAATTTTTGGCCGTGATATTTAGAAAATATACTTTAAAAACGAATCTGCGTGGCTTGCGAGCGGATTAAAACGGAGTTATAACGAAGAAGTTATGAATTTTTCAAGTTTGGGCCGGAAATATATAATTTCTGAAATTTCAGCAAAGTGTTTTTGTTTTGTGCGAGTCAGCGAGTCCTAAGCTTTACAAATTATTTGACTTATCAAAAAATATATTAGTATACTTTGATGATACGAAGCTAAGGGCGATAATATAGAAAGCGGATTTGAAAGCGACTCAAAGATATGCGTTTTCATAAACTTGCGTACTATTATTTTTAGCAAAACTATAATATTTTTCTGAGACAAGTGTTACGTAACTAAACGACCATGTTGAAGGTTTTAACGTAGGCGTGGAACTTTTGTAACAATTGTCTTCTAGTAAAATCGAGATCACCAAGCATATTTTTCAAAATGACTAACCGTTTGAATAGCGGAGTTGTAATAAATTATTTATGGTCGCTTAAACTTTGCCGAAACTCATTTTTACACAACATTTAGACAAAATCACCATCTTTAACCTCTATTATCTATATGTTAGAGACCTCTATGAAACTCATGTCTCTTTGAAACTTCTAGATTTTGATACAAACTTAAACCAAGTCGGGTTAGTTTCCTAACGTTCGACGTACACCATTTACGACTAGCTTTCAAAGCCATTTTCACTTTCATGAAATTTCGGCGACTTTATTTTCTGTGAAAAGTGAAATTTCACAATAAATCATTCTGAAACTATTGTAGGATGACATTTTGGCGTAAATACTTGTAAAGTGATTTAAAATGGTCAAGGCGTCAAAAGGGTATTTTTTTGATAAGTATTATTTTCAAAACTTCAAAATGGTATAAATAGCATACGAAATGCATGCATAACATTACATCATAACTCATTACATATCATATCATTAGTCGTAATAGGTCGGATTAAAGTTTCACATTATACCCTCGGTGTACCCACTTATCATGATCATAAAATCATTGCAGTGAGTTCATAGCCCACTTTTACTCTTTTAAGCTGTTTTACAAACTCTTGGGGGAGATACATGCTACATTTTTAAATTGAACACAAATGCTTTGAACTGTATGCTATAACCGAATGTTTTATTATCACTAAGTATTTGCCATGTTCAAAGTCCCTACATCATGAACCATTAGTCACTTTGGGTGGCCTTGAATATTGTGAATAGGCCTATTGGAATTACTCATTCTTATTGACCAGTTAAAATCGAGCACTATATTGAACCGATGAAGGTAATTTGGCAAGTTACCTATTAGAGCGTGATAAAGCGATGATTACCAATTTTTATTGGTGCGATGTTTCACGTTTTGGTGTCATGAACTTGAGTGAAATAAATCACGATTTTGTTTTCAACGATGAGTGTGAACCATTTAACTTCACTTTCGATGATTGTGTTCAAATGAATTACTTAAACCTATGGATTTCACTCAACCTTTGTGTTGACCTTTTTAAGCATGTTTTATCTCGGGTATCTAAGGCATACTCATCATGGCATGGTTAAGGAACCCCTTGAGTGCTGGCGTCGACTTACATCAATGTACATTATGGCACTTTCTTTCAAAACCATCGTTTGGACTTGTAATATATTTATATTTAAAACTTTATAAACCTTTAGGACATATACTTTTAAACTCGATTATTTTATTAAATCAAGCGATGTTCTTTTCACACTTACGACACTAGGTCGTTCAATATAACTCATGATTGTGATGCTATATGATCCAATCCCGAGAATTCCATTCCCGCAAAAGAGTAAATTGGGGTGTGGCAGTTAGCACCACTATTCCTCTATTGATTTCCTTCTACCATTTATTTGCTTTTATATTATGCATTAGTAGTTTAATTAATTAAAACCCTATCAAACCATTAATATTATGTGACAATTAGACTTAGTAATTATCCAACACACATAGCTCTTGGGATACCGGCTTTACCATTTACTACACTACTACACGGCCAGGGTACCTTTGCCCGTTAGTGCATTAGGGTAGACCATAGGTATAGCGAGACACTATAAATATTAAGACGTCGGTAAGAAACACGCATCACTTGCCATAAAGAAAGGCACTTTTAACAACCATTTGATAAACAAGAAAGCCCATATATGATGCAAAAGCAAGGAAAATTCTAATGGCTTCAATCCTGGCTCTGAGGAGCAAACACTTTATCATAGTCTACTCCTTCTTCATCAGCGTATCCTTGTGCTACTAGCGTGCTTTGTTCTTGATGACATTCCTCTTTCATCTCTCTTACTCGAAAACCCATCTTGTACCAATGACTTTCTTTCCATCCGGTAGATCACATAGTACCCAAACTTCTTGAAGTTTGAATTGAAGAAGTTCTTCTTGCATGGCTTCAACCCAACTCTCTTTAGTTAATGATTGAGCTACATTCTTGGGTTCTTCTTGAGAGATAAAACAAGTGAATAAACACGTTTGTTGATCCTTATGATTCATCTTGCTTACTATACACAAAGCTAAGTAAAGCATTGTATGATTTAGAAGCCTTTAGCCTTGGTTCTTGTGAAGCAAGGTAATTAGAAGGTCCAATGATTTGATCGGCGGAGGATGATTTTATGAACTCTTAATGTAGGAGTTTGTGGAACTTCAAAATCATATCCAATTGCGAGATCGGCTCATTCATTAGAATTTGAGAAAATACCTTCGTCATCAATTCATCATCGGTGTATTATCGACCCGGGCATGTTAGGGATCATCTTAGCCTACCGACGGAAATCTTTGCATCAGATAGGTACGGCCGATACTTTGATAATACTGATCAAAATCTTTATCTGATCCAAAAATCTCTCTTTGTATGAGGTATCTTTGTAGACTTACCCTTTTTCTTTGTTTCTTCATAGCTCTTAACATTCATCTGTAAGA
>OU343219.1:137720081-137801062 GCA_910596185.1 Chrysanthemum makinoi
TGTAAATCTATCACAATGGTGAATTTACCTCACCACCGGAAGGAGATATATATTTGGAGCTATAGGTTATTTTGAGTTAGTTCATGACATTTTCTTAATGAACTTATTGGGCCTAAATGTTACATGATTTAGGTTACACCATCGATCTTTTATGTTTACTCATTTCAAGATACCTGGGGAGTCATTGGATGTAGGTTTGCTACCGCTAATGTCTAACAAATATGCGATCAGACTTGTGGAGTATGTTCCTAGATTTAGAGAATTGAAGTTGTATATTGAATCTGGTGTTTCATTGATAGAGTGTCACATGATGGAGCGAATGATGAGTAATGGCAAGGGCGTGGTGATAAAAGAAGTTGTGGATCGTCATGTCAATGATGTTGTTGGAAAGGATCGTGATGGTACTGGAAACAGTGGGAAATTACCATTCTTAGAGTGGCATAAGACAAGCTAACATGGAAAGGATGGACCTGTTGATGATACTTATTCTGACGATGAGTTTCCCCCAACATGGTGTATAGAAAAAATGCGTGCAAATCATACAAAAAGGCTGAGTGATGAGTTTGAATTCAGAAGTTTATTGGCAGAGATTGACCAAGAGTTTGGCTTGGAGAATTCAAGTGAGGATTCCTTAGAGTATACAGATGTGATAGATTTTAATGATGTTGATTATGACACCCAGATGATGGTGTTACCATTAGTGGAAAGGAAGGGGATCTTGAGACTTGGATTAGTGATGAAGAGGTGGATAAAGGAATAGATATTGAATGGCAAGATGATCCATACCATTTAGTTAATGAATCTGAAGAGCCTGAAGAGATTGGTGACATGTTTGCTGAAATTGATCAAGCTTGGATGAACTTGATGACGAGTGAAGTGAAGAAGTAATGAGTTGTATGCAATTTTTGTTGAACCAATTAGTTTATGTGTGGTTCCACCTTGAGGTCCTTCTTTGAAGAAATGTTTGCAAGAGAGGCCGATGGTGATGATGGTGAACAATTAGTTTCGATGGGGTTGTGATTCCAAATGATTTGTGGTCAAGTTGGAGAAGGGATTTATCTCAGCTGTTGATGGAGATGTGATTCCAGATAAAGTGGTTGCTAAACAGGGATATGAGCCAGATGACGTGCTTAGAGTTGGGCAAGATGGAGTGGTTGCAGACAAAAGTTTTGAAGACCAAGGAAGATCAATCAAGAGGAGAAGACTGATGGCTGACAAGAAAACTAAAGATGTTCTTTGAATAATGCTTATGCTTTTATGTTTACTTGAATAAAGCCGATATACTTTGCTATGTGTTGTAGTGGAAGATTAAGACAATATCTAGTTGTTCTAAACTTTATCTACTAATTATGTAATAATTTACTAGGGTAAATGCTTGCATAACCTTATTCTCTAATCTAATGAAAGCCAACAAATTAAGCAATTTTAGGTAATTTTGTGCATTTACATTCATTTGCAAAAGTCAAACATGATAGCGTAATTACTGCCACAAGATAACAAGTAACCAAAAGATCAGTTAAATGCATCCATTGAGTTAACCACTAACCAAAAGATAACATTAACCACTACAATCAAAAGATATGCATTTAGCTAACCACTACAATCAGTTAAACTTGACATTACATTAACTACCACAAAAAGGCCAAACACTATCCTTAAACCCACCAAGCCCAAAAAGCGACATAAACTCATTTCCTTCAAACGGAACCATCACACATTTCCGTCAGCATCCACCGGTAGAGGCGCCACCAAGCTCCGGTACTCCACCTGAGAAGAAGTGGTAACAAAACCCGAAGTTGGGTTGATGAGTTTTAGCCGTTTAGCATTTTTACGAGTACCACCACCAACATGGATGTCATGGAGAACGCCACCATGATCCAAGTGTCTCGACAACTTTGTAAAAACGCCGTGAAGTGTTGTAGTTGTTGTAGTAACATAATTTTGTGTTGGGTGATTGTCAACGCGGATATGGACGTTGTTGTGGGAGTTGTCTTTTTGTGGTGGTGGTGAAAGTTGATGTTTCTTGGTGATTGTGGTGGTGGTGGGGTTGTGGTTATGGTGGTGGTGATTATGGGTATTGGGTGAATGTGGTGGTGATTGCATTTTGAAATATTTTGTTTTTGTTGTTGTCGAGAAGGGCTTCGGTATCGGGGTTTATGGGTGCAAACTTTAACACTTACTTTGCAAATTATGCCATTGAAGTCACGACCGATATCGCAAGTTTGGAGGCAATTTAATATGTATGAATAGTGAAATGACAATACTACCCTCATAAGGCAAGTTAATGAGAAAAATAAGGAAGATTAGTGAGCAGTACCTCAATGGCTGTTTTGAAAAAAAAAAGTAAACATAGTGTTTTTTTGCAACAAAAATCGTCTCGGTGTAATCCTTGCATTTTCGTGAAACTTTAAGGACCAATTTGCAATTTACCCTAAAATTAAATTGCATACCCAAAAAATGAACTTTCTTCCATCTACTAATCATCAATGTACTCGTATTTGTTAAGGTGTACTTGGAGATATGCCAATCTCTAAACTTTAGATTCATAAATTCTTTGATGATATCTATTCATATGGACACGTACTTTAAACAAAGTGACAAACCCTCTATTACCTATACTTGTACTACGATGCTACAATTACAACTACATCGACATAACATTATGTTTGGGTCGACTGTATTGTCGATTGTATTTATAGATCACGTTCTAAAGTAGTACTTAATGTCTTATAATTGATGGTACACGGGACCAGAAGAGTTTGATTCAGTTTCATGCTCAACTACGTTGCAAGATTACGCTACGATGTGTTATGATTCATATAGTACTCGTCGTTTAATCTATTTCACGAAAAAATGCTACATACGAATAATGATTGAGGGTCTTAAGTTTGTTAGGGCAAATGACGTAACGTATAAGGAAGGCGGCTATTAATTCATATGCTTTTAAGAATGGCAACTAATTATCAAATGGCAAAAAGTTTACATGCACATTTACCTCATTCTTTTAACCTTAAATCATCATAACATATCAATCACACATTACAGTACGTTGATATTCTTTATACATAATTAAAGTTTTCACTATACATATGCTAACACCATCTAATAACGTATGAATAACTAGAAAAGAAATATATTCTCTCTTTAGATATTTTAAGGAACAAGGAGCCTGTTTTCCAGGGTTATTCGTGTGGTGTGAGATGTTTTTTTAGTCAAGTAATGAATTATCTTTGGAAAAAATTGGCTATGTGACAATTGATGACATGGCAACTCTCATTGTATCAACCTCACCGCTGTAATAAATTCGTAACAACCCAAATAGGCCCTCATCAAATAATAGGCTAAATATTGGACTTTCAAAAGCCCATTTATGCTTTCTTTTACTACATCAATAATGCACGACATAATCTAAAAAGTCCTAATAAGCTCGATTCTAAGTCAAATTATCATGTGTATCATTTTCTAATGAAGACATGGATGATGAAGGACGTTATACGTACTAATACTTGTTTATCTAGTCATGGATTGTTCAAATGAATATCTAGACATGGATGATGAAGGACATGCTTAGATGCAGACCTGATGAAAAAGTGACTAACGGACAATAAAAGCATAAGAATAGGATCCGACCCTAACAAGTTTAGAGGGTAAAGAGTTAAAAACTATAGTGATGTGACATTTGTGATACAAATTCTAGGTTTTTGAATAAACCAAGTAGGAACTACACCATTTATTCAAATACCTAGAAACATGTCACACCCCAAATTACCTGCTTGGCAATAACTGGGATTGGATCACGTCATAGCATCACAATCAAGATATTGAATTAACCCTAAAGTGTCGTTTGGAAAATACATCGTTTGATTTAATAAAACAATCAGAGTTTACAAAATATAGGTCCCAAATGAAAATCAACTTGTGCGGAAATAAGTTTAGTACAAGTCAAACGATGTTTTTAAAGAGTATCAATCCCATGTGACGCTGGGTCGTCACCGCGACTCTATGATATGTCCACATTTGCCATGAAGTGAATGTCTTACACAGAGAAAAACATGCTTAAAAAAGGTCAACACAAAGGTTGAGTGAAATCCATAGGTTTAATTAATTCATTTGAACACAATAATCGTAGTGTGAGTTAAATTGTTTCACACTCATCGTTGAAAACAAAATCGTATTTATTTCACTAAGTTCATGACAACCAAAGCGTAAACATCGCACCAATAAAAATTGGTAATCATCGCTTATCAGCCGCTCAATAGGTAAACTTGCCAATTTACCTTAATGATTCAAATATAGTGCCCTCGATTTCCTAACCGTCAATAGAGCGAGTGTTAATTCCAATAGGCCTATTCACAATATTCGCTCACCGCAAGTAACTAATGCATGATGTAGGGACTTCAAACATGGCAAATACTTAGTGACAATAAAACATTCGGGTTATAGCATAGCTGTTCAAAGCATTTGTGTTCGATTAAAATGTAGCATGCATCTCCCCAAGAGTTTGTAAAACAGTTAAAAGAGTAAAGTGGGCTATGAACTCACCATTGCAATGATTATGATGACAAAAGTGGATAACCAGATGTAGTGTGATGCTTTAATCTTGACCTATTATGAATGTTAGTGATATCGTAATGAGTTATGTTATGCGTGCATTCCGTATGTTATTTATACCATTTGTGTAGTTTGAAAATAATACTTATCGTCAGAAAAAATACTCTTTTGGACGCCTTGACCATTCTTAAATTACTTCACAAGTATTTACGTCAAAATGTCATCCTACAATAATTTATTAATGATTTGTGAATTTTAACTTTTCGTGAAAAATAATGTCTCGAAATTTCATGAAAGTGACAAAATGGCTAAATAATACTAGTCGTAAAATGGTGTCACGCGAACGTTAGAACGAACTCGACGGTTTCGAAAAGCTTGTATCAAAATCTAGAAGTTTTAGTACATGAGTTTTCGTCATAGAGGTCTCGAACATAAAGATAATAGAGGTTAAATATGGTGATTTTGTCCAAATGTTGTGTAAAAGTGAGTTTCGGCAAAGTTTAAGCAACCCAGAATAATTTATTACAACTCCGCTATACAAACTGGTGGTGCTGGAAAATATGCTTGGTGATATCGATTTTATTAGAAGACATTTCGTTACAAAAAGTTCTACGTCATCATTAAAAATAGCCTTCAATATGGTCGCTTTTTCTTTAACACTTGTCTCAGTAAAAATAATATAGTTTTTCTAAAAATAATAATTACGGCAATTTTATAAAAACGTGCATATCTTAGTCGTTTCAAATCCATTTTCTAATTATATATCGCCCTTAGCTTCAGTATCAAAGTATACTAGTATATTTTTGATAAGTCGAAATAATTTGTAAAGCTTAGGACTCGCTGACTTTGCATAAACTAAAATAGGTTGCTGAAATTTAAAATATATATATCGTCGTCAAACTTGAAAAAAAATCCATAACTTCTTCGTTATAACTCCGCTTAATCCCCGTCAAGCGCCACTATTCTTTAAAGTATATTTTTTAAATATCAAGGCCAAAAATTCGTGCCTACTGTCGGATTTTCCAGAAAACAAAACAAGATCAGACCACTTTTATTACTTGTCAAAATAGTTTTCTGCACTAAACCTATTCCAATCCCTTCAAAACAACTCCAAATCTATTATAATCCTACCATACACCTTCTTAGGGTGTCATGGGTTCCTAAACATCATCAAGACCAATATATAACAAGGGAATAATTATAGGATGACTTTATATATAAAACTCTAAAAATCAATGTAAAAATGGTATAAACAACAATAAGTCTTGCATGCTTGCACAAAATATGAAGAAATAAATATGAAATGAAAATGAAAGATGTAAAATGAAAGTAATATGCTTACAAGCTACTATGATGAGGTGATTAGAACAAGGATTAACCTAAACACCCTAGGTTTTTATTTCAAAACCTTTAATAAGAGTGTAATCTAGAGTGTTTAAACTTGAGCTTGGAAAAACTTGATGATCTCTTGTAAACACCTTATATGGCCGGTTTTGATAGAGGAAGAACCAAAGAGAGAAAACTTTTACTACTTGTTGAATTATTATGAGGTGAATGAAATGAATGGAGTGAAGATTGAGTAATATCTATACATGTTGAAAAATTTACCAACTAATTAAATGCTACCTCCCCCTTGGTCGGCCAAGGGGGGAGGGATTTGCAAAATATCTTTTTTTTTTTTTTTTATATAATGTGTATAATTTGTAATAAGTGTAAGAAAAATGTGTAGGAAATAATAACTTGTAAGGTTTTATATACATTAGTGTATTTAAGGTAATTTTAGCTAAAAGTAATTTTTAATAGGTCCAAGTAAAGTATAATGAGATCATAAAAATTGAAAAAATACATTTCTTGTAAAATTTTAGTGATATAATAATTTCGTAGTAGTTTTAAGAAAAATCGTAATAATATAAATTTAACGATTTATATACAAAATAAATTTAAAACACTAGGTTAACTCAAAATATAGTTTTTATAAACTAAATGTAAGTATAAAAATATATCGGATCATTTTTGGAAGTAGCGGATTAAATATTCAAAATAATAATTTACGCGATAACGTTTATTTAATATAAAATTTACGGCTTAAGGTGAAATGCAAAAATCATGAATGAACTAACATGATGCAAATGATGTTAATGAAATGTAGACTAAACTTTGTCCATATGAAATGCTCGTGATGATATGATCATGAATTCAGCTAAACCATTAAGGTTACTTTGATTTTGGAACACGAAACCTAGTTTAACGATAAATGATGAAATTGTGAACTTGAGAAATGACCGAAATTACGAGGTGTCACATTCGCCATCCAAAAAGGAATTGATCCCTCGAATTCACCAGAGTTAGTCTATCGAATATTTGAGTTTGTGATGAATATCGAGGAAAGAAGACATGAAGAGGTGTCGTTATGGTTATCGATGATTGAGAGCGTACAAAACATCATAGTAAAGAAAATATTGGATAAATCTCCCACGAATAACACTTTGACTTTGAAATATGTGAACATTTTGCTTGCACTAAGATTTATAAATAACCGCTCCCAACATAACATGATCCCTCCAGAATTAGACATAGTTAGCTAGGCTATGTATAATTAACGATGACGGACGTTCGGTTTAGTCGTTATAACTCTCAATGTTTACAAAGATTTAAACTGTGGATTAAAATGGTCGCAAAGAAAAAGGAAGTAAGATTCTCGTAATAAACAAATCGAAAGAAAATAAAGATTGATAGATGAGAATATTTTACAACGAGTGGTTTATCAAAAGTAGTACATCTTTAAATTATAAAGTTTAGGATCGATGGAAAACATAAACTTAGTACAACATAGTACATAAAGAAAAAAAGGCATCATAGTTTCGAACTTCTTCGCCTTCCAGGCTGGTTGATACCTTGACGAGCTTCTCCTCCTTCTAACATGTATGCATTCCCATGAGCACCTTCAAATTGTTGACCTTGGTTTTGAGGACATTGATTCCTATAGTGTCCTTGCTCCCCACATCCGAAGCACGTGACTATGGCTTTACCTTTACAATCCCCGGCTAGATGTCCCTTTGGCATTTGTGGCACTTTGGTGGCAAGGACCGAGTGATGGAAATTACATCGATTACATAGTGGTGTGTTCCAAAGATAACCTCTACCTTCTTCGGTGCAAAGAACATAAACCATAGCAGCTTCTTGCCTTCTATTCTTTGTTGATGATGGTTAGTGTTACGGCTGGTTGTTGTTATTATAACCTCCTTGATCATTTTCCCATTTTCTTTTGTTGTTGTTGATTTGGTTATCGTCGTTGTCGTTATTGTGGTTTCGGTTGGTGTTGGTGATGTTGCCTCTCTTTACTACTTGTGCCATGAGCTTTTGAGACACTCGAATAGATTCCTCAATCGTTTGTGGGTCAAAAGAAGTCACATCACCTTGATAATCTCGAAGTCCTTCAATGAAAGCCTCCAAGAGCTTCTCATTATCCAAACCATAGATGGGCATAACACGGCCAATTCTTGAAACCTTCGAATATAAGTATCAATGTCGTACCCAATAGTTACCAACTCATAGAATTCGGTCTCCAACTTTTTCACTTCCGCATTGAGGACAAAATTTCTTTGTTACTAAACCTTTGAATGCTCTCCCAAGTGAGCTTGAAAGCATTCTCATTCCCATTGGTCGAGTGGCAAGAGTTCCACCACGACAATGCTCCATCGAGTAGTGTACTCGTAGCAAACTTGACCTTACTATCATCCCGCAATTACATAACAAATACGGACTCCAATTTCTCGAACCATCGAACCATGGCGTGCTCCTTCGGTACCTCTAAACTTCGTGGGATCTCCACTTTTGAAATCCTTATACCTAACAGCTTTTAACTGGGACTCCTCAAGATTTCCAGCAAGAAGCCTAGCTTGCCAGCAGCAGCCATTGCCTCAGCCAGCAGCCAATCGCTTCCCTTTCAATCCTTAGAGCATCGGCTATGCTATCCCTTACCAACTTTTGAATAGCCGCTTGAGTCATTTCAGGTGTAGCTTTCTTCGGCGCCATATCTTCTTCAAAATAAGAGGAAAGGGTGAGACGTAGCAAAATCCCATGTTAAAAATATGCGCTCTAAAGAGAGGTGATATGAGATAATAGATTTGAGGTTATCTTTAAAAAATGAATGATGGATTCCAAGAAGATGGGTTATGAGATGTCGTAAGTGTTTCAAATGTATGATGGTTTAGTGGCTTAGTGTGTGAATAACGTGTAACTCGACATGTTAGTGGCGCAACAAAGGAGTGAGAGTGACTTCAGCCTCTATAAGGTTTACCTCGGCATTAGACGTTATCGATGATGAGTCAATTGATGTAAAAATTATGATAGGGAATGACAAGGAATTCTCCACATTAGAGTATGAGGAAATGATAATGGGATGGGTATTTAAGAGCATCCATGTGACAATCGATTTGAAATGAAAGTAAATAACTCGAAAAATGTACGTATAAATCGCATGCAAAGTGAACATGCACTTATGATGAAATGATGAGATGCTATGATGATGTAGTTATAGTCTAGGTCAATGATGCAACCTAGTTCTCTATAACCGGCTCGATACCAACTGTCACACCCCAAATTACACTGCTTTTGCGAATGGAATTGGAATTGACTGTCATAACACCACAATCACAGTTATATTGAACGACCTAAAGTGTCGTTTGGAAAATACATCGTTTGATTTAATAAAACAATCAGAGTTTACAAAATATAGGTCCCAAATGAAAATCAACTTGTGCGGAAATAAGTTTAGTACAAGTCAAACGATGTTTTTAAAGAGTATCAATCCCATGTGAGACGCGTCGTCACCGCGACTCTATGATATGTCCACATGCATGCCATGAAGTGAATGTCTTAGATACCTGAGATAAAACATGCTTAAAAAGGTCAACACAAAGGTTGAGTGAAATCCATAGGTTTAATTAATTCGTTTGAACACAATAATCGTAGTGTGAGTTAAATTGTTTCACACTCATCGTTGAAAACAAAATCGTATTTATTTCACTAAGTTCATGACAACCAAAGCGTAAACATCGCACCAATAAAAATTGGTAATCATCGTTTCATCGTCGCCCTAATAGGTAACTTGCCAATTTACCTTAATGATTCAAATATAGTGCCCTCGATTTCCCTAACCGGTCAATAGAGCGGGAGTGTTAATTCCAATAGCCTATTCACAATATTCGCTCACCTGCAAGTGACTAATGCATGATGTGGGACTTCGAACATGGCAAATACTTAGTGACAATAAAACATTCGGATATAGCATACAGCTCAAAGCATTTGTGTTCGATTAAAAATGTAGCATGCATCTCCCCCAAGAGTTTGTAAAACAGTTAAAAGAGTAAAAGTGGGGCTATGAACTCACCGTTTGAATGATTATGATGACAAAAGGTGTACACCGAGATGTAGTGTGATGCTTTAATCTTGACCTATTATGAATGTTATGATACGTAATGAGTTATGATGTAATGTTATGCGTGCATTCCGTATGTTATTTATACCATTTGTGAGTTTTGAAAATAATACTTATCGTCAGAAAAATACTTTTGCCTTGACCATTCTTAAATTACTTCACAAGTATTTACGTCAAAATGTCATCCTACAATAATTTATTAATGATTTATTGTGAAATTTTAACTTTTCGTCGTAAAATAATGTCGTCGGAAATTTCATGAAAGTGACAAAATGGCTCAAATACTAATGAATTACGTCGAACGTTAGGAAACGAACTTGACGGTTTTGGAAAGCTTGTATCAAAATCTAGAAGTTTTAGTACATGAGTTTTCGTCATAGAGGTCTCGAACATAAAGATAATAGAGGTTAAATATGGTGATTTTGTCCAAATGTTGTGTAAAAAGTGAGTTTCGGCAAAGTTTAAGCAACCGTAAATAATTTATTACAACTCCGCTATACAAACGGTTGGTCGTTTTGGAAAATATGCTTGATGATCTCGATTTTATTAGAAGACATTTCGTTACAAAAAGTTCTACGTCATCATTAAAAATAGCCTTCAATATGGTCGTTTTGTTTACCGTAACACTTGTCTCCTCAAAAATAATATAGTTTTTCTAAATATATTACGGCAATTTTATAAAACGTGCATATCTTAGTCGTTTCAAATCCATTTTCACGATTATACGCCTTAGCTTGTATCAAAGTATACTAGTATATTTTTGATAAGTCGAAATAATTTGTAAAGCTTAGGACTGCTTTTTGACTCATTAAAACTAAAATAGGCCTGAAATTTCGTAAAATATATATATCGTCGTCAAACTTGAAAAATTCATAACTTCTTCGTTATAACTCCGCTTTAATCCAGCCTGCCACGGATTTTAAAGTATATTTACTAAATATCAAGGCCAAAATTTCGTGCCTACTGTCGGATTTTCCAGAAAACAAGATCAGACCACTTTTACTTGTGTAAAATAGTTTTTCTGCACTAAACCTATTCCAATCCCTTCAAAACAACTCCAAATCTATTCTAATCCTACCATACACCTTCTTAGGGTGTCATGGGTTCCTAAACATCATCAAGACCAATATATAACAAGGGAATAATTATAGGATGACTTTTATATATCAAACTCTTAAAATCAATGTAAAAATGGTATAAACAACAATAAGTCTTGCATGCTTGCACAAAATATGAAGAAATAAATATGAAATGAAAATGAAAGATGTAAAATGAAAGTAATATGCTTACAAGCTACTATGATGAGGTGATTAGAACAAGGATTAACCTAAACACTAGGTTTTATTTCAAAACCTTTAATAAGAGTGTAATCTAGAGTGTTTAAACTTGAGCTTGGAAAAACTTGATGATCTCTTGTAAACACCTTATATGGCCGGTTTTGATAGAGGAAGAACCAAAGAGAGAAAACTTTTACTACTTGTTGAATTATTATGAGGTGAATGAAATGAATGGAGTGAAGATTGAGTAATATCTATACATGTTGAAAAATTTTAACAATAAATAATACCTACTTCTAAGTTGGGAGGGATTGCATATTATTTTTTTTTTTTTTTTTTATATAATGTGTATAATTTGTAATAAGTGTAAGAAAAATGTGTAGGAAATAATAACTTGTAAGGTTTTATATACATTAGTGTATTTAAGGTAATTTTAGCTAAAAGTAATTTTTAATAGGTCCAAGTAAAGTATAATGAGATCATAAAAATTGTAAAAATACATTTCTTGTAAAATTTTAGTGATATAATAATTTTCGTGTAGTTTTTAAGAAAAACGTCGTAATAATATAAATTTAACGATTTATATACAAAATAAATTTAAAACACTAGGTTAACTCAAAATATAGTTTTTATAAACTAAATGTAAGTATAAAAATATATCGGGATCATTTTTGGAAGCATCGGATTAAATATTCAAAATAATAATTTACGCGATAACGTTTATTTAATATAAAATTTACGCGTTTAAGGTGAAATGCAATGTCATGAATGAACTAACATGATGCAAATGATGTTAATGAAATGTAGACTAAACTTTGTCCATATGAAATGCTCGTGATGATATGATCATGAATTCGCTGCTAAACCATTAAGGTTACGCGAATTTGGAACACGTAAACCTAGTTTACGATAAATGATGAAATTGTGAACTTGAGAAATGACCTGAAATTACGAGGTGTCACATTCGCCCATCCAAAAAGGAATTCAGTCCCTGAATTCAGTTCGTGTTAGTCTATCGAATTTTTGAGTTTGTGATGAATATCGAGGAGAAGACATGAAGAAAGGTTGTTATGGTTATCGATGATGATGGAGCGCATAAAAACATCATAGTAAAGAAAATATTGGATAAATCTCCCACGAATAACACTTTGACTTTGAAATATGTGAACATTTTGCTTGCACTAAGATTTATAAATAACTGCTCCCAACATAACATGATCCCTCCGTAATTAGTTAGCTAGGCTATGTATAATTAAGGAACGATGACGTGACGTTCGGTTTAGTCGTTATAACTCTCAATGTTTACAAAGATTTAAACTGTGACGTTAAAATGGTCGCTAAAGAAAAAGGAAGTAAGATTCTCGTAAGTAATAACAAATCGGAAAGAAAATAAAGTACGATAGATGAGAATATTTTACAACGAGTGGTTTATCAAAAGTAGTACATCTTTAAATTATAAAGTTTCGGATACGATGGAAAACATAAACTTAGTACAACATAGTACATAAAGAAAAAATAAGACTGTTAGTTTCCGAACTTCTTCAGTCTTCCGCGTCGTTGATACCTGGACGAGCTTCTCCTCCTCCTAACATGTATGCATTCCCATGAGCACCTTCAAATTGTTGACCTTGGTTTTGAGGACATTGATTCCTATAGTGTCCTTGCTCCCCACATCCAAGCACGACTATGGCTTTACCTTTACAATCCTCGGCTAGATGGGTTTTTGGCATTTGTGGCACTTGGCAAGGACCCGAGTGATGGAAATTACATCGATTACATAGTGGGTGTGTTCCAAAGATAACCTCTACTTCTCTAGGTGCAGCAACATAAACCATAGCAGCTTCTTGCCTTCTATTCTGTTGTTGATGATGGTTAGTGTTACGCTTTTGTTGTTGTTATTATAACCTCCTTGGTCATTTTCCCATTTTCTTTTGTTGTTGTTGATTTGGTTATCGTCGTTGTCGTTATTGTGGTTTCGGTTGGTGTTGGTGATGTTGCCTCTCTTTACTACTTGTGCCATGAGCTTTTGAGACACTCGAATAGATTCCTCAATCGCTTTGGGTCAAAAGAAGTCACATCACCTTGGATAATCTCGGGAAGTCCTTCAATGAAAGCCTCCAGTAGCTTCTCATTATTCAAAACCATAGATGGGCATAACACGGCCAATTCTTGAAACCTTCGAATGTAAGTATCAATGTCATACCCAATAGTTACCAACTCATAGAATTCTATCTCCAACTTTTTCACTTCCGTACGAGGACAAAATTTCTTTGTTACTAAACCTTTGAATTGCTCCCAAGTGAGCTTGAAAGCATTCTCCATTCCCATTGGTTGAGCATATGAGTTCCACCACGACAATGCTCCATCAAGTAATGTTTCGTAGCAAACTTGACCTTACTATCATCGGGCAATTACATAAATAATACGGACTCAATTTCTCGAACCATCGAACCATGGCAAAGGGTTCTTCTACCTCTAAACTTCGTGGGATCTCCACTTTTGAAATCCTTATACTAACAGCTTTTAACTCCTGACCCCCTCTGCATTTCCTGAAGAAGAAGAAGCCTAAGGGCTTCAGCAGCTCATGCCTCGGCTAAAGAAGCCCAGCCCACCTTCCCTTTCAATCCTTAGAGCATCGGCTATGCTATCCCTTACCAACTTTTGAATAGCCGCTTGAGTCATTTCAGGTGTAGCTTTCTTCGGCGCCATATCTTCTTCAAAATAAGAGGAAAGGGTGAGACGTAGCAAAATCCCATGTTAAAAATATGCGCTCTAAAGAGAGGTGATATGAGATAATAGATTTGAGGTTATCTTTAAAAAATGAATGATGGATTCCAAGAAGATGGGTTATGAGATGTCGTAAGTGTTTCAAATGTATGATGGTTTAGTGGCTTAGTGTGTGAATAACGTGTAACTCGACATGTTAGTGGCGCAACAAAGGAGTGAGAGTGACTTCGCCCTACATAAAGGTTTACCTCGGCATTAGACGTTATCGATGATGAGTCAATTGATGTAAAAATTATGATAGGGAATGACAAGGAATTCTCCACATTAGAGTATGAGGAAATGATAATGGGATGGGTATTTAAGAGCATCCATGTGACAATCGATTTGAAATGAAAGTAAATAACTCGAAAAATGTACGTATAAATCGCATGCAAAGTGAACATGCACTTATGATGAAATGATGAGATGCTATGATGATGTAGTTATAGTCTAGTGTCAATGATGCAACCTAGTTCTCTATAACCGGCTCGATACCAATCTGTCACACCCCAAATTACTGCTTTTGCAAATGGAATGGAATTCTGGATTGACGTCATAGCATCACAATCACAATATATTGAACGACCTAAAGTGTCGCGAAAATACATCGTTGATTTAATAAAATCATCAGAGTTTACAAAGTATAGGTCCCAAATGAAAATCAACTTGTGCGGAAATAAGTTTAGTACAAGTCAAACGATGTTTTTAAAGAGTATCAATCCATGCAGGTGAGACGCTACACCGCGACTCTATGATGAATCCACATGCATGCCATGAAGTGAATGTCTTAGATACCTGAGATAAAACATGCTTAAAAAGGTCAACACAAAGGTTGAGTGAAATCCATAGGTTTAATTAATTTGTTTGAACACAATAATCGTAGTGTGAGTTAAATTGTTTCACACTCATCCAAAACAAAATCGTATTTATTTCACTAAGTTCATGACAACCAAAGCGTAAACATCGCACCAATAAAATTGGTAATCATCGTTTCATCGCCGCCCTAATAGGTAAACTTGCCAATTTACCTTAATGATTCAAATATAGTGCCCTCGATTCCCTAACCGGTCCGGAGCGGAGTGTTAATTCAATAGGCCTATTCACAATATTCAAGGCCACTCGCAAGTGACTAATGGTGCATGATAGGGACTTGAACATGGCAAATACTTAGTGACAATAAAACATTCGGGTTATAGTACATAGTTCAAAGCATTTGTGTTCGATTAAAAATGTAGCATGCATCTCCCCCAAGAGTTTGTAAAACAGTTAAAAGAGTAAAAGTGGGGCTATGAACTCACCTGTTGCAATGATTATGATGACAAAAGTGGGTACACCGAGATGTAGTGTGATGCTTTAATCTTGACCTATTATGAATGTTATGATACGTAATGAGTTATGATGTAATGTTATGCGTGCATTCCGTATGTTATTTATACCATTTGTGAGTTTTGAAAATAATACTTATCGTCGTAAAAAAAATACTCTTTTGACGTCTTGACCATTCTTAAATTACTTCACAAGTATTTACGTCAAAATGTCATCCTACAATAATTTATTAATGATTTATTGTGAAATTTTAACTTTTCGTCGTAAAATAATGTCGTCGGAAATTTCATGAAAGTGACAAAATGGCTCCAAATACTAGTCAAAATGGTGCGTCGAACGTTAGAAAACAAACTCGACGGTTTTGGAAAGCTTGTATCAAAATCTAGAAGTTTTAGTACATGAGTTTTTGTCATAGAGGTCTCGAACATAAAGATAATAGAGGTTAAATATGGTGATTTTGTCCAAATGTTGTGTGTAAAAGTGAGTTTCGCAAAGTTTAAGCAACCAGAATAATTTATTACAACACCGCTATACAAACGGTTGGTCGTTTTGGAAAATATGCTTGATGATCTCGATTTTATTAGAAGACATTTGTTACAAAAGTTCTACGTCAACGTTAAAAATAGCCTTCAATATGGTCGTTTTGTTTACCGTAACACTTGTCTCGTAAAAATAATATAGTTTTTCTAAAATAATAATTACGGCAATTTTATAAAAACGCATATCTTAGTCGTTTCAAATCCATTTTCTATTATTATCGTCCTTAGCTTCAGATCAAAGTATACTAATATATTGTTGATAAGTCGAAATAATTTGTAAAGCTTAGGACTCGTTTTTTTGCATAAAACTAAAATAGGTTGCTGAAATTTCGAAAATATATATATCGTCACAAACTGAAAAAAAAAAATCCATAACTGTTATAACTCCGTTTTAATCCGCTCAGCGCCACCGGATCGCTTTTAAAGTATATTTTATAAATATCAAGGCCAAAAATTCGTGCCTACTGTCGGATTTTCCAGAAAAACAAAACAAGATCAGACCACTTTTATTACTTGTCACAAATAGTTTTTCTCGTACTAAACCTATTCCAATCCCTTCAAAACAACTCCAAATCTATTCTAATCCTACCATACACCTTCTTAGGGTGTCATGGGTTCCTAAACATCATCAAGACCAATATATAACAAGGGAATAATTATAGGATGACTTTTATATATCAAACTCTTAAAATCAATGTAAAAATGGTATAAACAACAATAAGTCTTGCATGCTTGCACAAAATATGAAGAAATAAATATGAAATGAAAATGAAAGATGTAAAATGAAAGTAATATGCTTACAAGCTACTATGATGAGGTGATTAGAACAAGGATTAACCTAAACACCCTAGGTTTTTATTTCAAAACCTTTAATAAGAGTGTAATCTAGAGTGTTTAAACTTGAGCTTGGAAAAACTTGATGATCTCTTGTAAACACCTTATATGGCCGGTTTTGATAGAGGAAGAACCAAAGAGAGAAAAAACTTACTACTTGTTGAATTATTATGAGGTGAATGAAATGAATGGAGTGAAGATTGAGTAATATCTATACATGTTGAAAAATTTACCAACTAATTAAATGCTACCTCCCCCTTGGTCGGCCAAGGGGGGAGGGATTTGCAAAATATCTTTTTTTTTTTTTTTTTTTTTTTTTATATAATGTGTATAATTTGTAATAAGTGTAAGAAAAATGTGTAGGAAATAATAACTTGTAAGGTTTTATATACATTAGTGTATTTAAGGTAATTTTAGCTAAAAGTAATTTTTAATAGGTCCAAGTAAAGTATAATGAGATCATAAAAATTGTAAAAATACATTTCTTGTAAAATTTTAGTGATATAATAATTTTCGTGTAGTTTTTAAGAAAAACGTCGTAATAATATAAATTTAACGATTTATATACAAAATAAATTTAAAACACTAGGTTAACTCAAAATATAGTTTTTATAAACTAAATGTAAGTATAAAAATATATCGGGATCATTTTTGGAAGCATCGGATTAAATATTCAAAATAATACACTTGATAACGCTTATTTAATATAAAATTTACGCGTTTAAGGTGAAATGCAATGTCATGAATGAACTAACATGATGCAAATGATGTTAATGAAATGTAGACTAAACTTTGTCCATATGAAATGCTCAGATGATATGATCATGAATTACTAAACCATTAAGGTTACGCGATTTGGAACACGAAACCTAGTTTACGATAAATGATGAAATTGTGAACTTGAGAAATGACCTGAAATTACGAGGTGTCACATTCAGCCCATCAAAAAGGAATTCACCCCTGATCAGCCAAGTTAGTCTATCCAATTTTGAGTTTGTGATGAATATCGGAAAGAAGACATGAAGAGGTGCGTATGGTTATCGATGATTGAGAGCGCATAAAACATCATAGTAAAGAAAATATTGGATAAATCTCCAATAATAACACTTTGACTTTGAAATATGTGAACATTTTTTTGCACTAAGATTTATAAATAAGCGCTCCCAACATAACATGATCCCTCCGAATTAGACATAGTTAGCTAGGCTATGTATAATTAACGATGGATGACGCTCGGTTTAGTCGTTATAACTCTCAATGTTTACAAAGATTTAAACTGTGACGTTAAAATGGTCGCTAAAGAAAAAGGAAGTAAGATTCTCGTAAGTAATAAACAAATCGAAAAGAAAATAAAGTATATATATGAGAATATTTTACAACGAGTGGTTTATCAAAAGTAGTACATCTTTAAATTATAAAGTTTAGGATATGATGGAAAACATAAACTTAGTACAACATAGTACATAAAGAAAAAATACCTTAGTTTCCGAATCCTTCAGCCTTCCTCGTCATGATACCTTGACTCCTCCTCCTAACATGTATGCATTCCCATGAGCACCTTCAAATTGTTGACCTTGGTTTTGAGGACATTGATTCCTATAGTGTCCTTGCTCCCCACATCCGGCACGGACTATGGCTTTACCTTTACAACTGGCTAGATGTCCCTTGGCATTTGTGGCACTTGGCGGGCAAGGACCCGGTGATGGAAATTACATCGACACATAGTGGGTGTGTTCAAGATAACCTCTACCTTCTAGGTGCAGCGAAATATAGCAAACTTGCTTGCTTTCTATTCTTGTTGATGATGGTTAGTGTTACGGTTTTGGTTGTTGTTATTATAACCTCTTTGGTCATTTTCCCATTTTCTTTTGTTGTTGTTGATTTGGTTATCGTCGTTGTCGTTATTGTGGTTTCGGTTGGTGTTGGTGATGTTGCCTCTCTTTACTACTTGTGCCATGAGCTTTTGAGACACTCGAATAGATTCTTCAATCGTTGGGTCAAAGAAGTCACATCACCTTGGATAATCTCGGAAGTCCTTCAATGAAAGCCTTAGCTTCTCATTATTCAAACCATAGATGGGCATAATGCGGCCAATTCTTGAAACCTTCGAATGTAAGTATCAATGTCATACCCAATAGTTACCAACTCATAGAATTCGGTCTCCAACTTTTTCACTCCATGCGAGGACAAAATTTCTTAGTTACTAAACCTTTGAATTGCTCCCAAGTGAGCTTGAAAGCATTCTCCATTCCCATCAGCATAAGAGTTCCACCACGACAATGCTCCATCAAGTAATGTACTCGTAGCAAACTTGACCTTACTATCATCCAATTACATAATAAATACGGACTCCAATTTCTCGAACCATCGAACCATGGCGTTCCTTCGGTACCTCTAAACTTCGGGATCTCCACTTTTGAAATCCTTATACTAATTTTTAACCTGGACCCTCTCAGATTTCCCGTGAAGAAGAAGAAGCTTGGCGGCCACGGCAGCACCTCGGCCCCAAAGGCAGCAGCAACCGCTTCCTTCAATCCTTAGAGCATCGGCTATGCTATCCCTTACCAACTTTTGAATAGCCAGGAATTTCAGTGTAGCTTTTCTGCCATATCTTCTTCAAAAAAGAGGAGGGTGAGACGTAGCAAAATCCCATGTTAAAATATGGCTAAAGAGAGGTGATATGAGATAATAGATTTGAGGTTATCTTTAAATAAAATGAATGATGGATTCCAAGAAGATGGGTTATGAGATGTCGTAAGTGTTTCAAATGTATGATGGTTTAGTGGCTTAGTGTGTGAATAACGTAACTCGACATACGTTAAGCAACAAAGGAGTGAGAGTGATAAGCCCTACATAAAGGTTTACCTCGGCATTAGACGTTATCGATGATGAGTCAATTGATGTAAAAATTATGATAGGGAATGACAAGGAATTCTCCACATTAGAGTATGAGGAAATGATAATGGGATGGGTATTTAAGAGCATCCATGTGACAATCGATTTGAAATGAAAGTAAATAACTCGAAAAATAACGATAAATAAAGCATGCAAAGTGAACACGCACTTATGATGAAATGATGAGATGCTATGATGATGTAGTTATAGTCTAGGGTCAATGATGCAACCTAGTTCTCTATAACCAAGCTCCGATACCAATCTGCCACCCCCAAATTACCTGCTTGCGGAATGGAATTCCCGGGATTATTTGCATAGCATCACAATCAAGGTATATTGAAGCGACCTAAAGTGTCGTTTAGAAAATACATCGTTTGATTTAATAAAACAATCAGAGTTTACAAAATATAGGTCCCAAATGAAAATCAACTTGTTCGGAAATAAGTTTAGTACAAGTCAAACGATGTTTTTAAAGAGTATCAATCCCATGTGAGCCATCGTCACCACGACTCTATGATATGTCCACATGCATGCCATGAAGTGAATGTCTTAGATACCTGAGATAAAACATGCTTAAAAGGTCAACACAAAGGTTGAGTGAAATCCATAGGTTTAATTAATTCGTTTGAACACAATAATCGTAGTGTGAGTTAAATTGTTTCACACTCATCGTTGAAAACAAAATCGTATTTATTTCACTAAGTTCATGACAACCAAAGCGTAAACATCGCACCAATAAAAATTGTAATCATCATCGCTTCATCGCCATCTAATAGGTAAACTTGCCAATTTACCTTAATGATTCAAATAGGTCTCGATTTCCCTAACCGGGTCAATAGGAGCTGGAGTGTTAATTCCAATAGGCCTATTCACAATATTCAAGCACACTTAGTGACTAATGGTGCTTGATGTAGGGACTTCGAACATGGCAAATACTTAGTGACAATAAAACATTCGGTTATAGCATACAATTCAAAGCATTTGTGTTCGATTAAAATGTAGCATGCATCTCCAAGAGTTTGTAAAGCAAGAAGAGAAAGTGGGGCTATGAACTCACCCCTGTTAATGATTATATGAAAAAAGTGGGTACACCGAGATGTAGTGTGATGCTTTAATCTTGACCTATTATGAATGTTATGATATCGAATGAGTTATGATGTAATGTTATGCATGCATTGATGTTATTTATATACCATTTGTGAGTTTTGAAAATAATACTTATACGTCGTAAAAATACTCTTTTGACGTCTTGACCATTCTTAAATTACTTCACAAGTATTTACGTCAAAATGTCATCCTACAATAATTTATTAATTGTGAAATTTTAACTTTTCATCATAAAATAATGTCGCCGAAATTTCATGAAAGTGACAAAATGGCTCGAAATACTAGTCGAAATGGTGGCGTCGAACGTTAGAAAATGAACTCGACGGTTTTGGAAAGCTTGTATCAAAATCTAGAAGTTTTAGTACATGAGTTTTCGCATAGGGTCTCTCAACATAAAGATAATAGAGGTTAAATATGGTGATTTTGTCCAAATGTTGTGTAAAAGTGAGTTTCGGCAAAGTTTAAGCAACCAGAATAATTTATTACAACTTCGCTATACAAACGGTTGGTCGTTTTGGAAAATATGCTTGATGATCTCGATTTTATTAGAAGATATTTCGTTACAAAAAGTTCTACGCCATCATTAAAATAGCCTTCAATATGGTCGTTTGTTTACCGTAACACTTGTCTCGAAAATAATATAGTTTTCTAAAAATAATAATTCGGCAATTTTATAAAACGTGCATATCTTAGTCGTTTCAAATCCATTTTCTAATATCGATTACGTATCAAAGTATACTAGTATATTTTTGATAAGTCGAAATAATTTGTAAAGCTTAGGCTTTTGACTGACATACAAAACTAAAATAGGTTGTGAAATTTCAGAAATATATATATATGCAAACTTGAAAAATCCATAACTTCTTCGTTATAACTCCGTTTTAATCCGCCTAAGCGCCACGGATTCGTTTTAAAGTATAGTTTCTAAATATCAAGGCCAAAAATTCGTGCCTACTGTCGGATTTTCCAGAAAAACAAAACAAGATCAGACCACTTTTATTACTTGTCACAATAGTTTTTTCTATCTAAACCTATTCCAATCCCTTCAAAACAACTCCAAATCTATTCTAATCCTACCATACACCTTCTTAGGGTGTCATGGGTTCCTAAACATCATCAAGACCAATATATAACAAGGGAATAATTATAGGATGACTTTTATATATCAAACTCTTAAAATCAATGTAAAAATGGTATAAACAACAATAAGTCTTGCATGCTTGCACAAAATATGAAGAAATAAATATGAAATGAAAATGAAAGATGTAAAATGAAAGTAATATGCTTACAAGCTACTATGATGATAGATTACAAGGATTAACCTAAAAACCCTAGGTTTTTATTTCAAAACCTTTAATAAGAGTGTAATCTAGAGTGTTTAAACTTGAGCTTGGAAAAACTTGATGATCTCTTGTAAACACCTTATATGGCCGGTTTTGATAGAGGAAGAACCAAAGAGAGAAAACTTTTACTACTTGTTGAATTATTATGAGGTGAATGAAATGAATGGAGTGAAGATTGAGTAATATCTATACATGTTGAAAAATTTACCAACTAATTAATATACCTCCTTGGTCCCAAGGGGAGGATTAAAATATCTTTTTTTATATAATGTGTATAATTTGTAATAAGTGTAAGAAAAATGTGTAGGAAATAATAACTTGTAAGGTTTTATATACATTAGTGTATTTAAGGTAATTTTAGCTAAAAGTAATTTTTAATAGGTCCAAGTAAAGTATAATGAGATCATAAAAATTGTAAAAATACATTTCTTGTAAAATTTTAGTGATATAATAATTTTCGTGTAGTTTTTAAGAAAAACGTCGTAATAATATAAATTTAACGATTTATATACAAAATAAATTTAAAACACTAGGTTAACTCAAAATATAGTTTTTATAAACTAAATGTAAGTATAAAAATATATCGATCATTTTGGAAGCATCGGATTAAATATTCAAAATAATAATTTGCGATAACGCTTATTTAATATAAAATTTACGCGTTTAAGGTGAAATGCAATGTCATGAATGAACTAACATGATGCAAATGATGTTAATGAAATGTAGACTAAACTTTGTCCATATGAAATGTCGATGATATGATCATGATTCACTGCTAAACCATTAGGTTACGCATTTACACGAAACCTAGTTTACGATAAATGATGAAATTGTGAACTTGAGAAATGAACGAAATACAGTGTCACATTCGCCATCCAAAAGGAATCCATCCCCAATTCAGTTCGTGTTAGTCATCGAATTTTGAGTTTGTGATGAATATCGAGGAGATAGACAAGGAGGTGCTATGGTTATCGATGATGAGAAGGCATAAAACATCATAGTAAAGAAAATATTGGATAATCTCCCACTTAATAACACTTTGACTTTGGAATATGTGAACATTTTGCTTGCACTAAGATTTATAAATAACCGCTCCCAACATAACATGATCCCTCCAATTAACATAGTTATAGGCTATGTATAATGAACGATGACGTGATCTTGGTTTAGTCGTTATAACTCTCAATGTTTACAAAGATTTAAAGCGTGACGTTAAAATGGTTTAAAGAAAAAGGAAGTAAGATTCGTAAGTAATAACAAATCTAAAGAAAATAAAGTAAGATAGATGAGAATATTTTACAACGAGTGGTTTATCAAAAGTAGTACATCTTTAAATTATAAAGTTTCGGATACGATGGAAAACATAAACTTAGTACAACATAGTACATAAAGAAAAATAAGATTTGTTAGTTTCCGAACTTCTTCAGCCTTCCTCGCGTTGATACCTTGACGAAGCTTCCTCCTCCTAACATGTATGCATTCCCATGAGCACCTTCAAATTGTTGACCTTGGTTTTGAGGACATTGATTCCTATAGTGTCCTTGCTCCCACATCCAAGCACGTGACTATGGCTTTACCTTTACAATCCCTGGCTAGATGTCCCGGTTTTTGGCATTTGTGGCACTTGGCGTGGGGAACCAGTGATGGAAATTACATCGACACATAGGGGTGTGTTCAAAGATAACCTCTACCTTTCTGAGTGCGGAACATAAACCATAGCTTCTTTTATTCTATTTGTTGTTGATGATGGTTAGTGTTGGTTTGGTTGTTGTTATTATAACCTCTTTGGTCATTTTCCCATTTTGTTGTTGTTGATTTGGTTATCGCCGCTTGTTTTATTGTGGTTTCGTTGGTTGGTGATGTTGCCTCTCTTTACTACTTGTGCCATGAGCTTTGAGACACCTGAATAGATTCCTCAATCGTTTGTGGGTCAAAAGAAGTCACATCACCTTGGACAATCTCGGGAAGTCCTTCAATGAAAGCCTTAGGGCTTCTCATTATTCAAACCATAGATGGGCACGCCAATTCTTGAAACCTTGAATGTAAGTATCAATGTCATACCCAATAGTTACCAACTCATAATTTCTGTCTCCAACTTTTTCACTTCCCAGACGAGGACAAAATTTCTTTGTCACTAAACCTTTGAATTGCTCCCAAGTGAGCTTGAAAGCATTCTCCATTCCCATTGGTTGAGCATATGAGTTCCACCACGACAATGCTCCATCAAGTAATATCTAAACTTAAACTTGACTACACTATCCGGCAATTACATAACAAATACGGACTCCAATTTCGAACCATCGAACCATATGTGCTCTCTTCTGGCACCTCTAAACTTCGGGATCTCCACTTTGAAATCCTTATATCAACAGTTTTAACTCCGGACCCTCCTCAGATTTCCCTGCGCAGCTAGCAAAGCCTAATGCCTAAAGAAGCAGCGGCCTGAAGAATAGCACAGCCAATCCGCTTCCCCTTTCAATCCTTAGAGCATCGGCTATGCTATCCCTTACCAACTTTTGAATAGCCGCAGTCATTTCAGTGTAGCTTCCGCCATATCTTCTTCAAAATAAGAGAGAAATGACGTAAAAATCCCATGTTAAAAATATGCTTCTAAAGAGAGGTGATATGAGATAATAGATTTGAGGTTATCTTTAAATAAAATGAATGATGGATTCCAAGAAGATGGGTTATGAGATGTCGTAAGTGTTTCAAATGTATGATGGTTTAGTGGCTTAGTGTGTGAATAACGTGTAACCGACATAGTGGCTAAGCAACAAAGAGTGAGATGACTTCGCCTACACATAAAGGTTTACTCTAAGATTAGACGCTATCGATGATGAGTCAATTGATGTAAAAATTATGATAGGGAATGACAAGGAATTCTCCACATTAGAGTATGAGGAAATGATAATGGATGGGTATTTAAGAGCATCCATGTGACAATCGATTTGAAATGAAAGTAAATAACCTGTACGAAAATCGCATGTAAAGTAAATATGCACTTATGATGAAATGATGAGATGCTATGATGATGTAGTTATAGTCTGGGGTCAATGATGCAACCTAGTTCTCTATAACCGAAGCTCGATACCAATCACACACCCAAATTACTGTTTTGCGAATGGAATGGAATTCGGGATGACCGTCATAGCATCACAATCAGTATAGAATTAATCCTAAAGTGTCGTTTGGAAAATACATCGCTTGATTTAATAAAACAATCAGAGTTTACAAAATGTAGGTCCCAAATGAAAATCAACGTGCGGAAATAAGTTTAGTACAAGTCAAACGCATGTTTTTAAAGAGTATCAATCCATGTGAGACGCTGGGCCGCCACCGCTGACTCTATGATATGTCCACATGCATGCCATGAAGTGAATGTCTTAGATAACCGATAAAACATGAAGGTCAACACAAAGGTTGAGTGAAATCCATAGGTTTAATTAATTCGCTTGTTGAACACAATAATCGTAGTGTGAGTTAAATTGTTTCACACTCATCGTTGAAAACAAAATCGTATTTATTTCACTAAGTTCATGACAACCAAAGCGTAAACATCGCACCAATAAAATTGGTAATCATCGTTTCATCGCCGCCCTAATAGGTAAACTTGCCAATTTACCTTAATGATTCAAATATAGTCCTCGATTTCTAACCGGTCAATTAGGAGTGATTAATTGAATGAAGGCCTATTCACAATATTCAGGCCACCTGTGCAAGTGACTAATGGCGTATGGGACTTTGAACATGGCAAATACTTAGTGACAATAAAACATTCGGATATAGCATACAGTTCAAAGCATTTGTGTTCAATTTAAAATGTAGCATGCATCTCCCCAAGAGTTTGTAAACGTTAAAGAGTAAAAGGGGCTATGAACTCACCGCTGTAATGATTATGATGACAAAAGGGTACACCGAGATGTAGTGTGATGCTTTAATCTTGACCTATTGAATGTTATGATATCGTGAATGAGTTATGATGTAATGTTATGTGCATTCCAGTATGTTATTTATACCATTTGTGAGTTTTGAAAATAATACTTATCGTCGTAAAAAAAATACTCTTTTGACGTCTTGACCATTCTTAAATTACTTCACAAGTATTTACGTCAAAATGTCATCCTACAATAATTTATTAATGATTTATTGTGAAATTTTAACTTTTCGTCGTAAAATAATGTCGTCGGAAATTTCATGAAAGTGACAAAATGGTTCAAATACTAGTCGTAATGTAACGCGTCGAACGTTGAAAACTAACCGACGGTTTTGGAAATCTTGTATCAAAATCTAGAAGTTTTAGTACATGAGTTTTCGTCATAGAGGTCTCGAACATAAAGATAATAGAGGTTAAATATGGTGATTTTGTCCAAATGTTGTGTAAAAAGTGAGTTTCATAGCAAAGTTTAAGCAACCCAGAATAATTTATTACAACTCCTTATACAAACGGTTGGTCGTTTTAGAAAATATGCTCGATGATCTCGATTTTATTAGAAGACATTTCGTTCCAAAAAGTTCTACGTCATCATTAAAATAGCCTTCAATAGTCGTTTTTGGTAACACTTGTCTCGTAAAAATAATATAGTTTTTCTAAAATAATATTACGGCAATTTTATAAAACGCATATCTTAGTCGTTTCAAATCCATTTTCCTGATATAATGCCTTAGCTTCTATCAAAGTATACTAGTATTTTTTGATAAGTCGAAATAATTTGTAAAGCTTAGGACTCTTTTTGACTCTCGCATACAAACTAAAATACTGAAATTTCAGAAAATATATATATCGTCGTCAAACTTGAAAAATTCATAACTTCTTCGTTATAACTCCGCTTTAATCCGTTCAAGCGGCCACGGATTCGTTTTAAAGTATATTTTCTAAATATCAAGGCCAAAAATTCGTGCCTACTGTCGGATTTTCCAGAAAAACAAAACAAGATCAGACCACTTTTATTACTTGTCGAAAATAGTTTTTCTCGTACTAAACCTATTCCAATCCCTTCAAAACAACTCCAAATCTATTCTAATCCTACCATACACCTTCTTAGGGTGTCATGGGTTCCTAAACATCATCAAGACCAATATATAATAAGGGAATAATTATAGGATGACTTTTATATATCAAACTCTTAAAATCAATGTAAAATGGTATAAACAACAATAAGTCTTGCATGCTTGCACAAAATATGAAGAAATAAATATGAAATGAAAATGAAAGATGTAAAATGAAAGTAATATGCTTACAAGCTACTATGATGAGGTGATTAGAACAAGGATTAACCTAAACACCCTAGGTTTTTATTTCAAAACCTTTAATAAGAGTGTAATCTATAGAGTGTGCTTTGAGCTTGGAAAAACTTGATGATCTCTTGTAAAACATAATATATGGTGGGGTTTGATGAGGCAAAGAGAGAAAACTTTCTTCTTTGTTGAATTATTATGAGGTGAATGAAATGAATGGAGTGAAGATTGAGTAATATCTATACATGTTGAAAAAATTTACTTAATTAATCTTTTCAAAGCGGAGTGGTAGAAGAGGATTATGAAATATCTTTTTTTTTTATATATATAATGTGTATAATTTGTAATAAGTGTAAGAAAAATGTGTAGGAAATAATAACTTGTAAGGTTTTATATACATTAGTGTATTTAAGGTAATTTTAGCTAAAAGTAATTTTTAATAGGTCCAAGTAAAGTATAATGAGATCATAAAAATTGTAAAAATACATTTCTTGTAAAATTTTAGTGATATAATAATTTTCGTGTAGTTTTTAAGAAAAACGTCGTAATAATATAAATTTAACGATTTATATACAAAATAAATTTAAAACACTAGGTTAACTCAAAATATAGTTTTTATAAACTAAATGTAAGTATAAAAATATATCGGGATCATTTTTGGAAGCATCGGATTAAATATTCAAAATAATAATTTACGCGATAACGCTTTATTTAATATAAATTTACGGAATTGAAAATGCAATGTCATGTGAATGAACCATGACCTAAAACAATGTTAATGAAATGTAGACTAAACTTTGTCGTATATGAAATGCTTTCGTGATAATATGATATTGAATTATTTGTATACGCTGAGATTTGGAACACATCTTGCTAGTTTCGATAAATGATAAAATGAGCTTGAAATGACGCGAAAATTAGAATTACGAAAAGCGGACAAAACATTAGTAAAGAAATTTGGGAATGACAGGATTAGAATGATAGAAACCAAGCACGCACTACCCGAATGTCAATTATTCATGCGAACTATATTTACCGACTATAATTAAGCATTTAAGCCATTCATTCAAGTTGATAACAAGTAGTTGAACCAAATTAAGCCCATTAAAGCAGATTTAGTTTAACCCAATAAAGGCTTGAAACAGCCCATTACAATCATTCTTAAAAACTGCATAGCTATTTTAACAAAGTTTTTATTCGTATGAAAGAGAGTTCATTTGTATGACATATGCAACAAATGTGTGTGTAAATAACAAAAACTATATGTTCTTCCATTTTTATTTTTATTTTTTTGTTTTTGACATTTTAGACTAATTCAAGAAGTTTGATTCCACCACCACATAAAAAGCGACCGTTAATACATCACTAAAATATCATTTCTCAAACAGAGATACATAAAATATTTTGTCCAACTATAACCTTTCTATTTCGTTTTATATGTGGAAGACTCGAAACCTTGTTACAAGTTGTTTGCAGTTTTCGCCATAATGTCCTAAAATAGTTTAATAACGTTTATTGATGATATCATATTGATCAAATGGGCATTGGAGTTCTCTTCGATCATGATATTAACGGGACAAGTAGTAGATGATGTTGACTGTTAGTTATATTGTCAGAAATATACACAAGTTGCATCAAGCCATCAAAACATTCAAGTGAGAAAAATATCATAAATAGATAAATAGATTGATTATATGTGTATACACTTAGAAAATCGTACTCATGATAATTTTTTAAGGCAATCAAGTTAGACAAAACTATATAGTATATCATTTGATTTTTTGCATGAACTAATGGTTATTGTCACAATAATTGGTTAATAGACAGGACCTCAAGGATATATAATACATCTGAGCCCATTTAAGATACAGCTTTGTGGAGACCATCATATGATTTATAGTTACGATCAATGGCTGCTATATTTTTTGAAGTTAGGTTAGGATGGAGATTGAACATGAATGAGTTTAAAACAAAACTCGATGTTTGCCATATATGTCACGATATGTACTTGTCGAGGGTTGTTTTTGAAGTCAATGATGCTAATTCGTAAAGATCAACAATTTGATGAGGATCATAAAATTTCATGCATTTAGTTATACAAATACAATATGAGGTTCCTATCTAATTATCTTATGTGTATCAATGTAATATATCACAAAATTAGTTAAAAGAAAATCGTTTAGACATTATTAATGAATACACGTGTTTAAATTTGTGTTTAATTTATAATTATGGCTGAGGGCCAAGTAATACACGAGGCGGCCTATGCATGCTAGTGTGATAATTTTTAAAAAATTAAAGAAAATAACGTTTTGTAACACTAATATATTTTATTATTTGTAACCTATGTTTTAATGGAAAAGTTAGCTAACAATAAAACTACTGACATAGGTTGAATCATCTAAACGACTGGAAGTTGTCTACAATATATTTAAACGCTCACATGTCACAAGCTTGTGTATCGCTTTATCTGAGAGTATTAGAGTCAGATTTAGTAATACAATCGATACTCTCATGGAGATGGCATATTTTAGTTTTGTTCATGCTCGTTCGTTTATATATCAAACAAATATTTTAAACTATTATTTACTAAGACTTTTGATTCGTTTAGTGCATCTAATATGAGCCAATTAATGTCCAAGGTTTTGGGTTAGATCCATACTAGGTGACGCACTGAATCAACCTAATTCAAAAACCTGTCGGGGGACATTGCAATCATTTAGATATCGTTAGAACCCAAAACCTCTTGATTTGTCTTTTATGATTGTCCCAGTAAACAAACATTTTGTTGCCTAAAATATAACACGATAAATGTTACTCCGTATCAATTAGACTTATAGTAATTCTTTTGGTTTTACATGTCATTTATCGTCCATGATCGTAGAAAACAATTAAGCGCCGGCAACTAGCAAGTTGTTATAGTATAAGATACTAATTATCTTGACCGTACTACTGATTTCCATACTGAAGATCAATATGTCAAATAAAAGATTACACTTAAATCTCTATAAACCTTATATTCTTTGAAATGGCATATTTTCATTAAGCCAGAGTTTTGGTTTCGGGTGAGCCAAATATTAAAGTAGCATTTGACAAAAAATAACATTATTACTCCGTAAAGAATAACTCCAAATTAACACTAAAAACACGTAAAAAAAAGCAAACACAATTGTTATAGTTAAGAAAAATATAACTAAGTAATACAATTGACAAAGTATTAAAAAGGTAACAAACTCCCGACTTTTATATAAATCCGAGTATGTATTAAACTACAACAAATAAAGTGGGTTCGAGAGGGCCAATTAGATTTTAATGGATCAATTTACTCAAGTGTACTGACTATAAGTAAAAGTTTTGATAATCTTTTGGTGGTTCTTGGCCAACCCAACACATAATGTAGTCTGTCCTGATAATGTTCCGAGCCATAATAGGATTATGAAATTATCAATCCATTCAAGCCAAAAGCGGTTTTACATTTGTATTTCTATGAAAAATTCAAGTGTGAGATAAGACTTTTATATCTTCCTTAAAAGCGTCTTTGCGACGTGGTTTCGTGTCAAAGCACACTCTATTTTGTTATCTTGAAATGATCCAAGTGGTTGTTTAAACAACAACATCAATGCAAGCGTAGTTGATTTGCTAATATTTACGAGGTAATTACAAATTTCATCCTTATGGTTTATACACACAATTTCACTTTTTATTCTTAAACTTTAATTGTTGCATTGCTCGTCCTTGTCGTTATCCATTTCTAACAGACCAATCATTTAGTTTGTTAATTTATCTTCGTTAAGTCTGCACATAAGGGTATTCTCGTCTTTTCATTCTCTTTCATCTTAAACTTATATTTATTCTTGAATATTTGTATAAAAGAAAAAAACAAATTTTGTTCATCTTAAATCAATCAAAGTTAAACCTCTTATTTCATCAATTTTATCAATATATTTAATCCATTCATAAATATCAATGAAAATCAAACCCATTTCATTGAATTCAAAATCATATCATCAAAACCCGAGAGGGAAGAAAATTTGGAACCCATAATCACCTATGAACACACAAAATGAATCCCGAAATTTTAGACTGGTCTATTAGAAATGGACAACCACAGGGCGAGCTATGTAATTATTAAAATTTAAGAGAAAAGGGTGGAATTATGTGTAAATCACAGGGACTAAATTTGTAATTAACTCTATTTATATTAAACTATTTTTTTCACAAAATGGCTAACGCCTAAAAATTTATACAACATCCTCCTCACTGTGGAGGTTATTTTTACAAGAAAGTTTACATTCCAAACAAATTTGAAACAGAGTTAGTTCATAATTTCACAATAAAAATCATACATTTTGGGATGTTTAAACTATATGATACTATATTATGCTGTTTTTGTTTTGGACTTTTCATCGATCATTACTAGAATACTTGGCAGAAGCAGCGTCCCTTTGGCAGTGGTGTCTAGACAGTGATGATGTCCGTTTTTGACAAAGTTTAGATGGATGTTTTTCTTCGACAACATAAGAGTATATCATGAATTCTTCAGAAGAATCGCTTTTACTCATGGCATGGTTGCATTACGGCGCGATTATGTTCACTTTAACAAAATCTAATAGGATCCATTTGCGTCGTGTTTTTAACAAATGTTTTAAGTCACATTTATCGATTAATAATAATAGATTACTTGTATGAAGTGACGATGAAATAATTTTTAGAGACAATTTTACCGGCATTGGGTTATACTCAAATTTCCACGTGTCGACAAATTCACGATTGGCGTTAAAAGTCTTTTACTTTTTGGTGTTATTATCTAAACTTATTTAGTTGCGATTTTCTTTCGGAAATTTACATATATTATGCTTGTTCTCCTAAGTTATTTGATGTTGTTAACAAACTAATAATTAAATAAACTTTTATATGTTTTAAGGTAATAGTTGTTCGGATGTGTTAGTGCATGTGTTTTTGTGTGTGTAAATTTAGTTTTTTTTTTTTCACAACTTTTGACATGAAGTAGGATAGCGGGTGTTGTACTGATTAGATTTATCTTTTTTTTTGCATGTCGTCTCCTTTGTGATCTTTGCCATAAGATTTTCTTGTTACAATTTTTTTTGTTCTTTAAGTACATGGTTAGTTTTTATATGGTTATGTAAAGTTTGAAATTTGAATTTACATTTGAGCCGTATAGTTTTGAAGGTTGGTGCTTTCAATATTTTATCGATCGGTCTTAACGTCCATATTTTCGAAAAAGTGTATTTAGCCATCCTTTTATTTACTTTTTTCTCATTGTCATACTTTTTTTCCTTTGTTTACACTTTGTATTCAATAATTTCAAAGTAGAAATTTATTTCAGTTTGAGACATTTATCCAATGTTTTGAAAACACAGGAATCTATGAATTCCAGTATCGAGTCATCATAATATTATTAATAGTTGGGTCAATCCTGGTTTTCTTTATAAAAAACCTCTTTTTTTCAAAAATATAAAAAAGAATTATATATATAAATCATGACTAATCCATATATTGAGCCTAGAAACACATTTAATGACAAAGATAACATTTAAAAATAAAAATCGTCGCAAATATATATTATAACCTGTTTTATTTTTAAAAACATCAAATAAACCCAATCGGTTTAGTAACGGTTACCCGGGTTCTTAAAATACGTGCGTTCAATTGAGTTTAATGGCGTTAAACCGGTTTAATATGACCATTTTTTGCTGGAACCAGACAGTGGGTTTCAAAATTGCTTTATCACAAAGTTGTAAGAAAGTTCATATTTTCCTCTAAAACAATTCTAAAACAATATGAATCTTCCATTTGATTCAAATGTTTTCTAAACAATTTCACAAGCATTGGCCCCATTTTTACGCATCATCTATAACCATTTTCAAGTGAAAACCAATGTGAAAACATAGGCCTCGGTAACACCTTTAAAGTAAACAAAATTCAACAAAAGAGAAATAAAAAAGGATATATCATCATCAACAAAAATTCTTTTTTATTAGTCAATCCATGACTGAAAAAAATATGTTGCAATGTATAGAAGACCCTCATACACTACCTAACAATTTTTTTTCAAGCCAATCATAACTAAAACCACCAACACAACAAATCTCATATCCAAACACACATTAAAAAACTATAGAATTTAAATGTGTTATAAACTACAAGATCAAATGTACTCAGTTCTTGATATGTAGGCTTTAGTTTTCATCATTTGCCTCAAAAGGTCATTATTGTCTTTGGAAAAATATCAAAAATAAAAAAACCAAAAGCTAACAGATTTTGACTTTAATCATATGTCAAAGATATTATAACTACCAAGAAGACACACAAATAAAAAACTAATTTAGCGAGATCCGGTTTTAGTAACCAACAAAAGATCAAAACCAAGCGGGTCTTGGTCTTAAAACCAACAAAACTTTACTTTAGATCTATGTTCAAAAGAAAACAATAGAGACCTTTTTACATTTAACTAAAATACAAATTAGACAACAATGAATTTTAGATCTAATAAAAGACAACTTATAAAAAACATAAAACTTTAGATATGCTACCTCATCTTAATCATATCGCAACCATTAGCCGAACAACAGACTGCCAAAAATACTCGAAAACCTTAAAATATACAATGAATTAAAAAATCATCATCAATCAAACGGACCATCTTAGAAACTCTAAAATATTGAAAACATAAAAAGCTTCGAGCAACAAACCTTTAAATCTAACCAAATTGAGTTATGAGCCCAAACATGTAGATCTTACGTAAAGTAAAATGATGAGTTGTCGTATGGCAAATAAACATATAAAACAGATGCAAACATCGTTAGCCTTCACCCACACAATCCAAAGACGCCCAAAAATAAAAATAAAATAAAAATCAGCCACACCAAAAATATCTAACACCACCCACTTTAGCTTACAATCGTCACACACCCATCACCATCGCCACATGTAGATGGCGTGAGGACCCAAACAAGAGGAGGCGGCTGCGTGTTTATTTGTTGGCCTGCAAAGAGGTGGGAGAGAGAGTTGAGATGTTTTACTTGTGTGTGTATTTTGTTTTGGTAAAATTAATGAGTGGGTGTGTAATATATAAAAGGGTTAGGTTCTTTCATAAGTTTCAACTTGATTTTTCATAACTTTACCGCCTTGTATAAATTGAATTTTCATAATTCCTGTCATGTACAAATAAGGTAGCAATTGCAATGGAATGATTCAATACTTCCTACATTAAATCCACCGTGCCCAATAAGGTAGTTGCATTTGAATGATTCAATAATTTCCAACTAAACAATAATTTCAATGGTGTAATAGAGTATCAAGGTTTGTGAGAATTCAAGACCTACCTAATATAGATTAACTTTTTCAAAATTTCACATTGCTTGACTTTTTAACATTCAACATTGTTAATACAAATATAGATCATAAAACGCGTTATTTATATTTTATGATATTTACCTAAGTTTTGTTAACGACAAAAGTAAATTTAATTTGTATAAAAGCTTAAAGCTTGTCAAGTTTAATAGATATTAAAACAAGTTTTTTCAAACAATATATTCATCATTCAAGCATTTACATTTATGATTAGTAAAATCTTGATATGACTCTAATCATTATGTATGATAATAGTTTTTAGAATGTGTTAGGTTCTTAAAACCAAACACTACTTAAGTACTTGCATATTTCTAAAAATAGAAATACAACATATGACATCATGTGATTCATCATGGAAATCATTGGAAGATTTCATTAGATATTTTGTGTGGATTTGTACTCTTCATATCTTGCACAATCTCACTTAGATAGAGTTGACTTTAGCAAAGATTTGATATTTTGGCTGTGGGCCGGCGGTACCAATTGGTACAGGCGGAACCTTTTAAGGGTTTCGCGGTCCCGCTCCTGTCCATTTTTGGCTATAAATAGCAATGCCAAGCCAAGTAGTTTTTCATCCCTTTCTACATACTCTCATACATATCTTCTCTCTAACCTTTCTAACTCAGTTTCATATCATATTAGTGATCTCTTTTGTAGCAAAGAAGATCAGTCACATTCAAGCTTCAAACGAGAAGTTGGAAGTCTTGTTTGTTTAGTGTTGTATGATCTTGTGTTGATTCATACTTCATTGTTGCATTAAACCATCATAATCTTGTGAGTGTGAGTGGTTAGTATTTTAGTCCTCAAAATACATTGTGTGTGGGAGTGGTTGTACCCTTAGAAAGAACTCGACATCTAGCTTAGTGTCGGAAATAGTGTAAGTGTAAAGGTTTTCTCCGCCGGTGAAAGGAGCTTGTTGACTAGTGAAGTTAAACTCTCGAGTGTGAGACTCGAGGAGTGGAGTAGGGCAAGGAAAACGAGTCCTTGTAGACCGAACCACTATAAATAACTTGTTGTGGTTTGATCATTTCTTTCCTTATTTACTCCTTACATATTGCTTGCATATTTCATTAACATATCTAAGATCAATATCAATTGATCTTTACAATAAGTTTCAAAACAAAGTTTTAATTAGTAAACTATTCAACCCCCCTTCTAGTTTTCTACAAACATTTCCAACTTTCACCATTTTCTCTTTACTAGACGAGTGCCCGTGCATAGCAACGGAGGTTCCTAGCGGCAGAGAATTAACGATATGCGATATTGTGATAAGTGTTTCGATATAACGCTCAATATAAAACGTGAAAAGATCAAAATGTAGTTTGCAAACGACAATTGTACCCGCAATGCATAGCAAATGAATTTTCTAACGGCTCTACTTAGTTTTTAGTTTTCATTTGAAAGCATAAGGGGTGTTAAAAGGGGTAAATTAGACAATTAATTTTAATTTTAGAATAATTAAGTTTTCAAAAAATGAGGTATATGCGCTATTAAGATAGTCGCTTATGTGTATGCTTACATGTTCTTTTATGTTTTAAATATACAAATACAACAATTGTGAAATTATTTGTGGTTCTCATTTGATTGATGGGTTAAGTTAACATTCTGTGTTTTAGACGTTTTAATTAACCTTTGTTTGTTTGTTTTTTTAAAACACAGAATGTTTAACGTTTGTTTGTTTATGTTCATGTTTTAGGTCGAAACAATTATGTTTATATTTAGGTCCACTTATAATACGGTTGCCTTTAATAAAATTACCATAAATAAGTTATTTTGTATAAAAAAAAATAAACAAAACGCTTTTAATTCATTCCAAATTTTAGATGGTAAAAATTTCAAACACCATTACAAATTTTCAAATTTAAAAACTTTTAAACTTTTGGATCTTTAAAATTTTAAAAATATTTCAAATTTCAAAACTGAAAAACTTTACCAAATTTACTTAACACTTTATAAACAAAATTTACAAACAAATTTAAAAAAAATACAAACATCAAATACGATTGTGACAAAATTTAAGCAACAAAATACACAATAAACTTTACATCATATAAATTATTTACAAATATACTTGCAAACAAATTACACACCAAAGTGCACAAATAGATTTACATAAAAAATACACAAAGGTCATATAAACTTATATAAAAAATACCAACAAATATTGAGAGGTAACTAAACGTTTTGGGTGTGAAACGGCAATTCAACACAACAGATTCCAAGTAATTAGGTCGATTCCGGCGACTAATAATGTACTTTCTACCCAAATAGAATTTTAAAGTGGAGAAATACATAGATCTATAAAAAGAATACATAGATCTAAAAAATAGAGCTTTCAAAATCCACAAATGTTACCCGGCAAAGAACCCTTTCCACCTAAAGCGTTGGCGGCAACAACTCTTGCGGCGGCTGCTACTGACCCCTACCGGACGGATGATACGACGGCGTTGAACTTTTCGACAAGATAGCAACACCACTAGCAAAAAAAAGTATAAAACATACCTCAAAAACTATAGATCTAAATATAAAAATTTAGATCTCAAAAATAAAAAAAAAAAAAAAAATAGATCTACTAAAACTCAAAATACTTCTAAACTTGAAAACCTATCTCGGTGGTTTCTTTCATTGTAGTAATACTCAGGTGGTGGTGGGATGACGAGGGAGGGTCAATTTCGGTCGTGGAGTCCGGTGGTGTTGCCATTGGGTGGTGGTGGCTTCGGGTGGAGGTGGCCCTGGTGGTGGTGGCGGCGTCCGGTGATGGTGTGAGTTGTTGTAGTGTTGTTTGTGTGTTTTTGTGAGAGTCTTTGTATGTGTTTTTACTGCGATAACTCACATTTCCGCCTTCAATCTTTGCTTTTCAATTACAATATTTTCTTATTTAAGTTTTTCAACATTTCAACATATTGACTTTTTAACATTCAACAATTTCACTTTAACCATACACCATTTATAGATGGTATAGATTGATTGGATGCCTTACCTTAATTTTCAAACATTTCTAATTAAGTAGCTGATTAATAGTAAACACAATCTATTGTCCAAGTGTGTTATATTTTTTGGGAAAAATGTTTTTTTATGTTACTAAACGTTTGTTTAAAACGAATGCTGTAAATTAAAAAAGTTTGAGCGGTAAAGACAAATAGTTGACGTCAATCAAAAGGGCTGATTTGAGTGTTTTAATTTATTGTTAATGTTTAAAGTATTTTTTAATAATTGCTCAATAACAAAAAAAAACATATTATAAAACAACAAAACGTGTGCATTATTATATAATAGCCTATGAAAATTAGACAACTCTTTTTAGTTATAATCACGCGTCGTTTGTTTTTTTCCCAATAAGTGATTTTTTCTTCTTTTCACTTCTTAGGAGGCCCGTTTCTGTTTGTTTTTTCGAGACATTAAGTGTTTCTTTTCACTTCTTTCCTCTTCTAAAATTCGGCATTATTTTTCAATTTTTACCTCTTCTTCTTCCTTACTTCTTCTTTCAAAACCTTACATCTCTTTTACATTTCATTTTTTATTTACGATTTCGCCCATTTTACGTTTTCGTCTATTTTTCGTTTTTCTTTTTTTTACGTTTTAATCCGTTTTCTTACGTTTTCGTATTTTTTGTCGGTTTTTTATGTTTTCGTTCATTTTTTACGTTGTCATTATTTTCGTTTTCTTACGTTTTTTTTTACGATTAACCCATTTGAACCATATTACAAAAGGATTTATAGCGCAAAAAAAGAAAAAAATAAAAAATAAAAGAAGTACTTCAATAGCACAAAAACAAATGGTCTTCATCCATGCAGATGAAGACTTTAGATCTACCTCTTCTTCTGCAGACATGGTTTGCAGATGAAGAGGTAAAAGCTCTGAAAAAACAAACGACACCAAAATGGCTTCCAAAGTTAGAACGAAATGAAAGTAACCATGTTAACATGTTTATGAATGCATGTATGCATCTATGACTAAATGGCTTCCAAAAGATAAAACTAGAACGAAATGAAAGTAACCATGTTTCTACATGATATCATTTATAGAGAATCTTACTTTTACTAGAAACTTTTTTAAATAAACATTTTACTTTCACCTTTATCAAAATTAACCATCTCAAAATGTTTTATCAAAATTGACAATTATGATATCATTTATAGAGAATCTTATATTAGGCGCGCGTTAAACATAACTTTAAACATCATGCTTAACAAAACTTAATATTTATGTATTGACATATGGATTGCGTTGGTATGGTTGTATACTCATGTGCAGTATGGTAGGATTCAGATATATGCGGCTTAACCAGTTTCTCGTAGTAGTTTCGAACCTCATTCCCTGTCACCCCAATGCATTTATTTAGTGAGGTTTGAACTAAGACCTTTTGTGACTGACCACCGTTGAGTTTTGGTGAATATTGAAGCAATTACGTAGTAGAAATTAGAAAACACCATGCTGAACAACCATGACTCCAAGTCAAAATGGGGAGACTTATTATATCCATTTCTACAAGTATATTTATACAGCATAATTTCGACAAACCAAACAACAAAACCCACTAACTTGATAATTTACATGTTTGAATCCCCTTAAGTTCTGAGAAATCACTAAAATGGAGAAATGAGTATTATATAGAAACCATCAACCAAGATTTGTTACTAGTTTAATGAACTTGATTTCCATGTTTCTATCAGGCCACCTTCATGTAAATCTATATACTCAATAACTCCAAAGACAATCAAGCTCCACTGGTCCATTTATATCTGTCGTATAATCTTGAGCATGACCCATTTCCATTTTCATGTTTTGTTGAATGTTTGAACGATTATCGTTGTCAATCAAGAACCTTAGAATGGAAGGGTCCTGGTATTGCAAGTAGTCCATGTTTTGAACCATTTGGGTGTTTGGAAACCACATAGGATTTTCGTTTATCGTAGGCATAAACTCAATTGATTTGTTGAAAGCTGCATTCAAGTCTTCGTTTTTAGGCATTTGTTCTTGGATTTCATTAGGGATTGTTTCACTTTCGGACCTCGAGATGTCCATTAATTGAGGTAGTTTTGAAGAATCGAGATCATCTACGCAACCATCGTAATTTGTACTTGAAAGCCCATAAATCTGAATCTTCTTGCCTCCACAATTCTTTTCAAAAACCTTACTAATCACCCACTCACCCTACAAAAACAGAACAAGATCAATAAAATAGAGCAAAAACAGAAGAAAGAACAGAGTAAAAACAGAGCAAAACGGTACCTTTGTTGATTGTGAGAAATTTTCGATAGCTAACTTTCCTTCTAATCTGAATTCATGCATGATCCAGTTAGTCTTTTCGCTTTCGAGCTCTACCTTTATAAAACACAAGTGTTTTCTTCATCCCAACAAGCGCTTTCGCTTTATAAATCTCTTTATCTTTACCCGTAGCTTTCCAATACCCCATTTCTGTAGCTCTATTCGTCCTCAAACCAGTTGGATATTTTCGATCTCTGACACAAAAGAAATACCATTCTTTCTCCCCGAATTTCGCCTTCACTTCATTTGCAATCATAAGTTTATAATCAGCATGTCAAATTGTCAATCAGTAAACTCTTTTATGAAAATGAACATAATATATGATAATAGAACTTACATGGAAGATCCCATGGCTCAAATTTGTTCAAATCAACGTCTCCGATGGCTTGACTAACAAAAGAAGCATCCATTGCTTTTGGAAATAAGTAGTGAACTATAAGTTCATTATCCGTTGGATGAAATCGAAAGCCTGGAGGCAATTCTATTGGTTCTTCATGATCATAGTTGCTTAAGTTGGTTTCCATTGCAAGTTTTCTTTTTCGTTTTTCTTTTTGTGTGTGAAGTATTAGTTGAAACTTTTGTGGTTTGAAGATTTAATGGTGTTGTATGGAAGAAAAGTGAAGATCAAGAAGCTATAAATAGGGTTTATGACAAGTGGTGTCTAAGAATTCTTGGGTTGTTTTCCTTTTGTTTTTCTGTTTTGAGGTAGACAAGTTGAGGTTGTTTGATTTTTTGCTTTTTTGCCTTCTATTTATGGGTCAATACATGCCATAAGTTGGTACTTTATTTCAATTTTTATCATAGATAATGCAGTCCGATATTTGTGCATAAAATGATACAGTAGTATGTTTTCTTGTTCATTTAGCACAACTATTCGTTTAGATATGCTAAGACATAACAAATAGTAGCGTTCAAAAATCAAATCACTATTACTATGTAACATTAGTACTCCGTATACGAAAAGTTATCATAAGATGTACAAAATTAAAATTGTTGCTATTTCGGGTGATCGAAGTTTCAAAATTTCGTTGCAGTTTCATGAAACTAAAGTTTCAACATTTTGTTGCGAAATCGTGATTTTAGTTTGACCATTTATGCAAAATTTGCGGGTTCAATATTTATAAGACCACCTGTGTTAACTTGTTTTGAAAATGTGTTTTAGAAGTAAAAAGCGACCGTGTGTTAACTTGTCATTTTTATTATTAGAGCAATGTAAAATAGTATACTAAAGATATTATTGATTTTTTTTAATTTATAAGTGGTATTATAAGAATGTGTTAAAATTAAAAGACCAACCTATTTATGTAAAGTCAAAACCTTGTTATTATAACAAGGGGTAAAATAGGTATAGAATATTACTCAAAAATTAAGAATTTCGCATAAATATGAGATGATTATGATTGCAAGCTAGACTTGACTAAAATATGAGCATTTACATGCAACTAATTAAGCTAGGATTATAATTAGGAGCAAAGAATACATTGCACATGGTCCCAATTAAGGGATACTTGATTAGCAAGTGATGGTGAAACATGGTTCAAAGAATCCCATTCAATCCCTTGCCATAACTATGGAAACCAGCAAAGTGAGTTCTTGACAACCCTCAAGATATCTTCACAATTTATAGTAATAACATTGACCACTTATGATATGCTTGCATTTGCTCCCCAATAATTTAAGTTCAAGCGTAGCCGCGTAGACATCCTTTACTATATATGTGATGTGTTCCATTCATCAATATAAACAAAGGTTTGACACTTTACCTTAACCCAAATGAAAAGATATAGAATGGAAGACTATCACGAAGTTACTCTAATGTCTAATATAGATACATGAATACTCGACCCTCTTATAACAAAAAAAAGTTCCAAGTTCCGACATTATACAAGTTGACATGTAAAAAGTTACCTATATAACGCGTATGAGATCATCAAGATTAGAAAGTTACCTATATTTGAGGGTGGTAATGTGTAGCCGTTAAGAGAGAGTCACCGTTTGAATATTGCACATATGAGATGTTAAATACTGAAACATGATAAATTGATAACCTTTATATTGAATGATATTGTGATGGAAAAAGATTACAAAATACCTAACCAATTCACAGAATCATATGTATGTTTTATTCTAGATTGTAATTGTTATATACTAGAGTAGATTAAAGATGGGTGATCAAGTTTGTGGCTACAACAATGTATTCATTTATCTATTATTAAAACTTAATTATCAGATTTTTATTCAAAAAAACAGGTCTACCAAGTTTAGCAGAAACTAGAAAACATCTAATTCAGAGATAGTAATGTATTGGAATGGATTAAAAAACATATGAATGCACAAAACTAATGTTAGAAATATTGGTTAATGTTCCCACATCGCCCAATAAAGAAAGTGTATACTAGTTTATAAGAGCGCTAAACAAACCAAGCTAGCACCGGGCTTGGTAGCGCTTGCCTATAACTCAAGTGAGGGTATCAAAGTGGTTGGATTTTGTCTTGGTTCAGCTGGTTGGGTCTGCTTGTGCGGTATCTGGCCTGCCTGTTCCAAGTCGAGAGTTGGTTCATGTGGCTTGAGCGAAGGCTTTGGTCACTTGGACCCTAGAGTAGGGGACACTGCGTTAGGACTCGCTTGGGTCTGCTTGTGCGGTATCTGGCCTGCCTAACCAATTCACAGAATCACAGAGCTGCGATAACCCCTCGCTCCCGACAGTGGAAGGATAACGAGCTTGGGCACTTCAGGACTCGCTTGCCAACTGGTCCGAATCAAATGAACAACCACTTTTTTGCGTTCTTGACAGTGGAAGGATAACAGTATGGGCACTTCAAATGAACAGCCACTTTTTGGTGTCTGTATCGAAATGCTTGTTGTTTCATTTCAAATCTTTTATAAAACGTCAATCTGAATACTTTTTCGTTTGAGCTCAACTGCTCATGGCTGGTCAGCAGGACTCGTTAACCATGCTCTAGCTAACACTATAAAGAAAAAAAAGGAAATTATGGTAAAGTTATCATTCTGCAATGAAACTGATTAGATCAAGACAAATTTCATGACAATATCACAACGTGGAAATATCCGATATATAGGCGAGAAAACAAATGGATAATAAAAAGAACATACGGTACAACTTTTTGTGTAACAAGAAGAAAATGGGAAAGAAATCAACTTCAAGAGCCATACGCGGAAGCAAGATCAAAAGAATCAAACACAACTACTCCACTCGATTGGATACCCACATTTTACATTTTTGGTAACACGATCCTGATAGCCCTGCTTAAAGAAACCTTCTGTGGAAGATACTCAGCTAGTTTTCAAACCCCGCTTTGCTTTGTAACCCAAATGGAGAAGCAGCACATTGACTGTCATTGTCATTACTATTTGGTTTGAGATCAAGACAGACACTAATCTCTATGAAACCCAAAGGCTAGTGATTTCCTTCGTACATCCATTGCAACGTACAGAAAATCAGACCAAAAATTTCACCAGTCATTCGAAACATAATATACTAACTACAAGTAAAGATTTGTTTGTTCGGAGTTTGGGGGACATACCTGTCATGTGGTGGTTCGTTTCTTATAGTTATGCCAACATTGAGTTTTAAGCCTATGTTTCCTTGATTAAGAAGAACTTATTAGTGTCATGCAACAAGATTCACGATGAAATGTTTACAATTATATGAAAGTAACACTGTTGTTGAATCACTTAAGAGGGTGTTTGGCATTGTGTTTGAATCACCTATAGTGTTTGAGTATCGTGGAAATTGATTTTCATATTGTCTATTGTGATTATTTTATGTGACACAGCTATACTATCTATCTATACTATCTATTACCAAAATCTATACTATCTATTAAAAGAGTGTTTTAGCTGACCTCATCAGTACTAAAATTGTGTGATTTGATTGGGCAATAAAAATGTATACTGAAATTGGGTGATTTAATTGGACAACAGAAATGATTTATGATGTCATGCATTGTATTTTCACTTTACAATACGTATAGTAGAGACTCCACTTCTTCAGCCTATCTTGAGATTCAAAAAAAAATTGAAATGCAGTTCTTGGAATATGAAACCACTCTCGCATTTTGGCTCATTTCATTGGTTAGATATGAGGTGCCATGTTTTTCACGCCAAATCACTTTAAAACTGAAATCTTTGCTTAAAATATGTCATCATCTCTATTTTATTTCATCTTCATTTCATACTATTCGGTGTGATCTTCTTCAAAGTACTTTTTAGTTCATTGTTGATATTATGATGTTACTACTATGTTGTGTATACATAATGAAAAGTGTCCCCTGATTTTTCTTAATGCTTTATGATATTATCAAAGTAATGCCAATTTTTTTTTGAGATTATTGCTTTTTCTTCTTTTCACAAGAAAAGTAATTGAATCTTTGGACTCAACTTCCTTTGCATGCATTTTTTCATCTATGTTTTCATTATGTAATGATTTCTTACCTATTGGTTTTACATAGATATTTAATATTGGTTTTACATAGATATTAAATTATTTCTTTTAGCAGATGGTGTTTATTAGGTGCAGTGGATTAAGAGATTTAGGCTATCCGGCCATCATGTATAGGCATTTTGATTGTGGATTTATGTAAAGATTATGGATCACTTGGTCACCCAAATGACAAAGAGCAAATGTACGTGTATGAACTATGGTGGACCCTCGAACCCTTATAAAGTTTGAAACGCTCTTCAAGTGAGTACTCCTCCATAATCCATTAACATATTCTTTTAAGAGTACTCTTCTTTTAATTGTTTGGTTTATAACTTTTTATATACATTTTTTATTTTATTTTAGACCATCTATCTCTATTAAAAGATATTATTAGATGATGTTGCTACGAAATAGTGTGCATCGGATTTATAGCTTAGTAACATTGGGGTTGCTACATAGAAGGATTTTAAGCACGCCGATGGCATCTGATATATGGCTAAGTAATCTAGGTAACGCAATGTCGCTGCAAAGGGGTGCTTGTGACTTTGTGAGTGCAGATGTTGAGAACCTTACTAAAATAGACGGCGTCACTCAAGAAGTCGTTGTGCAGAAAGAGAGAGGTGGGAAGAATAAGAGAAAGACGAACAAGAAGAACAAGTCAAATAACAAATTCCGAGATAATTTGTAAACTATATGTCATTGCGATGAAAAAGATTATTACGAAATAATAAAAACTTCACAGAATCATATATGTATGTTTAAAGTTATATTGTAGCTGTTATATAGTCCTACGAATAATAGATTAAACTCATTTGATCAAGTTTCTGCCCACAACAATGTTTTTAGTATTTGCCTATTATAAAAAATATTACTATAAAATATCATAAACATAAGCCAACCAAGTTAAGCTTTATATTACAAATCATCAAGTATAAATACTAATGTGTGGAATTTATAAAGTAAAAAATACATGAAAATACACCAAACTAATGTTAGAAATATTTAACATTGGTTACTGTTCCCACATCGCCCAATAAACAAACCTTATGCTAGTTTATAAGAGCACTAAACAAGCCCATTCATCACCGGGCTTGGTAGCGCTTGCCTGTAACTCGAGTGAGGGTATCAAAGTGATTGGACTTTGTCTTGGTCCAGCTGGTTGGGTCTGCTTGTGCAGTATCTGGCATGCCCGTTCCAAGTCGAGAGTTGGTTCATGTGGCTTGAGCGAAGGCTTTGGTCACTTGGATCCTAGAGTAAGGGACACTGCGTTAGGCTGGTTTCACAGAGCTGCGGTAACCCCTCGCTCTCGACAGTGGAAGGATAACGAGCTTGGGCACTTCAGACTCGCTTGCCAACTGGTCCGAATCAAATGAACAACCACTTTTTAACTTTTGTTGTTAATCTCGAAACGCTTAGAGGCTCGTTCTTTCATTGCCATCCGGGCTGAATAAAATCAACAACCAATTTTTATTTTATTTTATTTTTGCGTGAATGCTGAAACACTTAGTTTCAATTCAAATCTTTTATAAATTATTAAATTGTTTGTAGCACAGACAAAGTTTTTCGCTTGTGCTCAATGTTGGGCCAACAAGTTAGAATATAGTATACATCCAATATTTTCTTTCTAATGTTGGTGGTACAGGTATTGCGGTCACACATTTCGACACTTGGGGCTAATATCCATATCTCATGAGAGACGATTGACAATAACCTTGCTAATGTCGTTATGTAATAGATCCTAAAGCAATGTCTCTCATGAGATATGGATTCTGCTGCTTTAGTTATATATAGATCCCTTCAAACTCTTCTAACTGTCGTTATTTTTTTTGCTTTAGGCAAAGAACAATATAGCACCTTGCTAATGTCGTTATATAATAGATCTCTAATAAGTACCGTTTTGCAGAATGAGACCGTTACAAAAAAAAAAAAAAAAAGGGAAATTTATCAAATTATTGTAACCGTCTCATTCTGCAAAACGGAACTTATTAGATCAAATGGATACTAAAAAGAACATACGGTACGTACAACATTAAAAAACTCAAGTGATGTAACAATGAGAAACTGGGAAAGAAATCAACTTCAACTGGATACACGATCCTTATAACCCTGCTTAACCAAACCTTCAGTGAAACACGGTCAGGTTCAAACTGCAAACCACATATTATAGCTTTGCTTTTAACTCAAATCGAGAAACAGCACACTGAATGTCATTGTCATACTTTTTGGTTTGAGATCAAAGGCAGACACTAAGGGTGCGTTTAGTTGGGGGAAAACACTCTTGTTTTTCACAAAATATTTTGTGGAAAACAAGAAAAATAGAGATCGTGTTCAAATTATCATTTTCCAACAAAATGTTTTGCAAACACAAAATCCCTGTTCCTAATCTAACAAGGAAAATTAGAAAACAAATTTTAAGGTTGCGTTTAGTTGAGGGAAAACACCCTTGTTTTTCACAAAATATTTTGTGGAAAACAAGGAAAATAGAGATTACGTTCAAATCAACGTTTTCTAACAAAATATTTTGCAAAACACAAATCCCCTATTTCCTAACTTAACAAGGGAAATTACAAAACAAATTTTAGTTGTTTTCCTTGTTTTCCTTTGTAACCCTCAACCCTCCTTCCCTTTCTTCAAAACAGAAAATAGAAACAACAACTAAAGCGTTTTATATTTTCAAGTGTTTTGTAGAGATTAATTCTCCTTCCAAATTTTTACAAAACTAGAGATAGAAAATAAGAGAATTTGTTTTTCAACTAAACGCACCCTAATTGTTTTCATTGTTTTCCTTTGTAACCCCCAACCCTCCCTCCCCTTCTTCAAAATAGAAAATACAAATATCAACTAAACACATTTTCTATATTTTCAAATGTTTTGTGGAGATAAATTTCCCATCTAATTTTTTACAAAACTAGAGATAGAAAACAAGGGAATTTTTTCTCCAACTAAACGCACCCTAAGCTTTCTGAAACCCAAAGGTCGAAAAGGCTAGTGGTTTCCTTCATACATCCAATGCGACGTTTTGTACAGAAAATTAGACCTTAACTCTCACCAGTCATTCAAAACATTGCGAGATTTATTATATACAAAGGACTTCAAAAGCACAATTCTGAGGAAAATGGATAACTTTTTTACAATGAACATAGATGTAAATGTTACTGTAATACTTACTCAAACACACTGAAGTGAAATGTGTGTATGAATGTACGGCAGGTACATAATACACTAACTAAAGGTAAAGTTATGTTTGGCTGGAGATTGTGGAACTTAATTGTCATGTGGTGGTTAGGGTCTATGTTAGGGGGTGTTTGATTGCCTCTTAATAAAATGGGTAAGCACTGAGTGCTAAATCGTACAGCATGCTTCATGTTTGACTTGGAAGAAAAAGTACAACTGAATGTATTAAATGTCACTTACCGATTCCACCAAATATTCCCCCTAAACCATTCAGTGATTGAAATTCTAGCCTTATAGTACATTTTTTTTCACGTGTTTCTTTATTGTAAATCATTTTTAATTCCAAGTTTCTATCTTTATTTATACATTGCCTTATTGTTGTGTTTCTTTTTTCCAATAGTATATATATAGTATTCGCTAATTATTGAGATGTGTACATGCTTTGTTTTCCTTTTAATTGATTATATTAGAACTTTTTTTTTTCTTTTTTTTTAAGAATTTGGGTTTTGTATTTTAATAGTGCATAAGAAAAAAAAAAAAGCTAATTGTGACCTTTTAATAACTATCAAAATAATTATCATAGTAAAGGTTAAAATTGTAATTTTATTCATTCAGAATGCAATTCAGATTGGCTATCAAACAGGCAGAACCAAATCCTACAGAGCTTTTGAATAATTCAGAGATTAAATCATTCAGTACTAAATCATTATATTCTATCAAACAGCCCCTTATTCTATTTCTTTTTCTGGCAATTTATGCCAAAATTGAGTTTTAAACTTATGTTTTTTTTTATCAAAAAGAACTTATTTGTTCAAGTTTACATGATTCATGATTTAAGTTGAAGCCTTAGCAATTTATGAATGTGACACAGTTGTTAAATCACCAAAGTGGGTGTTTGAAATTGCATTTTGAAGGTGATTATTCGATTATTTCATTTTCCGGTCGTTGATAGTTAGTTTAGTGCTCCAGTATAGTGGAACTGATTTTATTATGTGATTATTTTATGCTTCAAATAATCAATTTTGGCATTAGTAATGGTATCAAATGCACGAAAATGAGACATGAAGCTAATCAAATGAGCACAAATTTCATTACAAATATCACAATGGGTGAAATATTAGAAATATACACAAGAAACCAAATGGAAATCAAAAGAACATACAAGTTAGGAAAACTCAAAGTGCTGAAATAAGGACCAAATGGTAACAAATTAACGTCGAGATAGAGCAACACCAGAAAGCAAGATCAAAATGATCAACATAACAACTCCAGCATAAGACCCGATCAAGGATCCAGACACACGTTTGCAGAAATCGTTGTACTGTTGACAGATTGAGAACCAGTTAACCTTATTGTTGCCATTGTGTGCCAACTGCACTATAGCTGTTGCTGCTGCTGAACCAGCCATCAGTAATCCCATGGCCGCCTACATACATAAACACGCGTCAAGTAAGTAACACCCGAATTTGAAATAAAGGTTGGGCAGGTTCACTTATTAGTCAAAAGGTAAATGATTACAATAACTATACTATTACAACAATTATTTATATTTTTAATAAGTAAATAGGTCAAAATTGCCACCTCCGATATATTTAAGTCATGACCTCCAAAGTCGCATCACTTGTAAGACAGGTTTTAAAGACTTACCGTGTCAAGGAAAAGCAAGAGGACCCTGGAGTTCACCGCATGAGCCTTCACTATGTGTAAGATCGAGATAGCTAGAGAAAGAATGAGGTATGCGCTCACTATGGAACTTGCGACCACGAAAAACCTGTTTTTTTTACACATAGTTTAGTACATAAAACATCGTTAACTTGTATATCCCCTTCTCATATAGATATAGTCAAATCTTCTACAAAAGAAGCACAAGATATAAACAACTTTGATGGTAATCATGGATGAAGACAAATCGATACACTATCAAAGACAATATGTTTGCTTCTTTATGTTATTACAGATCTTAACATATATGCATACATCAGCTTATTGTTGATGCATGCAGTATATCAGATAAGGTAAATATGCACTTGGCAGTAACATATATTTTTGAATGATGCATTGTGGCAATTCTAAACTGGAGGCTATATGAGTGATGTAACTAACGGTTACTTTAAACTTACGTGAAAGAAGGGAGATCATTGAACTTGGCTCTAAACCGAACAAACTGAGAGAAAAACGGAAGTGTTTGGTTGGTTGTAGCCATAGCAATTGCACTAGCTAGTGTTCCAACGATGGCTATGAGCCTGAGGAAGAAGTCGAGTATGGCAATGCCTCTATTTGCCGGTGGAGCAACACCAAGTTGTAGTGGACCAGCCTTCATTTTGTGATGTTAGTTTGAAAAAACAATTGTGGTTATGATATGATTTAGAGATGATCAAAAGCTTGGATTGATGCTGAAGTAATGCATGAAATGTGGTGTTATATAGACATGCAAATATGTGTATTCAGGATAGAAGTAGGTTGATAATGTTAACCTGCCCTCACTTGCTGCAAACTTTTGGGGATTCTTTTCCCAAAATTGGAGTTGCACATATTGGGCTAGTTTTTGGGAGGTTGAGTTGTTGGGTTCATAATAATAAATTGAAGATAAAAGAGTTGTTATAGGTTTTCTTTATTACACGGATTGCACACGGAGACACTTGTACATATACGTATCTCTATATATTCTCTTCCTAAATAAATGTTTCAAACATTTTTTCATCCTCAAACATGCGTATAGGCAATGGCTCCTGGCTAAATTGGGTAGTATTGTTGTTGTGCATACAAGCTATTAGTTGGACGACATTAGTCTAAGTTCAAACTAGGCATGGTAGCTTGATGAGCCTTCATGATGTAGGTACGAGCACAACTAAAGATTGGCTCAAAAAGCTAAAATATACATATAAATATAATACTTGAAAACCAAACTCATTTCAATTTTATTTAGACTTCTAAGAACAAACTTCCCCAACTCAAAAACTAATTTCAACATGTCTACCATGATAACCCAATAATAACATCATCTTCGAATTCGAATTTAGATTTCATTCTTATGTTGAATATATATTAACATTTGGCTAGCATTGCCAAGGTGTTAGTGATGTGTCATAGATATATAGATACTTGGTACGTTTTCATACAAGCGCATATAAAGATCTACTACATATTAGGCTCAAAGATCTCGATAAGTGCTAGGTTGGTTAAGTTATATATATCTTACTTTTCCTCCTCTACTGCTGATGAACTCAAAGAATTACTGTAAATAAGCTTAATAAAACTCCTTGGCTAGGTCTTTTATCATTTAATCCAAACAAAATTATGCAAAACATCTCCTATCATATATATTAGATAAATGTGCAAACTATTGCCAAAAGTTAGACTACGTTTCCAATTAAAAAGAATTTATCTATCAAAACTCACATGCTTAACACCTAACCAATTTGTATAAACAAAGCAACCAATCCATATTGCCGATGTTTCCTGAACTGTCACCAAATCCATATATTTTAGAGTAAATAACACATTCCGTCATTGTGGTTTACACCTTTTCTCACATTTCGTCCCTAAACTTTAAATTACACCACTCATCCCTGTGGTTGTTCATTTATAACGGACCGGTTCTTTGATCGTTACTTCGTTAATTTGTCTCCTGTAAAACCCTCGTGTGACATGCACATGAGAGTATTTAGGTTATTTTTCCACAATCATCTTCAACCTTTGTATTTCTTTTTTATTTTTCGGTTTTCGTTCGTTTTCGCATATTTTCGTCTGTTTTCGCGCGTTTTCGTCTGTTTTCGCACTTTTTGTCCGTTTTGCGCGTTTTCGTCCGTTTTCGTGCAGTTTCATCCATTTTCGTGTAGTTTCGTCTGTTTTCGCGCGTTTTCACGCCTTTTCGCTCGTTCTTGCCCGTTTCCATCTGTTTTCTCACATTTTCGTCCGTTGTCGTCTGTTTCCCCCTGTTTTTACGTGTTTCGCGCGTTCTTGTTCGTTTTCGCGTGTTTTTGTCTGTTTTCACGCGTTTTCGTATGTTTACCCATGTTTTCGTCCGTTTTCGCGCGGTCTCGACTGTTTTCGCGTGTTTTCGTCTGTTTTCTCGCGTTTTCATCCGCTTTTACGTATTTCATTCGCTTTCGCGTTTCGCATATTTTGGTCCGTTTTCGCGCTTTGACGTACGTTTTCACGTGTTCTCGTCTGTTTTCGCCCGTTTGCATGTTTTCGTTCGTCTTCGCGCGTTTTCATTTGTTTTCGCGCGTTCTAGTCCATTTTCGCACGTTCTCGTTCGTTTTCGCACGTTTTTGTACGTTTTCGCACGTTTTTGTACGTTTTTGCAAGTTTTCACATTTTTACACGTTTTCGTCGCTTTTGCAAGTTTTTGTCATTTTTTACACGTTTTCGTCAGTTTTTACACATTACCGTCCCGCTTTAATTTGTTTCCGTCCATTTATACGCGTTTTCATCCGTTTTTTTTCGCAAACTTTTCCACGTTATTTGTCTGTTTTTGAACATTTTTACACGTTTTTTCTTTCCGTTTTTATACATTTTCATACGTACAACGTAAGAAAAGCGGACGGAAACGTCTAAAAAAATGACGAAACGTACAAAAACAGACGAAAACGTATATAAACGGATGAAAACGTACAGAAACGGACGAAAGCATATAAAAACGAACGAAAACGTGCAAAAACGAACGAAAACGGGTAAAACGGACGAAATCATATAAAAACAAACAACAACGTGCAAAACGCGTAAACGTGCAAAAAAAAATGTGCAAACGAGGAAAACGTGAAACAAACAGATGAAAACATGTAAACGGACGAAAACGTGTAAAACAAACGAACGTGTAAAAGCGTCTGGCGTGCAAAAAACGGACGAAAACGTGTAAAACCATCTCTATAACATGACCTCTTTGACGCATGACCCAAACCGACGTAACCTGGCCCGTTTGCCACCTTTAGTAAAAGCCCATCACATGACCTGCACATGCCCATTTAACGACAACATTTTAACAAACTAACGGTCAAATGACCGGTCGATTATAAATGGACAACCACAAGGATCGGCAGCGTAATTTCTAAAGTTTAGGGATAATAGGTGAAAAAAGTGTAAACCACAAGGACAAAATTTGTAATTTACTCTATATTTTATGTGGTTGTCAATTAAAAAACCCGTCCCAAAAATGAATAGTATACTACTATAATTGGAAAGACGAGTAAGCTACAAAAAGAAAAAACCAACACTAAAACCATTATTGAGAAATGCTAACTGAACATGCTAAAAAGATAGAAAGAAACAGATATTCTACCATTATTGAGAAATACCAACTTGCTAAAAATGATAGAAAGAAACAAATATTCTAATGATGATACCCTTTTAAGGATAACAACCGATAATTGTTGCTTCACGCCTTCACCCTTTCTAAAATGGTAACCATTTAATCTAGGCTCTGTTAACAAAACTCAGAGATGGTAAAAGGGGTGGAGTCAGAAAAATATTATCACGAAGGACACGATCCAGCCCTTCTTTGACACGTTGGTTCAAACTACATTCAAGGTGGTGATTATGTTTGAAAATGCAACGTCAGCGGAGGCTTCAAAGACTAAATCAAGCTTCCTCATCGATGACGCTCAAGCATTGCCGTTTCTATGGATAAATGGACTTCATAATGCGTTTAATCTAAATCAGCTTGACAACTGACCCCTCCCATGCTTGTTCTAATATGTTGTAATAGATTTATTTCCTACACCTAACGCCTTGCTAGGTTGCTTATGAAATTTTGAGCATTGATAGACATGTTGCAAGACCAATGGTAAATGTTATAAGGAAAAAAAGTGTGTAATCCAATTGTCAAACATTGAAATGGTTAGACACAATATTAGTCGTATGAATTACATCTCTTAAATCATTTTCGTAATATTTTAGCAGTTCAAGAAGAGAAATTGTGATTATGTGTTAATTAAATAATCATCCATTATCAAGATTATAATTTAGCATATGAATACTAACAAAGAAAGGTTATTTCGTCACAGAGGAAAGACAGCAGTTCAAATAATCACTAAGAAACAGTGACAAAAACAAAGAATCAAATTGCAAAATGCACACTGCAAGTTCTTTGCATCACAATACAGAAATTATGACTGTTTCGTAAATGAAATTGTTCTATTAATTAAAGCAGATTACGACGTTCTATTAATTGTTCTAGAAATCATGACTGTTTCGTAAATGAAATTGTTCTAACAATAATCTGCGACTGGTTTAAAAAAATTAGCATTAAACATTATTAATGTCCACTCCTGATGAAATCTTGGTGTAGCTCTACACTACTGCAGTTGATGGGGGTTAACAAGGTTCCAAATAAACGAAGGAGTAAACTAAGGAAACATGTGTACCAAAATCATGGCACTTATACTGCTGGCAATCCAGTAGCTTTATTTGCTTGCATGAAACATACAAACAAGAAAATGAATGCTGAAAGGAAAGTTTTACAGAACTTTGGAAGTCTTAAGAGAAATGCATACTCCGCCAAACTAGTTCAATTTAAAAACTTTCCTCTTGCCCCTGAGGCCCAAACATCAAGTTCAAATGGAAAAGCATAGAGGTGGCAATTTCAACCCTTTTACTTATAAATGGGTCGATTCGGGTTATCTTCTTTAATAGTTAACGGGTCACACATAACACCTCCTAAAACAGTAGATTATCATTGACATAATATACTTTTTAATCCACACTAGCCTAGTATAGAAAGTCAAAACTTTTTTGGACAATATAATGTTCTGGTCAACCCGTTACCCAACCTGCCTGAATACCCCACCCATGTTGCCACCTCTATTTAAAAAGGTTGCTGCCAAAGAAGGTACATACAAATATTACATGCATAACAAAAAAAAGATGGCAAAATAATCTACAGAAAATGGCTTGAAATTTCAGAAATGCTCAAAGAGTGCTATAACATAGCAAGTATCACAAACTGCTATGGGATCGGAACATTAATAGGGTAGGTTCTTTGGAACTCCGGAAATAGGAAATTGGTAAAGTAGCTTAGGGACATGAACAATATAGGTGTAGCAAAAAAGACGTTCTTCAATTAAAGTCATCTTAGAAAAAAAGCATGAAAGGTGAGTCATACGTTTCCAAACTCTGGCTCATCGGGTCTTCTAGTTTAGGTGTAAGGCTTCATCGATATAGTCGGGTTGTGGGCTAGCTTCGGGCTTTTGAATATCTCAGCTGTTGTATAGTGAATGTAAAGGAAACAAGGTTAATGTAGAGAGAATAATCTGTACAAGGGTTAGGTGAGGTTTTACCGGGTTAGCTGTCATTAATTTAGTACATGTTAATGTCAAAAGAAAAGAAAATATGAATCACCAATAAAAAACAAAAGAAAATAAAATGAAATACAGATGAAGTAATATGACTCACCAGTGGGCTTATACTAGTAACGATGGTCTCTCCGTCTAGAGGCAGAGTTATGCCTAGATCCTCTGGCAGCAGAATGACCACTGATAAAAGAGCAAAATTATTTAGTAGATAATAATAATATTAACAAAAACACCATATTTTGACATTAAAAAAAGACTGATATGTGCCAGATAAGCAGATAAAGACATCTTCAAAGCATTAACTTACCGAGAAGTGCCACTACGTCTTGAAGAATAACTACCGTAGGCTCTATAAGCATCATTGATAGTTCGTCCCTGCAACCACAATACACATAATAAGTTGAGAGTTCGAGTTCATACATTGTAAGCAATGAAGGAAATATCCACACCATAAGTTAACCAGATAATATTATGCACCTAAAAACTAACATAATTTTAAGTCAAAGCCAAGATGACACAACAAAAGAACATCACAATGACAGGATTGTCGGGACACATCACTCTATGACTACGTCAGTGACCACCACATGCATATGTCCCAAAAAACAGATCATGCTTTAATAAGATTTCGGGACAAAGGTATCTTGAACATTTGATGTTTGCATTTGGAAAATCAACAAGTAAGCGAGATTTAAGATCATATATCAATTACACTACCTGCAAATTACCATAGCTTCCGTATCCATCATTAAGTGGCAAATCACTTGATCCACCATGTCTATTAGCATAAGGTGGCAAATCACTTGATCCACCATGTCTATTTGCATAAGAATGTCCATGTTCTCGGCTAGAATAAGAATGTCCATGATCTCTGCTAGAATAAGAATGTCCATGTTCACGACCTTTAGAATCCCTTCTCTCATAATTTTGAACTTCAGGTGCCATAGGAAGATACGGAAGAACCGGAACAAATGTCGACAATGCTCCTTCTCTTTCAAAAAGATCTCCCCTTAATCGTGAGGCTACTTGTACAAGTGCATCCTTAGCAAAATCAAATTCTGCAGTAATCTTATAACACGATAACCAATAGCGTTATTAGGGCAACGATGAACGATATCTATATTTCTGTAAAGATATATAAAGATGTTTACCTGCACCATCTCGTCATCTCTCTCAGCAACTTTTGGAACATCTTCCTTTGTAAGTATTCGAATATTAGCTTTGGTGATTCTCCTCATTTCAGAAATTTTGGCTCCTCCTTTCCCAATTAAGCAACCAATCTGAGAAGATGGCACAAGTAATCGTGTGGTGTACGTGACAGGGCCTGAATCTCTTTCAATTCTCTCACTGCACCTGGGTTGCAAACTTATTGCAGCTTCAATGGTAGGAGAAAATGTGTCGTCAAAGACCTGTACATAAAAAAATTACAACCACATAAAGCTATATCCTTTTATCTTTCTAATATATGACATCCTAATTTAGACCAAACCTACCTCCTGTGCAGAAATAGATATTACGCAATTTTCAGCCTTTGCATTACCGACTGTGATTACTGCACCAGATTCCCGTCTAATTTGATTGATCAATACACCCCCTTTGCCAATTACACCCCCGATATTTTCAGTATGACAAAGTAAACGAAGAGAAAATTCTTTTGAAATAGCTTCATGTCGTGGAGGGGGGTAGAGGCTGCGAGCCCAATCTCCACTTTCACCATAGGGACCAACCAGTGGAGTTAAGCCCATAATCGGGGCACCAGTTGTTCCAACAACAGAAGCTGCCGAAGGATTACCAAGTAAGTGCTGAGTCTTTGATGGGAAGTCATGTAAACGGGATGCAATGTCAAAGAGTGCCCTTCTCACACCAGAAGCTTCACCCGATATCTGAATCATGACAGCAGATTACATTAAGCTTCAACATTGCGGAGATGCCAAAAAGGGAAATGTACAGATAAAAGCCTCAACTGAATCAGTAAGCAAAATACTCCTACGTCCCCAGAATTATTGTCCACCTTACTATCTTTGTATGTCCCAAAATGATTGTCCAATTCTAAAAACCATATATATAATTGTTAAGTTTCCCATATCACCCCTAATTATCATCAACAAAAAATAATAATAAATAAATAAATAAATAAATAAATAAATAATCAATAATTGTTCAAGAGTAAAACTGTCATTTTGCTAAGTAATCGCGTAAATAATTACACTTTTCTTAGACTATTGTGTTTTTGTCCCACGGACAGTTACATTGGGGCGGAAGGTAACATCAATTTTGTATTAAGAATCATAAAAGCATTCAGATTCTACAAGAAACTAAATGGAATCTAGTATAAATATGTAAAAATGTCCCAATGTAATTCATGTGGATAGTAAATTCAAATTCTGAAAATGAAATTAAGAATTAATTACTGGATACAAACATAAGTATCCTAAAGACATTCTTCAGAATACCTGCAAAAGCTCATCACTGCTCAAGGCACAAGTGGGCATATGCTTATCCTTGAAAATTCGAATTTGGGTACCAGTGTCCGATCGTATAGTTTGAACCACACTTCCACCTTTCCCAATAACACATCCAATCTGATCAATTGGAACAAGGAGGCGCACTATAACATGCGAAGCTTCCTCGGGATTCTCACCACCCGCCATTTCATCAGAAACTCTGTCATGTACTTTAAAAAGAGCATCTTGTGCTGGACATACTCGATCACTGTCACCAAAATCATTTGTTTCATCACCTGAGCTATAGACAGTAATGATACGCTCGTCACAACCTGGTACTGTCTCACCAATGTTAATTTTTGCACTACTCTCAGATCTCATTTGCTTAACGATATCTCCGCCCTTTCCCATTATGCTTCCAATTTTCTTACTAGGGCATAAGTAACGATATACGGTATCATCTGAACCGATGAAAATCCTTCCTTTCTCGTCACCTTTATCGCGTCTCTTACTTCTTCCATTATCATTGTGGTCAGAACGAGGATATGACCGTTTTCCGTCATGATTTCTTTTCCCAGCCATCTGGTGCAAAAAAACTTTTATCTTATTATGCTATGTATATCAATCACCAAATAACACACAATCTGAATATCAGTTTTTAAAAAGTCACCAACCTAAACATAAGGGGGTGTTTGGGTTAGTTTATTTGAGGAGCTTAATAGCTGATTGAATATTGCAAAAGCTAGTAAGCTCTTTAAAGGTGTTTGGGTAAGCTTTTTTTAATGGATTATAGCTAATAAGTTTAGTTGGCATTTGGGTAATCTTAACCTTAATAACTAAATTCATTCTTCAAAAGCCTCAAGCGAATGGCTTAAGCTTATCAAAGAGTGTTTGGGATTGCTTATTTTTTCTGCTTAAATGCAGATGCAGCTTAAAAATAAGCACTTCAATAAATAGCGTTTGTATATGCTTATTCTGTAAAAAAGAAGTGCAAAAAATGCAATAAGTAGATAAAGAAATACCGAGTCAGCTCATTTTCATTTTAAACCTTCCTTATTTAGCATGTCCCAAATACTTTATAATATAGTAGATATATGTTTTTCAAAAGTAGAATGTCTAAATTACTAATAGTATAAATAGTTAGCACTTCTATTTTTCAAATTTTAGCATTAAATTGGTGGTTATAAGTTTAGTGAGCTTTTCTTATAAACAATTTTATTAAAATATATCATTATTGGAGGGGGTTACTACACGATTTAAACGAGACTTAAATTTTCAAATTTTACATTAAGTTTCTAATTTTCCTTTTATAGTAATTTTTTTTTTGTCTTAAAATTTTAAGACTTCCTTTTATAGGAAGTCCCAAATCCTTTATAATAATGAAGTTAAATAATAAATATAGATATAGATAGGAGGGTCTATAGGCTATTCTCTCAAATAAGCACTTTGAAGGATGCAGAAAAAGAAAGCAATCCCAAAACACAATACACTATTACGCTCCGCAAATAAGCCAATCGCTTAATCAGTTTCATCAAATCAAACTAACGCTATACGCAAAATTCAGATACTAATCACTTTAGCTTCTATACTCGACAATGTAAACATATTCACAGTTTCTAATCCAATTATCAAATCAGTTACGTAACAAACCTAATCAATTAAATCAACATCTTTACCTCATTATAAGTAAATCAAAACTTAATTCCAATCGATAACATTACACAAATAAGAACCTAATCAATTCATAGAAGTGATTAAAGAATCGATAGATATATAGATCAAATAGCGCTTGTGATGATAAAGAACTTAATTAATTACCTTGGTGAAATTAGGGTTTGTGAATTTGATTTGTAATGTCGTTAATGAATCAAGAACACTGTGTGAGAAGAAGACCTGTGTGTGAGAAAAGATGTTTGAATGACTTTAAACCCCTTGAGTTTTTTTACTTTTTTTATTACATGCAATGAGAATGTTTTGTAAAAGGGGTTAGTTATACACTTATACATTACAGAATAGAAAACACATAACAAAAAAATGTATAAGTTTGATAAGTTAAAAATATTAATAAAAAACAGTAAAAAATTGTCTTTTCCTGGATAAAGTGTAGAAAATGGTACATAAATTAAAGGACATTTTCAATATTCCTTTTTTTTTTGGCATAAAGGGTAGCCAAATTATTTTAGTATTTTCGTTAAATATATAACGATAATTTATTAAGTTTTACATTTTAAGTCCTCCAGCCATCACCGATCACTGCCACTATCATCTAATACTCTCTTGTCTAATACTCCTCCAATTCGAGCTGTGAAATAGTACATAAATTAAAAGACATTGACCATATTTATCGTCTTAATACTCCTCCAATTCAAGCTGCGAAATCACAAAAGCTCAGATTGAAAGAAATAATAATTATTAAAACATAAGAGGAAGAACAAAAATATTATATCAATAAAAGAAATGATTTGTTGATGAAAAATTCAACAACAAGCAGAAGCAATTCTTCAAACAACAACAAAAGCAAATAAAAGCAGTAGCAAAAGCAAATAACATATTTGTTGATGAAGATATCTAATAGTAAGCAGAGATTAATCTTTATCATGCAACAACCATAGCAAAAGAAAAGAAACACAAACAAAGTGTAGATTTTTTTTAGTCGACTTCCGATGGCGTGACCACGGTCACCAAAAGTGATTCAAATTGAGTTTTGCACCAACGGAGGTCGACGGGCTTGGGCCATATTTATCCCCTATTCCATAACCCAATCCCCCTCTTTAAGTAATAATCCAAACAATGCAACAAAAAAAAAACATACGTAACACAAGTTTTATAAAATTTACGATTTACAAACAACAGTTCTTTCTTGCTTTCCAAGTTACGCCATCATTCTCAAAAAATTACGATAATGTCATCGAGTTCATCGAAGATTGTGGTGCTCAAGAGTTCGGAAGGTGATATGTATGAAGTTGGTGCAAAGGTTGCACTAGAATCACAGATGATTAAGCAATTATTCGAACACAGATTCGAAGATGATGAATGCGCTGACACCATAGTCGTCCCTCTTCATGATGTGTCAAGCATGATCCTATCGATGGTTATTGAGTACTGCAAGAAACATGTTGAGTTATCAAAGTACGATGATAAGTTGGCTGAAGTGGATCTAAAGTCGTTCGATCTTTGAGTTTGTGAAAGTGGATGAGACCACTTTATATGAACTTCTTTCGGTACCGTATATTGTTTTTAGATTCATTGCTCATAGTTTCGATTTTTGTTTGTTTATGCTTGTATGCGGGGTTAGTTTTAGGATTTTGTTTCATAAATAATTAAATCGGTAAACGAGTAAACGGATGAGGTTATCCTTATAGAGGTTACACGGGGAGGAGGGCGAACATTTTTTTACTCAACTGTACGCGGCCTTAATCTCAGGACTCTTTCTGACCGAAGATCTTACCACTATAAGTTTGTGATTGCTGGTTTATTTATAGCTCTAATCGAACTATTGGATTGTCTTGTGTGAATGTATTGCTATATATTAGTAATGATGCATTGTTTTATTTGCTTTGGCAATGCTTATGAATGAATATAATCAATATATAGCTAAATTTTTAATGTGCGTTTTTTCTCAGGCTGCTAATTATCTTAACATCGAGGGCTTATTGAAGTTGACATGTGAAGCAGTTGCGGACATGATGAAAGACACATCTCCTCAAGAGATCTGTAATACATTCCACATCAAGGGCGATTACACATGGTGAAGAACAGGTAGCGTGAAGAGAAAATGCATGGGATTTTTCGTAAAATGACTTATTTTCTCCTTTTTCTGTTTTGTCTTGGTTTACAGATTTTCTTAAAAAAGTTTAGTCTACACTGAACATCAATTCACCTAATTCAAATTACATTTAGACGACGTGATTGAAAGATGATACCATTTTATTATTTCAATATTCTTATTCATAATTATTATTAGTTGATTTCTCTTTAAGTATTTCCTCTGTTAATGTTAGTTCAAATAAAGACCAACATATAAATTTGTAAGTTTTTGCTACAGAAGTACCTAAATACATCATAAAAACCATATATTTCTCTAATATATATCCTATGTCACGTATGAATCGCGCAAATTGACAAAACAATAGCTTAATGCGCAAAGCTTGTCTTTTGAGGTCACCATGTGGTCTCATAAATTGTTGCTCCTAGTAGTCAGACTTTTGGCCATACTTTTTCCAGAGGGCAAGTTTTGCAAAAACTAGTCGTTCGCCATTAATGATATATTCGACCCATCCCTACTAGTTATTTTTTTTTTTACTTTATACGACTCAATATCCAGTGCTAATATCATAGAACTTGAGACATTCGATCTGGTTTACTCGCTTGTTCGTTTATCGTTTCTACAATTCATGACTTAAGGTATAGTAAGATGATGCAAGATAAAAGGTCTACCGGCGCAAATAATGGACAATAAAGTTGAAACTTTTAGAGACACAAATTATTTACACACTTATTATATAGTACCTGATACCACACATACCGATAGGCCATACACCTTTTGGTGATAATCAGTTGATTTATGATTAATATGATACTCACATAAAGGATTGATTTGCAAATGGTTTGAACTCAAATTAAATGTGTTTTAATAAAGATGTAGATTGGCCATAAAATACATGCAAGAGCATCCACCATATGAATTTAGAACATAAGTGTATACAGCGAATACAAAATGGAAAAGTGAAAACCCCAAGTTTTCTAACTAGGCATTTACTACTTTGAACAGCAATAACACTTTTTCAGGTTCAAACACGCATATTTCTAGACTGTGAAACCATGTATGTGGAGAATATAAGAACAAACTTTTTGTCCTTACAACCTCTACCCGGATTACTTATGTTCTAGCTTCTCTGCCCTTTAAGTTTTAGACTCGGAAACCATGACAATAATAAGAAACTCCTATGTCTACCAACCTAGAATTGAAAGTTCAATTTGCATATTTCATCGTATTGTTTAACAAAAAACATATATGTTGTCATATTCCAACTACATAAGTAAATTTCACTTAGCAGCGAACTTTGTAATGACACACACATTTAAATAAAATAGCTTGACTTTTGACGTATGATCTAAGTACAGTCGTTCACACACTACTTACCCTTCTTTTAGTATGATTATGACCCGTTCCATTATAATAATTTCTTGCCCAAACTAAGCTTCTTCAAATCTCAATAAGATACTCGGTAATGAATAAATTAATTTGCGGGATAAACTTATGGTTTGTTAAGCTTTAATTTTTCATTCTTAGTTTGGTTCAAGCAGGTTTACATTTTAAGACAACTGTTGACTTAATGAGCTTTTGGTTTAGGTCATGTTCAAAAGTTTATTTGGATCTTTATTGCTTTCCTCAACTTTTGTTGAGTGAGGTCTTTAAACTTTTAGTCTTGAGTTTTTGTCAATAAAGTAATAGAGGGGAAGATTGACCAGAAAACAAAAGGAAACTTCATAGCAAAAGCGCCAAGTAGACTAGGATTGGTTTTCCACAACCACAACTTAGGCAACCAAACCAATATTTCTAAAGATCTCATTATTTAATGCTTTATATAATACTTCTACTATTGGATACCAATAGTATAGTATATACATGTTTTAAAGCAGACAAAAGTATTCATATGAAATATTCATATTAATTAAAACTATACAAACTACAACAAATTACCATTCCATTAATTAAAGTAGAAACTAGTTGATGATACCTGCATTGAAACCATCATTGAAAATCAGTCATTGTTGCGAGAACTTCATACACCTTTTTCCGAATTTGATTCTTTTGCCCCTGTATCGTAAAATTATAAGAAAATTAGTTCTGATAAATAACACAAATATGACATCATGCAGAGCATACTGATAACCAACTTCAAAAGGCAACTCCACAAATTGTTTGGAGTTTAGTGTTCTTTGCGATTCATGGATTTTATTTTACTTTGTTTCTTAGGTAAATCACATGAAATCAGTGGTTGATGATTTTTACATGCTTGTTAGACACATATCTGCTACAGTATTAGTCAGCTTTTTAACATTTGAAGTTATGTAACTTTGTAAGAGAAAGACAATTGAACAATATAATGATGTGATAAAGAAATAATAATATGTTTATACACTTTGTCATTAGAAAACAAAAACAGGTCAATTTGTCCCACTTCCTATTACCTAAAGTCTACAGGAAACAAGCAAGCAACTTCCTTTGGATTTCCACTTCAAACCACCATTTTTTCCAACTACATTCCAAACACTACCTTCAACATATTCTCTTTGACTTATGACTTTCTTACACACACAAACACCTTCATACACGCACAGAAAATTTAGCAACCCACACTTCTTATAAAGCCACACTTCATTCTTCATTCAAACTCACAAGCTCTCTTACTTGACTTATAACATTCATATTCTTTAGTTTCATTTCACTAACAAAAAAAATACATCATTAACCAATAACCATGTCTATAATGATAGCGGAATTTATCCAATACTTGTTCTCCCATGTGTTTCTCAACATGATCATCTACCCACAACTCGGGTATTTCTTGGATGACTCCAAGATTCATGTTGAGAAGAAGAACAAAGATTCTAGATTGCCGAAAAGATTGCCTTCATTTAAAGACGGAAGTGTACGAGGAGACGAAGTGCAGTCGGTTATGGGGAACCTTGGAATCTTTTGCAATTCTAAAGGGGAAAGCTTTCCAGAGAGATTAAGTTCTAACGATCTTTTTAACATGTTTGAAGAAGAGCATCCAGAATTGGATGAAGTGAAGGGAGCTTTTGACGTGTTTGATGAGAATAAAGATGGGTTTATTGATGCAAAAGAGTTGCAGAGAGTTTTATCTGCTTTAGGATTGAAGGATAGAGCAGCTATGGATGACTGCAAGAAGATGATCAGAGTGTTTGATGAAAACAATGATGGTAGAATAGATTTTGATGAGTTTGTCAAGTTTATGGAAGGCACATTCTGTTGAATTAAATTCTGTCTCTTTCGTTTTTAGATATATATATTTTTTTGTAATGATCAATCATTTTTTAGAAGAACTTTGAAATTGTAAAGAAGTTATCAATTTAAAGGATCTTTCTCAACAAAACTATCAGCAGAAACTATGTAAATTACTTTAATTACAAAGGAATATTCTAGGATGAAACACACCTAAAACAGAGAAGGGTGTGGAATAGAAATATATAGTATTGAAGCTAAAAAGACCCGAGCAAGAATTATTTGCAGTAACTGGACTTGGTGTGTCATCATAGAGATTGAACTCTATTTTTACATCATAATGATAGAACTATATATTTTTTTGTCTACGACAATATCTCTTAAGACAACCTTTACTTGATGGGACACACTTTATACAGTTGGACCATGCCTTTTTGGTAATGATGGGATTCTATACGTGAAGCTTAAGTTGTTGAAAGATATAGTTAGAACAATTTTACTGGCAAGAGATTACATGTGGAGAAACTTTTGAGTTGTTACAGACCATTACAAAGATGAGGTCAAATGGTTCATCAAAGACTTGTAGGATTTCTTAGGACTGCCCTATCATATAACGGGTACCATCACCATACTTTTTGCTCGCACAATTAAGAAGTTATACATTTGAATAGGATATTGAAGTACATACATTTCAAAACTGATACAACTTACCAGGAAGATGACAAACTCCTCTTTAGCAAGTTTTGAGCAAAACTACGTATCACCGTTTATGCCTTGCAATTGTGAGAAGTCAAAGTTGACCTGCAATAAACATTTTGTGAAATCAAACATCTACCGGAGTACCATTTAGGTTTAGAATTTTCAAGCAAATTTTATATACCATTAAAAAGAAAGATGCCAGAGGCTTTTGTAGGCAAAGCACGGAATCTTCTATAACCATTCATGACCCATGTCACCATCTTCTCCGGTGTATGTTGATAGTCTTGACAAAGAATCCTTTGTTGTAATCTCAAAACTTTGAGGAAGAGCTGCCAGATTCCATAAACAGCAGGCATTATATTTGATATCATGCTTAAATCCCATAATTTGCGTTGTTCATTTCCATGAAGATATGCCGACAATGTCAAAATACGACAATCACTTAAATGGTGTTGTTATTGTTGAACTTGTTTTTCTTAGTTTATAAAATCTGCGTGTCATCATTGAGATTGAACTCTGTTTAGGTCATACTGATAGAACTGTATCTTTTTGTGTGACACGCCTCTGATGAGGTTTGAAACCACAACCCTGGTTGATAGGACACACTTAATACTTAGATCGTGCCTCTTGTTAATGATAAAATTAGATGTGAAGCTTAAGTTGCTGAAAGATAACATTAATACATTTATACCTGCAAGAGGTTACATGTGGAATTGTTCCAGCTCATATTTCCCACGTGACCAACGACGACTGACCACAAGTCGCTAGTGATGGAAACGATTTACTCACCAGTAATCTGCACATGAGCAACTTCCATCTTGGAAATGATGGAAACGGTTGGCATCTCTTACATTTATCAACCTATTCGTGACTTTTGAAACTAGTTTCATAAAAGAGTGGCAATCATCGCATATTCTCAAGGAAAAATACAATACGTCAAAAAATACAAGGAAAAATACAAAATCCAAAATCCAATACGTCAAGGAAAAATACAAAATCCAATACGTCAAAAATGTAATATCAAAACAGTGATCTTCAAAAAGAGTCCAATAAGATAGGGAAACTAGGGTCGGTTCACTCAAATGCTCCTACTCTCAGCCCATCAAGCCCAACATCCTACTAGGTACCTGCCGCATGGAAAAGAAAATGCGGCTGAGCTTAAAAAGCCCAGTGAACAGATATGACAACAATAAAAACTAAACAAAATAAAGATATGAAGGGAATCAAAGTAAACTGATATCAAGGTCATAGCAGTGAACAAAATGAGTCAATGAGGAACCTGCATGACACAATATTAACAGAAGTGTAAGCATTGCAGATCAACAAGTCAGGTAGCATTCATTACTATGCCGAACCAATATCATAAGCAACGGAAAAATACCAAACAGAAGTACAAGCAAGGTAGTCACAAATAGCAGATAAGAATACTAATTGATAAACATAGCTGTTAGCCTTAATAGTTTTTATTAGAAGTGATGGTCATTCACATTTAGGAACTTTATATCGTGTGTTAGACATCGTGATAGAATAGTCAACGGGCTCGTGGATTGGACTAAGCTAAATGGGTACTAGTTATGATAAGCTTGCCAAATATCCAATCCAACCCATGTCCAAGCCCACGAAAGCCCATAGAAAGCCTTTAGGGCATCAAGTTACTTGTACTATAAATACCCCTTAAATGGTCATTTGAGGGGTGTGCTTGAGTGTGTGTGTGTGTGTTTCATATGAATATTGTTTTCATCTTCTTTCCTTTATCTCTCTAAACATACACGATCCATATACATCAAGTCACCAAGTTCTTCTCTTCATCTTTCTATTCTTATTTATGCGTAACTGTTGTGGTTTATGCATAAAGCGTGTTTGTGTCTAAAGTTGTGATAAGGTATACGTGATAAAAGGGGCTTTACAATTGGTATCAATCGCCTAACAATGGTTTAGGAGTGTTTGTGTTACGTTTTTATTAAAGCTTTACAAAGAAAGTTGCATTTTTTCCTATAAAACGTGGACCTTTATCATAAAGTTTTGATTTTTACGTGGTTTTAAGCTTAAAGTTGTCGACTTTCTTGTTTATTAAGTGATTTGGAAGAAGTTTGTGCAAAAAAAATCATTTGGAAACGTGTTTTTGGGTAAAAATTCGAGTTTTTTCATTTCTGGGCATTCCTACGCGTAAGCTACTTTTTGGTCAAAACCCTATTCTTACGCATAAGAAAAGTCAAAACCCTAATCCTACGCGTAAGAATTTTGATTTCTACGCATAACTTTTTGGTGCAGATTCTTCGAGCTTCAACGGTTACTCAGTGCTTCCCTCACTTGGATAAGTGTGTGGAACACTTCGACTTGTGGATATCTTTTACGCTGTGACAGTGTAAAGGATTTTTGGTTTTAAACCTAAGTTTACGCATAAGCATAAACGCTTACGAGTAACACTCTACGCATAAGCTCACACTTACGCGTAAGGTTTCTACGACTAAGTCTTTTTGTTTACGCATAAGCCCAAGGTTACGCGTAAGATACTTTCTACGCATAAGATCCTACGCCTAATCATCATACGCATAAGCACCATATCCTACTCGTAACTTCTTCGGTCTACGCCTAAGCTCTTCAAAAAAAAAAAAAAAGTTTTTTGGCGGGAAAACTTGAGTAAAATTTAAATTTTTGAGGAGACTAAACGTTCAATTTTTACGCGAAATTCAAATTTTGGTATAACTTGGAAAATTTTGGTCAAAAATTCAAACTTTTGGAACCAAATTCAAATTTTTCGGTCAAATTTGGCGTCAAAATTGTCATAACTCAAAATTTTCATACGACCTTAGAATTGAGTTTTATAGTGAATTTCAAATTTTGGGAGAAATTTTCATACGACCAAGTTCACGAGTACGACTTTCAGAAAAACTTCAAACTGCAATATCCTATAACTAATACAATTCCTTATATTAGTCCTTCTTCAAATTTCTAGTAATAATACGCATAACGTATTGGGTTTGTGGTATAACGAGCCAAGGTTACTTTTTGTTGATTTATGTTGGTTTGTTTCACATGTTTTTAACTGTTTTTGGTATCTTTTTGTGGTCGGAAATTTTTTTTCCGATTTGTGGGTAAAACAATTTTTAATACATGTTTTTGGTATCCTTATTTTGGTCTAAACAAAAAAGGTCATGCTTTATCATGTTTACATCTGTCTTGGTATATCTTGTCCAAACAGTCACTATTATGCCTTTTTTGTACCAAATATCTGTGAAACAAATGTGGTCAACCGTCATCTTCGTGGTCAAACTGGCAAAAACAGAAGCAGTTTTATGCTTTTCTGGGTATTCTATGAAGATGGTCGGATTTTTCAGTCGGAAAACTCGTCCGAAAAAGTGGTCAAAGGGTCAAAACCCTAAACTTACGCATAAGGGGAATCTACAAAGGTGTTACGCGTAGCTGTGAAGTTACGCGTATGCTCTTACGCATAAGCCTAGGCTTACGCGTAAGAATGGGCTACGCCTAAGACTCTTTTACGCGTAAGGCTACGCATAAGGTTAAGACCATGATGTTACGCATAAGGTTTCGAGCTAAGAAAGATTACGCGTAAGAAATTTTTTTTACGAGTACAAATGGAAAAGGAAGTTATGCGTAAACATGACCACGCCCACAAACATACCGTATACCATTTACCAAAACCCATTTCGACCTCAGCCATAACCTCATCAATCCGAAAATCCAAAACCAATCATTCAACCTACATCTAGACTCACCAATTAACCCTCACATATCACTCCCCAACTCTCAAACATCAAAGAAAAACATATAACAATCTCAGATTCGGATTCAGTTTTTGTTGTAATCTTTTATAGATTATTTCAAATGAATCTCTCCTCATCATCGACCCCAAAAGTGATTATTATACGAATTTAAAGTACTGAGATTAACAAGTATGTTACCTCATCTCTTTGATTCGTTTATAGACCAAAAAATAAAAACGAAAAACAACACATAAACCTACCCGAGACCCATAGGATCTTGTAGTCATCTTCTTGATTCGTTCTTTAATGGAAATACGTTAGCAAATGTACGGTTCTTTTTGTGTGAGATGTGTTGGATTCGAATGATAAAGCTGAAAATGAGATGAGATTTGAGATTCGTGTGTTGGGAGAGGTGTTCTTTGTTCATATCTGTTTTTTGTGATGAAAGCAGATATGTTATAAAGTGTAGGCGTTTTTTTATCAAGTGGGACTTTAGGTTTAGGTAAATGATTGTGTGATACGTTTTCTTTTATATCCGAATGATATAATATGAGATGGATCGGGCTTTTGGTTTTTGGATTGTGATTTGGGCCTCAATAGAATAACCCGAAATGGACAATTGATGACTTGGGCTTTCAATATGGTTAGGCTACAAGAGGTGGACAGCAGAATGCACTAATAGAAAAATGACATTCGAATTTTTGCTAATGTCTTTTGCAAAAATTTGGATGACAATTCATATTTAGTAAATGCGCGGTATTTTTGGTATGGTAAAATTTCACGGAGGATACATAATTCACGGCTTGAGCGAAATTTGAAAAATGGCTACGGAGTTTTTGTACGGTATTATTGACGAGAAATTGACTTGACGTTTCACGACGACTTCTTTATCTTTGAGACGTTGGTTGGTTGGATGCATGTCTCAAGATAACTTGTTGGAGCACAATATGAAATTTGAAAATCTGGTTATAACTGGTAAGGAGTTACGTTGTAGTGCTCACAGTGTGTAACCATCAGTTTAAGGAGTTACGTTGTAGTGCTCAGTGTCACACGGCGTTGTGGATTGTTCAAAAATTTAGACAAGCAGTAATTCACAAAGTTGGGATGTTTGCTTCCTTTTCAAGTTAGTCGTATCGGGCTTTCTCCATATGTGGTCATTACAATTAGCCGGTGAATTCAAAGGAGGTTCGTTTAAAGGTTGGTTAGAGAAAATTATTGAGAGTATTTTTACAACATATTCTCACAGAATTTTGATCAAGCTATGATGTTAATATTGCATCAAGAAGGTAATATGGTATGTACGCAACATTATGATGATTCTGATTGCTTGCAACCATCAGGAGGGAGAAGTTGGTATTTCATCTTCCGTGATTGGATTACAAAGGGATTTTTGCTTAAGACCGAAGAAGGAGAAGTAGTGTGGTGTACATCGGGGCTTTTTACCAACTTGGATGCAATACTAAGTGAGTTATGTTGTTATGATGTTCCCAGAACGACAACCATTGTACGATCAAGAGTTTACTTTCTCCGCTGCGTGTCTGAAGATTAAAGATGTGTTGGAAGATTGTTGTCGGTTCAGGAGGGAGCAAAAGAAAGAAAATGGCTCACTAGTTAGGAGGGAGTAATAACCTAACTAGACCGTTACAGTTGAAGTTCAGAGCTACAAGAAGATCATTTGCCGAGGTCATCGGAAGGGAGAACTTCAAGTTTGTTGGATCGATATACTTTAATCAAACTATCTTAACTAGCTTGTTAAGGTTTAATAACCTCGGATAAATCCTAAGTTATTAACAAAGAAACACTGAGCAATCTTTATCAAGTACGCGGAATTTACTTAACAAAGCTAAGAAGAATAACCTTTTATTATAAACTCTAAATCTGCTTATTATGCAGATACTCTAATACAACTCTAAGATAATCGAACTTCTCTCTAAAACACTAATTAACTTGTGAATTCGTAAACTCTAAAATTCATAGACTCGTACATCTAATGCCAATCTAGGAGTCCTTTTATAGGCTCAAGGATATCCTAGTCGGTTTACAATTGATAGCCTTGTACGACAAGTAATCTAAACATAGAATACAATACTTTCCATAAACGAATAACAGTTCTTTTGTTCTTGCAGTACTTTGACTTTTAGGTGCAGTACTTTGACTTTGTCTTTAGCAGTACTTTGACTCTTTGACTTTTCCCAGTACTTTGCCACTTACAGTACTTTCATATCTTCAGTACTTTCATGTCTTCAGCACTTTCATATCCCAACAATCCTCCCCTAACTTGAATTCTACTTGCTTGACTTCAATTTCCTTTATGAATGTATCTTTAACAGCTTCATCTTTAAGATCAGATTGTTTCTTAGTCCTTTCAATATATCTCTGTAGTGTCTGTGCTTGTCAAAGTATCTCTTAGAATTGTTCTTTCTCGGCAGCATTCAGCAAGCTCCATCTTTTCAGCAACACAGCAACATATGACAATTTGTACATTAATTCAGCTTAAGTTGCATACTATTCTCATCACTTCCAGGTGTGTTAACTCCTGTGAGAGGTGAATCATTGAAAATTTAATGGATTTAGGTCTCTTTACCAAAGCCATTATCTTTGGAGTAGCCAGATGTTTTGGTGTGTAAGACCATGATACATTGATAACCATATGATTTTTAGCAAATCATCAGCTATTAACAGATTTGATTTGTCTTTACCAAAAGCTGTACCCTTCTGGACTAGTTAGTTCTTCTATCTAATGGTGAACTAATTACCAATAATGGTTTTTCCACTGCCTTTACCACAAGCCATTTTCTTGTGGGCTAGCCAACTCTTCACAGTAACTGATATGGTGAGTTGATTACCATACAACTTATTAGCAAGTTGTCAACTAAAACGGATTTGATATATCTTTACAGAGCCGTTTGCTCATGGATTAGCCAATCCTTTTGTAACCATGGTGGATTGATTACCTATTGGATGTTGCCATCTCAAAATCCATTTATTTAACCTTTGTTTCAAAAAATTTGTTACTTAGCAAAAGGTTTCATTGAAAAATTATTTAACTGGTTTTAAAAAACTATAAGCAGTACTTTGATGAAAGTACTGTTTGATCAGCAGTACTTTGAATAAAGTACTGATTTATCAAAAACAAATTATTCAATAAAACTCATACCAGTTTATTCATCTTCTTCAGCAATGGTAGTCCAGTTGATAAATAAATTAATAACCATGCAAGCAGTTTCATTATCCTCTTCTACTTCCAATCCATGCTCTAGCATTCTTCTCATGAGCTCAACTGTGAGAGGATATCTTATGTTTACAAACATGTGTATCATTTTACCATTCTCTAGCTCCAAAACATGAACTCCAGATTCTTCAAAGAATCTCGAGCAAACAATTTCCCAGTTTTCTTGATTTTTCCATATATCATCATGCTTTCCTCTGATTCCCACATGGTTATAAGATCTCCAAGCAAAACCATACCAATTCCTTCTGATGGAATATCTCCAAAATAAGCTTTTACCACATTATATAGATAGAATAAATCCACTCTATCTATAATATGTAACAAATCCCATAATCTATTGAAAACTTTGAAGCTTTCATCTTCCTTATGAAAAATCATATAATCTCCTTCTTTAGATTTCACAATATCAAAAGCACTAATCTGAGATCTGTTCATCTTCAAGTCTGTATCTTCTTTTGAATAATCAAAATCTACCACTCTGAGATAATTTCTTAACGCATCTTTAGACTCGATCTCATTCAACTCTTTCTTTATTTGAAAATTGTCTATCTGTAACTTCAGTTTTTCTTTTTCTTTTTAAGCTCTTTTCCTTTCGCTTCAGTCCAAAAAGCTTCTTCTCTAAAATCCTTGATATCTGCAACACTCTTCTTGTAAGCTTCTGTCTCAGCATCATAGAGTCTTTTCATGTCAACATAGTTCAACTTCTGCAATCCTTTATACCCTCGACCTTTCAAATATGCCATCATAGCATTCCTGTCCTTAGCTAAATTAGGTCTTCTAGGCATATATCTAACAGGAGTAGGTGATTGTAATGGTTCATCAGTTTCAGCATCTAATTGCTCTTGCAACTTCTTAGCCACTTCTCTACTTTGAGCTTCTTCAGCTTCTGAATGCTCTATCTTTAGCATTTAACTCTTCTTGAAGTTTTTCTAGCGCAGCTTCATTCCTATCAACTTCAATTTCTCTAATCTCTGCCAAAGTAAGTTTCTTCTTCTTTTCTTATACTAAAACACCTTTCCCTTTATCCTTAGGATCAATTGCCGGTTGAGAAGTTCTTTGTTGTTCATCTTCTTGCACTTCTCTAATAGTAACACCACCTCTAGGTTGTGATAATTCTTGAAAAATTGTAGCAATGAACTCATCATCACTTGCAGAATGAATTGGTTTGAGAATAGCTTCCTCCTCTTCTTGTATAACAGTTGTAGAAGGACCATCTTCTTCTTCAAAATTCAAAGCTCTTGGAGTTATCACTTCTTGTCTAGAAGTACTTTGCTGTTGAAAAGCAGTACTTTGTTGTTCAGTACCTTGTACTTGTTCAGTACCTTGAACTTGTTCAGTACCTTGAACTTGTTCAGTACCTTGTAATTGTTCAGCTTGTTCATCAGTACTTTCAGCTTGTTTCTTCTTCTCAACATCTTCTTTCAAATTATCTTTTCTAAATTCCTCCCAAGTGACAGAAGATTGTTGATGAGCCTGGTGGCGTTTGTTTTTCTTAGACTGCTTTTGCGCCTTTTTCTTGGATTTAACCCAGATTCGAAATTGTTGAACTAATGGCCACACAAAAGTCTTTAGCCTTCGAAACTTCAGCTTTAATTTCTTTATCTGTTTGGCTTGGACCTCTGTAGTCTTTTTTAACTTGACCAACTCCCTTGTCAAAACATAATTATCTAATGTGATTTCATCAGGAGATATGGTATGTGAATCCTCCCCTTGAATAGGTGAATGATCCTCGGTGAGAAACAGGAACAGACCCTTGTGGAGATGGAGAGGTGAAACGCAACATGTTCTTGAAATTCAGTACTAGGAGAAGCAGTACCTTGTAGAGATGCATTACCTTCTTTTGATGTGGCCTGAGAAGGAAGCATTACTGCAGAGAAGCAGTACCTGCAGATGCATACCGCAAATGCAGAGCCGCAGATGCAGTACCTGCAGATGCAGTCCTTCATAACATCAGCTTCAGTATCAGCTCTAACAACCTGAACAACATCCATCATGGAAGTTGTTAAAGGAGTATCTTGACCCTTGAATAAAACACTTCTTTTTGCCATGAAAGTAAAAATCTTTGATTGTTGAACAATAACAGGCAATAAAGCTGTAGGTTTTGGCACATCAGAAAGTTGCTTGTTTAAGAAAACCTATATAAACCTTGGGTACATTAGCCAAGTAGATCCATGTGAAATATGTGATAGCATTCCATCCAGTATTAGCCTTGAGAAGTTAAAAACTCTATCTGTAGCTAACCCAACCATAGCAGATGCTATATTTGACCCAAACTGCTCCCAAGAGGTACTCTTAGCACTTATGTAATGGAGCAACACATTAACCAAACTTCCAATGCGACAAAATAATTGTTTTCTAAACGGTTGTTCATTCAAAGATCCTTCATAGCCAATATGTCGAAAAGTATCCCATATCAACTGCTTATCAAACCTTAAAGCCCCATCTGCATCATTGAACAATAAATCTTCTCGGATGGAGTCTTCAGTAATCTTAATAGTCCTTCCAGCAACTGTGGATCTAATATAATATTCATCATTCTCCATGTTATCTCTAGCATTAGCCCAAAATTCTTGAATCCAGGCTCAATAATATCCGGCTCCACTAAAAGAGCATAACTGATAGGCGAACCAGTAAGATAATCAATTATATCATGAAAGAGTATATTCGCATCAGTCTTATCCAAATTAGCAACCATGTTATGCTTAGAAACAGTAGGACGATTCGCCATTGTTGATTATGTAAGTAAAAGAATTGATCGCGAAGAATATGAATATGATGAGAGAAAGATGGAAAAGATTCTAATGTATCAATATGAGGGAAAATCGGAAAGTAGGTATTTATAGGTGAGATTTGAAAAAATCACAGCTTAAAATAACATTGTTACGTTAGCATTAATTACCCTCAAGATAACCGTTGGAAGTACTTATTTAAATAAGACAAACAGTACTTCCACGTATGCAGTACTTTCCCAAGCAGTACTTTCCAAGCGTAAGACTTTCACTAAAAACAGATTTTTCCAATTTTTCAGTATCAACTAAGTATACATAACTATCCTCCCTCAAGCATTACACAAGGCTATACAAATACTAAATAGTCCTCCCCTTAAATGTAGCTCAGTAGTTAATCATGCCAATACTCACCACCAAGTGAGTGAATCTAGAAACATCAAAACCTTTGGTGGTAAGTCAGACATTATCATCGTGTGAACCTTAATCACATTAATAAGCGGTGCTCATAACAATCTCTTATGAAGTGATGCGTAATCTGAATGTGCTTGGTCTTGGAATGATAAACTGGATTCTTCACAATACAAATAGTACTCTCATTATCAATGTTAATAGGAGTATTCTTGAAGTTGAATCCATAGTCCAAGAGCTGATTTTGCATCCACAAAACTTGTCCACAACAGCTTGCAGCAGTACATATTCAGCTCGGTAGAGGATGTGCTGCAATTGTTTGTTTCATGCATTGCCAGGAGACTAATCTTCTTCCAAGATATTGGCATCCTCCAGTGGTTGATCTTCTATCATAGTTATCACCTGCATAATCACTATCTGAAAAAGCTTCTAAGTGAAAAGGTGACTCTTTAGGATACCACAACCCCAACTTTGGTTTTTGCTTCAAATAACAGAAGATTCTCTTTACTTCATTCATGTGAGAGATCTTTGGTGAGACTTGATATCTAGCACATAGACAAACTGCAAACATAATATCAGGGCCTTGATGCAGTGAAATACATAAGAGAGCCAATCATTGATCTATAAAGCTTGACTTCAACAGGTGTCCATCTTCATCTTTGCCCAATGAATTGATAGATTTAATGGGTGTAGTAAAAGCCTTCATATCATCAAAATTGAATTTCTTAAGTATGTCAGTAACATACTTGTCTTGACGGATAAAAATACCTTCCTTTGACTGCTTAACCTGAAGTCCTAAAAAGAAAGTCAACTCTCCCATTGAACTCATTTGAAATTCTTTCTGCATCAGCTGCTCAAACTCCTTAACCATGGACTGTTTGGTAGCCCCAAAAATGATATCATCAACATAAACTTGAACTAACATGATATCTTTCTTGTCTCTCTTGATAAACAAAGTCTTGTCAATAGCTCCCCTTCTATATCCATGTAGCAATAAGAATGTGGAGAGTCTCTCATACCAAGCTCTAGGTGCCTGATGAAGGCCATAAACAGCCTTAACCACCTTGTAGACTTTGTTTGGGTGTTTAGGATCTTCAAAACCAGGAGGTTGTTTGATATAAACTTCCTCTGTAATCTTGCCATATAAAAAGGCACTTTTAACATCCATCTGGTAAACTTGAAAGCCCATATAAGAAGCAAAAGCAAGAAATATTCTAATAGCTTCTATTCTTGCTACAGGTGCAAACACTTCATCATAATATACTCCTTCTTCTTGTCTATATCCTTGTGCTACTAACCTTGCCTTATTCTTGATAACATTACCCCTTTCATCTCTTTTGACCCTAAAAACCCATCTGGTTCCAATAACTCTCTTCCCATCTGGAAGATCACATAAAACCCAACCTTCTTGAAGTTTAAATTGAAGAAGTTCTTCCTGCATAGCTTCAACCCACCTTTCTTTAGTCAAAGCTTGAGCAATATTCTTGGGTTCTTCTTGAGAGATAAAATAAGTAAATAGACAGGTTTGATGGTCCTTTTGATTCAGCCTGTTTTGTTTATACACAAAGCTAAGTAAAGCATTGTGAGGTGTAGAAAAGGTCTTAGCTCTGTGTCTAGTCAGCACTCCAGAAGTAGAAGGACCAATGATTTGATCAGAAGGATGATCCTTATGAGTTCTTAAGTTTGGAGACGGTGGAACTCCATAAGTATCCTCCAAATTAGTAACATCAGCACCTTCATTGGAATTTGGGAAAATACCTTCATCTTCAAATTCATCATCAGTATCTTCTAATCCAGGCATGGTATGATCATCTAGATAAGCTAAAGTATTGTCAACTGGTGCAACAGTACTTTGATTGAAAGTACTGTCCAAAGTACTGTGAGAGTACTCTGCAGTCTTGTTCTTCCTCTTTGCCTCTTCATAAGTCCTCCTTTGTTCATCAGTGTAAGAATGTGCTAAAACATCTTGAAGAAGCATCTGATTAAGTTCCTCTTGAATAGATTGATCCTCAGCAGATAAGAAGATTCGGAACAACAGTACTTTGCTGTGGGGCAACAGTACTTTGTTTGGAACTTCAGTTCTTTGTTTTGGACTAACAGGATCTTCATCAGGAACAGCATCAGGTCTAATATGAACTTCATGAACAACATATTGTAAATCTTCTCCACTGTGCACTGGTTGATTTTCTTCTCTAACAGTTACATAGTTCATAGATGGAGTTAAAACCTCAAGATCAAACATCCAATCAGGACCTTTACCTTTCCTTTCTTGATCTTCTAAAAACTCAACATGAAGACAATCTTGAACCTTCTTAGTAGCCTTGTTGTATACCGAAAGCCCTACTGTTAGTGCAATAACCCAATAAGTACCCTTCTTTGACTTGCCATCAAACTTCCCCAGTTATCAATTAGTGTTTAAAATAGTAAAAGGGCATCCAAAAGGTTTCATAAAATGAATGTTGGGTTTATTGCCCATCAGCAATTCATAAGGTGTCTTCATCTGTGGTTTAGTGATGAGACTTGGTTAAGTACATAACAAGCAGTACTTATAGCTTCTACCGAACTGAATAGGTAGGTGAGAATCAGCTAACATTGTTCTTGCTGCTTCAATCAAAGTCCTATTCTTCCTTTATGCAACACCATTCTGTTGTGGTGTTCTTGCAATACTAAACTCCCTTTTTATGCCTTTGTTTGCACAAAATTCATCCATAAGTTTGTTCTTGAATTCAGTCCCATTGTCACATCTAATACCTCTAACCTTGAGTCTCAATTGGTTTTCAAGAGCAATAATCGTTGTCTGAATAGCATCAAAAGTATCATCTTTAAAACCCAGAAAATACCAACTGAATCTACTGCAATCATCTGTTACAACTAAGGAGTACTTTTTCTTGTTTAAACTTGCCACAGAAACAGGTCCAAACAAATCCATATGTAACAGCTCCAAAGGTTCTCTAATAGTTCTCTCCTCAAGCTTTTTGCAGGAAGCTTTGTGTTGTTTACCCTTCTTGCATGGCAAGCATGATTGATCATTCTTGTAAGTCTTTGAAGGTAATCCTCTAACTAGATTGCCTTTGACCAGTTTATTGATATTCTTGAAGTTAACATGGCCCAATCTTCTATGCCATTGATGTGCCTCTTCAGATGTTGCTTTAGCCACCAAACATGTGGCTCTTCCATAGGAATGTAGACTCTTCATGTCTAAACTATATACATCATTTGTCCTTGGTACTCTAAGAACTACTAATTCATCATCAACAGGCTTAAAGTCAGGGGAAAGGATAAGACATTTGTGCAGGGGAATAACACAGGATGCTTTTTATCACAAATTTGTGATACTGACAATAGATTGAACTTTAACTCCTTCACATATCTAACATTCTCAAAATCTATAAGCCCTGCTTTGATAGTCCCTTTTCAAGTAATCTTTCCTCCATTGGGATCATTCCCAAATGCAACTCTTCCTCCACTAATCTTCCTAAAATCAGACAGAATCTCTTTGTCTCCTGTCATACTTCCAGAGCAACCACTATCCACAATAAGATGATCTTTAAGCTCTTCTGGGTTGCCATGCACATAAAGAAAAGAGTTAGAAACTTTAGGGAACCCAAGCCATTACTGACTTGTGTTCCCCCTGTGGAGTTACAAACTCAAATTCTTTGAGTATGTAATTACAACTATCTTTCAAATGATGATCCCGAATTATCTTTTGATCTTTAGCATGTGGATTTTCAAAACTTTCTGGTTTTTCAACACAAATATCTTTTTCTGTCATCACAAAAACATCTGATTCACTTTTGGTTGAAAGTACTGTCTGTCCCTCTGCATTACTTTCCCTTTTAACCCATTCTGTTTAACACTTGGTCCTGTGATCTAATCTCCTATGTGATTGTAATACCTTCTAGGTTGCTAGTGAGATTTCCTAGAATTTCTATACCAAGTATTGTGATCAGTACTTGTTTTGTTGAGCAGTACTTTGAGAAAGTACTGGGCCAGAGTTAACAGTACTTTGGAAAGTACTGGGAGATATGAAGGTTTGAAAAAGGTTTCCTGGTGTGGTATCTATGATCCGGTGAGACATTTCTGTGATTGACCCTATTTGAATTATTCCAAACTGGTTTGTGCTCTCTAGGTTTCTGATTGGCAGTCCTGTTCTTTGGAAATTTTCTAAGGTATTCTGAGTGTTGTTCAAGTCTTAATTAGATGTAGGACTAAAAACACACAAAGCACAAATTCTGACCCATACTGTCAAAGTGACATTTTCTATGTCTATGCCCAAAATTATTTTGCCTTCTTGGTGAGTGATTAAAACTGTTTGACCAAAATTATCCGAAAAGGTCAGAAGTACTGTTTTGAAAAGGTTTGAAGAAGAGGTACTGCTTGTGGAGCAATACTTGATTTAAAGGTACTGCTTGATTTTGAACATCGTTTTCACAGGTTCTTTGGGTGTTTCAACTGTAGATTGAGCAACTAGCTTTTTCCTAAACTCTAGACTGTCTACTCCAAACGAGAAAACATCAGGCCTAAGGGGTTGATGAATGCCAGTGGGATAGGGAACAGCATGATAATCATTAGCTTTCTTATATTCAGGAGGTGAGTCACTTATTGAACCATCATTACTAGAGGTATCTACATAATTAATGAGTTCTTCATCACTAGTGGTTATATCCTCATACTCACCTTCATCTTGATTACTAGATTGGTTTTCTTCTATATTACTAAAATCCATTCCAAAACCTAATCCAGTTTTAAGGTAGGCTCTTTGCTGTTTTGGAACATAAGAAACATGTGACAGACCAGCTTCACCCCAAGCAGCAAACTTAGCTAACAAATCATCTCTTTCCTTAGTTAATTTCTCAATTCCAGCAATTTTACAGTTTAATTTCCATTCACTAAGCTTTAACTGGTAATCCTGTTGTGCATTATTTTAGCCCAAGCTACTTCATTAGTTTCATGTGCTAAGATTTTGGCTTCCATAGATTCTAAGGTATTTGATAACTGCTACCTCAGACCTAGCCTAACACAATTATCTCTCTCAACACATAACGCTAAGTAATTTATGATATAAAATCATAGCAATTTGAGCATACCTCAGAGATAGGAGATGATTTGGGAAGTAGCCACCAATGCAAGTTGAACAGATCATCTTCACTTTCCTTGCTCCAATAAAATCCTCCAAAGCCATCATCAGATTCCAAAACAGCATGTTCAGGTTCTTCAGCAAAACAGTGCTCCAATCCAATGCTTCTACTGAATCTTCAATTTCTTCTTCCACTGCTACCATGCAATAAGTTACATGGTCATCATCAAACTCTTCACTCCAGTCAACTTCTGATAACTTCTCTTGAGTAACCAAAGCCTTTGTTTCAGTAATTGGAATTTCCTTAAGCTCAAGTTTTGGCTTTTCAGATGTCCTGTTTGCTTGATACTTAGCAAACCTGCACTCCCTTGCAAGGTGACCAGTCTTTTGACAATTGAAGCATTCAATTTTAGATTTGTCAAAGTTATGCCCGTTTTGGTTTGAAATCAATGCTTTTGCCTGTTTCTTCATGTACTTTTTATCCTTGCGTGATCATAGCAACTTGCTACCTGATATCAATTTCTTCAAGTGCATCTTCTTCAATCTGTGCGAGATCTTCTTCATAAGTGACAGGTAAACTAGCTTGTTGTGCAAAGAAGGAGCACATAACTTCATCTGCGGCCATAGTGGTAGTGGTGGGGGCCGTTGAACATATGAGGGGGGTGTATAGACATCAGTACTTTAAGAAACAGTACTTTGAGGAGAAGCAGTACTTTAATGGAAGTGACGGCCTTCTTTTCAATGATAGAAAGCAATACTGTGAGACTTAGAACTTGTTTGACCATTCATCTCATGCTCATACACCTTAAGTTGATGATAGAGATCATCAAAG